>JANUSC010000150.1:0-522500 GCA_025200525.1 Camellia lanceoleosa | reverse complement strand
GGGTACCGGTGTGCTTACAGTGAAGTACAACGTGTGATGCGTCAGCGTGTCTGGGTGGTTCAGTACAAATATGACATGTGTGCATGTTTTCAATTCCAACAGATATCGGGTGACGGTGTGCTTACAGTGAACTACAACGTGTGATGTGTCAGCATGTTTGGGTGGTTCAGTACAGATATAGCGGGTGTGCGCGTACTTCCAGATTCAAGCAGATATCGGGTACCGGTGTGCTCGTAGTGAACTACGGTGACTGATGTGTCAGTATGTTTGAGTGGTTCAGGGCAAGTGCAGTGTGTGTGCACGTGTTCAAGTCTCAAATAGATTATCAGTTGCAAGTATGATTACAGTCAACTACGGTATATAGTGCATCATTGTATTCAGGCCAAGCAGTTAAAGAAATGATTAACTATGGCAGTCGAATATTCTACAATGCGAAAAGCAACAAAGAGGGGAGACTATACCTCAGAAGCGCCGAAGGATACATGAGATGTCGGCTCGCGTAGAAGCAGGTCCTGTGGCGCGCTCCGGTTAAAGCTCCTGAACTGAAGAAGTCCATCAGGGGACAAGACACGAATCGCCGATCGGTAGGTCACCGGGTCGAACGGGCGGACGCTCAAAGGTAAGAGCTCGGCCTCAGGGTCCATCTCGTGATCCGAGGGAGTCCCGCCCTGTGGAAGGTCGTCTGCCATGTCGAAAGTAATGAGAAAATAGCCAGAAAAAAGGAAAACCGGGTGAAAATGTAGAAAGTCAACAAAAAGTCAACCCCAGGAGGGTGGAGAATGGTCGAAGAAGCTGGAAGGTGAAAAATATAGGAAACTCAAGAAAAACTCAGGGGAAACAAACCCCAAGGGGTGGAAATCGAGAAAAGTACACCGAAAATGAGATTTGTTCGGATGAAAACGTTCGAAACGCGAAGGAGATCGCAAATCCAACGATGAAACGGGCGTGAAACGCAAGAAAATCGAGGAATGAAGGAGGGAAAAGCGCTCTAGAGAGAGAGGGAACTATTTTCGGCTAGAGGGAAATGAGAAAAATAGGGTTTGAAACCCTATTTTAAAAGACCCGGGGTGAAAGGACCAAACTATCCCGACTCAGCAACTTTTGGCCGGTGGAATTTATTGATGGCCGATGGACAGCCGGTGGTGTCCCCTTCCGGCCGGTGAGCCTCCTACAGCCTTGTTTGGGTCAGATCTGTAGTTTTGGGTCTTCATAGCTCAAAGAAGTACAAGAAAGTGCATCTCCGACACTCAACCAGCCTCCGTTTTGCCCCCAGACTGTGCCTCCTGTGCGTGGCACTTGAATTCGTGCAAGGCGTATCCCTTTTGGTATCCTTTGTCTTTTATAAAATTCAAAATTTACCCCGTGTGCGTTGCATGCGTTCATCACACGGCGTGGTGCATTTCAATCGCGCTATTTTGCGCATCTCGTCGCGTCTGGCATGCATTCATTGTTCGCGCTGTTCTGCGCATCTCACTCGCATTGTTTTGAGCTCCATGGTCTGGCGAGACCTTAAACACGCACGGTCCGGCGGGACCGTAAACACGCCCGGTCTGGCACGACCCTAATCACGCTCGGTGGGTGTTTGCATGCCCACATGCGTTATAACACACGTCATTCATTGTGCATTGGCATGCACCTGCAACGACGCGCGTGGTCACATATTCGAAAAGGTGCATTATCATGCATATCAAAAGACGTGCGTTGTCATGCACTTGCATCGCCATACATTTTCATGCATTTCAAACCGCGCATTGCTGCACACTTTGAGTCCATACATTGTCATGCATTTCAAGCCGCGCGTTGACGCGCAATTCAGTCATGCATCATTTGTATTTCAACAAAACAAAAAAACAAAAACAAACAAAATCATGCATCATTTGCATTCAAACAAAAAAAAAACAAAAAAGCAGAGCATACATATGTAATGCATTCATTGTAAATAAAGCATTGTCATGCATACATGGTACATATGCATTGTCATGCATCGTAGAAAATAGTGCATATGTCATGCATTTCCATTGCAAATATTCCATTGCATTGCATATTTGTAGATATTGCATTGTAGATTGCATGCATTCACTGCATCACCTTCCATTTATGGCTTGCGCCTTTCCACGTTGAGCTTGGTTTGGTATGTGCCTATATTTTTCACGTCAAAACATAGTTCAGTAGACCGTTCTATGTTAGCCGCGGCTTGTATGTGTACATGCCTTTCCTAGGCAAGATTTGGTTTGGCCTGCGTGCCATATCCATTGCATTGCATATTTGTAAATATTGCATTGTAGATTGCATGCATTCACTGCATCACCTTCCATCTATGGCTTGCGCCTTTCCATGTTGAGCTTGGTCTGGTATGTGCCCATACTTTTCATGTCAAAACATAGTTCAGTAGACCGTTCTATGTTAGCCGTGGCTTGTATGTGTACATGTCTTTCCTGGGCAAAATTTGGTTTGGCTGCATGCCATATCCATTATATATTACATTGTAGTGTAATTTTGCATCCAGCATTAGGATCATTGTCCTTTCCTCAGCGGGTCGTTACCCCACTTATGTCATTCCACCCAATACTCGTTCTTGTGTCTGTCTATATTACTCATAGTTCAGTTGATTGTTCTATGGTAGACGGACTTGTTACCTCCATCAATCTACTTGACATTTGTGTGGTTTTGAGCCGCTCACGATTGGATCATGATTCAATTGCTTTGCATATAGTTTGTATTATTTCAATTGCATTGCTTATTCATTGTTTTGTATATATTGAGTATTCATTTTGCATTCATTTTTGCATGGTCATGCATGTTGCTAATCACATTGTACCTGCTAAGTTTGTTTTCTTTGCAGGCACGATATTGTATGTACGGTTCATTTGCGGCTGGTGGAACTAGACGAACCGAACAGGTATTGTATTTTCCGCGTGAGACGTATCGAGAAATGCATAATTCTCTTACATCCTTTCTGCATTGTAGTGTAGTTTGGTGTATGCTAGCTTAAAATTGTCGCATGTGTGCTTCGTTACAGCTTTCCTTTGCGTGATCATAAGTTATGTTCGGTTTCTTGCATTGTCTTACATTTTGCCCCTGCCTTCGGGCACATATCTTGTTTGTCTTGCATGTTTGTCTAAGTCTCCGGCCTTGTCAAAAATGGGTCGTCTCTGAGCTTTGACATTCACTCCCGTCATTGTTATGACTTTTGAGTTTTGTCAAAGAGGGGCAACTGTAGACACCCCATTTTTGACCGTCCTCAAGACTTGGACGTCACTGATTGAACACTCAGTGATCACTCTTGTTTGTGTTCGTCTTGAGTTTCTGGAAGCCTTGGCTACGCGCCTTGCCTCAGGATCTCTCAACTTGACCGTTTTGTGTCTGGTTTTGCACCAAACACTTGTGTTTTGCCTTTGAGAGGCATGGTAGGGCTTGTAGACCATTCCCACCCATCACCGGCCAGGGCTTGAGGCCACCGGCTGTGTTTTGTGGCCACCGGCCAAATGTTTGGCCGGTCGGCACTATAGATGGCCGGCCGGCTATCTTTTTTTGGTCAATTACATCTTTGGCCGGCCGACTACTGTGCATCTACTTTTGCAGATATTTTGACACAACTGGCTTGCATTTGGCTCCCCTCCATACACGTGTATGGAGGGATCTCTCTCTTTAGGAGCTTGTCTTGTAAGCTTTACAAGACAAAAAGCTCTGTAAAGAGAGGTCTTCTCTCTTGTTTGAGGGGTTAGATATTTTTAAGACAACATTTTTAGGGTTTGAGTTTTAGGGTTAGGGTTTCTTCATATCCTACCTCCATATCTCTCTCTCTTGTGTGTGTTTAAGCTTAGATTTACACACAAACACCCACCATCACACCTTTTCTTGGAGCTGAGATCCTTGAGGGTTGGTTTTGGATTTTTGGAGTTGGTTTTAACCTAAAGGAGTTGCTGGAGCTCCATTTGTGAAGAAGGTCTACAAGAGTAATCACTTTTCCCTTTTATTTCCCATTTTTGCACACCACTTTTACCTACCATGTAACTGTTTTTTGGCTTTGCATATAATACATAAAAGTTCTGTTTTTAAGGCTTCTAAATAGTTTGTTAAGAGTGTTTTAAGCTTTGGGGTTGTTTGACCCCTCTTAAGCCTTGTTTGGCCCTTGTTTTGTGTCATTTTGTGTGAGCTCTGGGACCATAGTGTTTGGGCCTCCTCACCACTGAAATCTTGAGGGATTTCAGAGGTGAGGATGGTGCCTTGAGGTCCTAGGAAGGAGAGGGCCATCCCCTCTCCTTGTTGTCCTTGAAAAGGACCATTTTTGCCTCTTGAGAGAGCACTATGCTTAAGTGTGTGTTGGCCATGCCTTAGCTGATTTTTGTGCTTATTATATCATAATATAGCTCTGTTTTGGGTTGGTTTTGGTACACCATGCTTGCTTAGCATACATGCCTTGTAATGCCATTTTGTTGCCTTAACATGAATCTAAGTGTTGACCCTTGTTTTAGCATGTTTTTGCCCAAGCTTTCTGAAGCTTATATGCATGTTTTGATGTGCTAAGGGACTTTTTTAAGTCATTGGAGTCATTCATGCCTTGCTTTGTATAGCTACCATGTAATCCCTCTTGTATGCCTTAAGCTTTGGCCCTTCTAGCATGCCATCCTTACTTTGTTTCAGTGATTTGGAACCACTTGACATGTCATTTTAGACCTCATGATGTGCCCATATGCTTGCATTTAATGTCCCCTTTGATGCTTCAAGAGGTTAGGTCTTATGCTCCTTGTTTAGGCCCTTATGCATGCATCCATACTTAAGTCATTTAGATGCTACCTAAGTGGCCTTTTGGATTTATTTTAGTATGCTAAAACTTTGATTTTGGTCACTTGGTTCATGCCATGTGTGGTTGCATTGAGTGTAGTTCAACACCTCTTTGGTTAGCATTAAGTACTTGGACCATTATTGTATGCCATGCTTGTCTTGTTTATTTGGTTTTGCACCATCTATAACATGATTTCAAAGCTTTCTATGCATGCCATGCATCCATGTTTATCCCCTTTTAAGTGTGTTTAGAAGTTGCTCTTTATGCTTGAATGTTGGTCCATGTTTTCATGCATGTTTGTGTGTCAATTGGCCCTCATTCCTTAACATCTTGGCCACTGTTTTAGGCCTAGTTAGGACTGCCTAAATCATGTTTAAGTCCATCCCTTTGTTTGTTGCATATGCTCCTTGTATGTTGTAGCATATTGGTGAGTTGTTGTATGTTTGAAATTGCATGACTGAATGAAGTCACATGCTTGTTTGCATGCTTAAACACCCACATTGTGCCTTGCGTACTTGTTGGTTGCATTATCTCATGCCTTGCATGTCTTGTATGCTTGCTTGCATTACCCATGTTGCATACTAGTCAACATGCTTAGGATTGCATTGCATTGGCATGTATGCTACACCTCTTGAGTTGAGCATGATAGAGGTTAAGCCCCTTGGCTTGTTTATTTTCATTGCATTACATTTGAGATTGAAGTTGCATGCTTGATTCTTTGGGCCATCATGCATGAAAATGCGCGATTGGTGGTCCGAGAATCAAGGTTCACGTCCCTTTGAGTCATTAACATGATATGGGATGTGATTGGTGCATACATTGCTTGAAATGCATTGCCATGCCAAGTATTGTCCTCTGCTGCTGTCAAATCAGTTTCTGCAGGAAGTTTTGTCTGGCTGGCTACATTTAGTGCCGACCGGCCATAATTTTTGGCCGGTGGATCAGAGTTGTGGCCGGTGACCATTCTGCATGGCCGGTGGTGTTCTCCCCCAGCCAGTGGTGTTTCCCAGCATCCATAGAGCAAACCCTGAGACTTTGGCAGATCTCAGAGGAGCAGAGCAGGGAAAACAGAGGCATCTTGTGCATGGTGGCGGATTTCTGAGCAAAACCGAGCGCGCACTGCATTGAGCCTTCATCCCGGGACTGTTTATTGCTTAAATTAGATTAATTAATTTGCTTAATTAATTTAGTTGGTCTGTAATAATTAATTAGTTAGAATAGTTGATTATTTATTCAGTTTGTATTATTCTTTCGGTCCCTCCGAGCGAGGGCAAGTTTGTAATAAGTGTGGGTGAGTGTGTGTATGTCTTCCAATCCCCACTTCTTTCTCCTTTTTACTTACCTGCTTTGATGGTTAGTATTAGGTCATGTTTAATTTAGCATACCTTATACTATGCATGCGTGCATCCATTCATCAGTATTGCATGCACCGGGCTCGACGCATCATGCTAATTGTATTATATTTCAAAATAAATTTGAATACCTACTACTTGTGCATTTCACATGTCATCCTTAGATTAGCCGAGCCTATTCTAGTGACATTTTGTATGCGACGCATTAGGCACTTAACATGGACTTGGATCATGCATTGATCGCTAACATGTTTTTTTGTTTTGGCACGGAGTACTTTGTAAGTATTTTATGCTTTAGCATCCTTGCATGCGTGCGAGTGTTGACATGACTAGCTGCTTATGTGATATAACTACTTGAATGCCTGTGGATGGAGGTTGAATTATCTAAATTGGAATAATGTATTAAAACTAAGAGTTTTAAGCCCACTAGATAGTGGCAAAACCATCTTTTCTAAAGCCCACTTGAGGGTGGCAAAATCTTCATTTTAGCCTACTTGCGAGTAGCAAACCATTTTCAAAACAAACATGAAATGTTTTGTTTCAATTTAGGCGATTTGGTTTATACTTGTTTGCTGTGCGCATAACGTAGTAAATCTAGGCTAATAACCGGAATGAGAACACATAACGTTTTCAAAATCAGATATCACAGTTAGTAGAGGCCGGTCTTCGGACCGGGCGAAAGGGGGTGCTCATAGCTGACCTTCCCCGATCGTACCCAAGTTCCCGAGCCGAGGCAACTTTAGTGATGACGGACACGTGGCCTTTGGCACCGAGTCAGGGTTTCCTAAATTCTCCAAAATAAAATATTTAGGTGGCAACTCTGTATCTGGCAAAGCAGTCTATGTTTGGCACTTCTTTTCTAAAAAATTAGTTTTTCAGAACGATTTGCCGGATTTGGACTCTTTGGTTCAGATTAAGAATCGTGACAATTTGAGTCCGAACTGTAGTAGACCCACAAAACGAACAAAACGGGAGTCATCCTCCCGGGGCGTTCGGGGACGTCTACACTCACGCATGAGACCTGCCTTTGCCTTTATGTCGTTCTGTTCTATGTTGTCATGTCGGCGAAGTTTTGAGTACGTCTATATATAGTTTTGTTTGGTTGACTCAGTTTTGAATGATCCTGTCTGTACACAAATTTATGTTGCTATGCTTTCTGTTGTGAGTTATTAACATATGTATGTCTGGAATGTTTTGATGTGCATATAAGCACGGCTCTATGGACAGTTTTTAATTTGCTTCCGTTTGGCCCCTTTTACTCTGATGAGTTTTGTCTTATTTGGTTTGAGGCCGTAGGTAATCTCATGATTACTGGCCGGTTATGGCCTTAACCCATAGGGGCGGGTTCGGGTCGTGACAGTGTGGCTCACACGGATAGTTCCCCCATGACAAATAGGACTTGTGACAATTGATGGAATGTAATCCAGAACCATAGGTTGGGAGTTAGAGCCGAATACGCCCTAAACTTAGTCGAAAAAAGGGCGTTTCGGGGGTGAAACTTCAAAGCAGCCCCTGATCTCCTGTGTGACTCTCATGGATAGCTTCTCCATTGCAAATAAGACTTGTGACAACTGAATGAACGTAATTCGGACCTGTAGGTAGAGAGTTAGAGCCAAATATGCCTTAAACTTACTCAAAAAAGGACGTTTTGGGGCCGAAAATTCAAAGCAGCCCCGGATCCACTGTGTGGCTCACACGGACAATTTCCCATTGACAACTAGGACTTGTGACAACTGACGGAATGTAATCCAGACCTATAGGTTGGGAGTTACAGCAGAATACACCCTAAACTTACACGAAAAAGGGCGTTTTGGGGGAAAATTTTCAAAACTACCCCCGAACGACCGTGTGGCTCATACGGATAGATTTTCAATGAAAAATAGGACTTGTGAGAACCAATGGAACGTAATTTGGATCCGTTGGTTGGGAGTTAGAGCCGAATACGCCCTAAACTTAGTCGAAAAAGGACGTTTCGAGGGCGAAAATTCAAAATAGCCCTTGAACCATTATGTGGTTCATACGGAAAGTTCCTCCACGACAAATAAGATTTGTGACAATTGACGGAATGTATTCCGGACCCGCAGGTTGGGAGTTAGAGCCGAATACGCCCTAAACTTAGTCGAAAAAGGGCGTTTTGAGGGCAAAAATTCAAAGTAGCCGCCGATCCACCATGTGACTTTCATGGATAGCTTCTTCATGACAAATAATACTTGTGACAACTGACGGAACATAATTCGGACTCGTAGGTAAAGAGTTAGAGCCGAATACGCCTTAAACTTACTCGAAAAAGAGCTTTTCGGGGGCAAAAATTCAAAATTGCCTCCGAATGACCATGTGACTCTTACAGATAGCTTCCCTATGACAAATAGGACTTGTGACAACTGACAAAATGTAATTCAGACCCGTAGGTAGAGAGTTAGAGCCGAATACGCCCTAAACTTAGTCGAAAAAGGGCGTTTCAGGGGCAAAAATTCAAAACAGCCCCCGAACCACCATGTGGCTCAGACGGACAGTTTCTCCATGACAAATAGGACTTGTGACAACTGACGAAATGTAATTAGAACCCATAGGTTGGGAGTTAAAGCCGAATACGCCCTAAACTTACTCGAAAAAGGGCGTTTTAGAAGCAAAAATTTAAAACAGCCCCTGAACCACCGTATGGGTCACACGGACAGTTCCCGCATGACAAATAGGACTTTGACAACTGACGGAATATAATCCGGATTCGTAGGTTGGGAGTTAGAGCCGAATACGCCCTAAACTTAGTCGAAAAAGGGCTTTTCAGGGGGCAAAAATTCAAAGCAGCCCCCGATCCGCCGTGTGACTCTCATGGATAGCTTCTCCATGACAAATAAGACTTGTGACAACTGGCGAAACGTAATTCGAACCCGTAGGTAGAGAGTTAGAACCGAATACGCCTTAAACTTACTCAAAAAAGAGCTTTTCGAGGGCGAAAATTCAAAACAGCCTCCAAACGATCATTTGACTCTGATGGATAGCGTCCCCATGACAAATAGGACTTGTGACAACTGACAAAATTTAATTCAGACCCGTAGGTAGAGAGTTAGAGCTGAATACGTCTTAAACTTAGTCAAAAAAGGGCATTTCTGGAGGAAAAATTCAAAACAGCCCCCAAACCACCGTGCGGCTCACACGGATAGTTCTCTAATGACAAATATGACTTGTGACAACTGACAGAATGTAATTCGGACACGTAGGTTGGGAGTGAGAGCAGAATACGCATTAAACTTACTTGAAAAATGGCGTTTTGGAGGCGAAAATTCAAAACAGCCCCCAAACCACCATGTGGCTCACACGGATAGTTTCACCTTGACAAATAGGACTTGTGACAACTGACAGAACGTAATTCAGATCCGTAGGTTGGGAGTTATAGCCAAACACGCCCTAAACTTCCTCGAAAAAGAGCTTTCTGGGGATGAAAATTCATAACAGTCCTCGAATACGCCTTACACTTAGTCAAAAAAACTCGCAACACTTAGTTTAAAAAGTGACAACTTCATGAAAATAACATCTACATATTCTAATAATTTCCTTTATATATTTATAGGACGAAAAAATTACATATTAGATTGTTTGTGCAGTTGGTTGGAATAAATATTGCATGATATATATATATATATACTTCCTTTTATTTCCAACAAGACATTTCTCGATTGTTCTACCTTAAATACATGTTAGAACATGTTCCATATGGCTGACTGAATTGATATTTTGTAACCAATTCTAATATTTTGTTTTTTGTTTTTCTTTGTAGATGACTTTGTTGCGTGGACTTATGGATAATCCATATTAGTGTATGGAGAAGAATTTTTACTTTTGTGTAGAACTAATATAATACTTTTGTTGTCCTCAGCTTTTGTGTAGTTCATTATTACTGATACAAAAAAACTTTTGGCAATCAACAGATAATGACTGTGGTGGTACATGGAACACCTTCTGTCGTGGTACATATATACCATTTGTCGGCGTACATATATGACCTTTTGTCATGGTCTATATAAAACTTTTGTCGTGGTACATATATCACTTTTTGTCGTGGTACAGATTGCGATGGTAATTTGTACCACGCCAAATGGTAATTTCGCTTGGTAGTAAATGTATTTTTTGTATACGGAGAGTTTTGATTTTTGTATGATATATTTTGTATGGAATTATTATTTTAGTTTGGACAATAGTTGATTTGTATGGACTTTGATATTTAAAGTTATTTATTTTTTGTATATGGATGCAGATTGTGGAATGATTGATAGCATGTATTATTTTGTTTATATACATATGACAGGTTGCATGGAATATAGATAGGTTGCGGAGAAATTATAATTTTGCGATAAAACATAATATCATGTTTTTGGTGACTAAACAATTAGTAGCTAAAAAGAAATTGGAAAAAGACAATTGGTGACTAAAAGTTTTGTAGCAAAAAAAAAAAAGAAAAAAAAAAGACATTTGGCGACTAAAAGTTTAGTAACCAAAAGAAAATCAAACATTTGGTGGATAAAATATTTCGTAGCTAAAAATAAAAAGCTAAAGGATAAAAACACTTTTGCCGACTACAATTTTAGTAGACAAAAATGTAGTGCTTTAGGTGACCAAATATTTAGTAGCCAAAAGAGGAACTCTTTGCCGACTAAAAATTTAGTAGCAAAAAATGTGGGACTTTAGGCGATCAAATATTTAGTAGCCAAAAGAAGAACTCTTTGCCGGCTAAAATTTTAATTGCCAAAACCAGAGAAAATTCGACTTCACAGAAAAAATCTTACTAGAATTTCTTTGGACTCACTTCAACCTAGAGAAATTCTCTCAGTCCAGAGAAATTCACTTCAACCCCAGAGAAAATTTCTCTGAATTTTTGTAGAACTTTTTAGTTCATAAATTTGTGGGTCATTTAATCAATGGTGAATATTGTAGTGGGTAATTCTAGTCTTGTTTAGATTTGATTTTTGGTTTGTTTTAACTTATTAACAGTTGTTGGAATAAATTTATGTGATGATTGGTTTTTTGAAGATGTATTCGGGAGTTTCTTTGGATTTCATAAAATAATGTGTCTTTACGATCTAGAGAAAATTAGTTAAAATGAACCTAGAGAAATTTGAATTTTTTTACTTATAAATGAACCCAGAGAAAATTGGCCAAAATAAACTTAGAGAAATTTGAATTTTCTTTGGATTGAACCCAAGAATTTCTCTGAAGAGAATTTCTCTCAAATTTCCAAAAGCAGTTTTACCTCAAACACAAGAATTCAACAACACAAACACTAAAATCAAACTCCATTCACTCACAAATTCTCATATGATCAAATTCAAAAAATAGAGACAAAGAGAGACTAACCAGAACTTCTCTACAATTTCTCACATCCATTGAAGAACTTCATAGTGGAATACCTCAAATAACACCCAGCATTCAACCCTCTACCTTCCCTACTAGGCACACACCTTCTCACCTCACCCGCTGCCTTCTCCAAACACTCTCTACACCTACCACTACTCACACTCCCCAACACTGTGCCAATCCACAAACCCTTTTCCCTTCCCCCATCGTAAACCCTCCGTTCACTACCGCTTCTTGAATCACATCACTAATCACCTCCTCAACTCTACTCTCAAAACCCAACTCCCTTACAACATCAGTAGTACAATTCACAGTGTCTCAAGTCGAATTGATGCTTTGATTGAAGAAATCAAAGCTCTAGTATCATAAAAAAAGCCACCAAGATAGATTCGAGCTGAGATTGAGGAGAGACAATGGGGGATTCGAGTTCGACTCGCAGTGAAACAGAGGAGACAGTTGATGTGAGAGAGGTCTTCGAAGCAATGAATAGGCCGAAAATGGTTGAATTGATAACGATACGCCGGAGATTGTGATGTTTACATGGTCGGTGTGGGTGAACTCGAACTTCTCGAAGAGGATCATGGGGCAGTCGTCCATGATGATTTTTGGGTTGTTGATCTCGCTAGTGGCACTGAAGACGAGAAGGGAAATTAGGGCGGCCGCGATGATCGCTATGAAGCGTGTTTTGACATTTTTTGGAGAGAGAGAGAGAGATCGTGACGGTTAAAGGGTCATTGTAAGCTTGAGAATTTCATCGGAATGAGAGAGAGAGAGAGAGAGAGAGAGAGAGAGTCAAATTTCTTTGATATGATATACATGTGTGGGTTTAGGGACCTTCGACATTAAAAAATAATATTATGGATCTCTTCCATTACTAAAAATGTGAGAGGGACCTTAGACTAATTTTAATCAAGAATTACTTAATCATTCTGATTTGTTCTAAAAGGTGGTACGTAAGATTACTCCCATTCACTTTCAAAAATTTTGTCGTTCAAAATAAGCCAAAGGACTTACTTTTATGATTCCAATTTGTGGATTTTATTTCTAGGATTTGCAATTTTTAAAGTTTGTAGGACTTGTGAAAATGTAATTTTGAATAATTTTTTTCAAAAAAATTTGAAAATGTCAAATTATTTAAATTGAAATTACCAAAATTAAAATGATATTTTACCAAAACTATAAAGACTAATGAAGTAATTTATTCATATTCAAATGCGTTGGCACTTATTAAAGTGCATTTAATGACTAACTAAAAAGTTAGTGAACCACAACATCTTGAATGTTTTATTTTTTTTTTTTATTTTATAATTTTTAGAACATTGTTATTCAAGTCCAAAAATTAAATTTATTTTTTAAATTCAATAATATGACAATCAATTATGATATCTAAGGCAACACTCTTTCATATCTTCTCTAATTATCAACCAATCATATCATTTATACATCATCGAGTCTAGAAAATGAGCCTAAAAAGTAGACTTGTATATCATTTTCCTAATTTTTATGGGTTTGTTTGTTTGTTTGTTTGTTTTGTTTTGTTTTTTTTTTTTTAAAAAAAAAGCACACTAGTTATTTACATTTTTTTATATAACTAAAAAAAAAGTAATTTCTAAATACGTTCACATTTTCCATTTCATAAAAAATTCAAAAATAAAAAAATCACTGAAAACATCAAACCTAAAACAAAACCAAAATGAGTTATTAAATCCGATGTCAAACTCCAACTATTTTCATTTATTCTAATAGTAATTAAATTTGAGAAATGCTATATGCATGGAGGATATTCTATATAAAATACACAATCTTTTCACAAGATAGTGGACCTCACATGTGTGGGTCCCACCTTCATGTAAAAGAGTTGTGCATTTTATACACAAATACCTTCTGTGCACCTAGCATTCTTCATTAAATTTTATACTACCAAATCCACACTTGTTTGAAACCTATTTCATTTTTTTTTAAATGATGACTACTTCATGTTTTAATTTTAAGTGATAAAAAAATTAATTTGACACTTGGTCGTGATTTATAATTTGAATTAATTTTTAGTACAATATCAAATTATGAATAAAGGTTATGAGATTTTTATGAATAAACTATAAGGGTTCATATATATATATATATATATTTAAAAACTGTAAGAGTAAAATTGAAAGCTAAAAAATTTCTAACAGAATACATTAAAGGTTGTTTATTTTAGTTTGAAAAAATAATTGCCATTAATTCACACCTCATTAAATATAAAACTATTACATTAGTCTTTGCTATTAAACTTCTTTCATCCTTTTAGGACAAACTAAATGCTTAAGTAAGCCTTGTCATTTTTACACTGTGCATGTAAGATTGCAATCCCGTCCTCTAATATTAAGGATGCAAACAAGTTGAGTTTTGAAATGTTCGAAAATCTAGCTAGAGCTTAGCTTGAAACTCATGATAAATTTTTTTAGTTATTATTTTAAATAATATATTTATTCTACTATTTCAATAAATAATAAACATTGCTCGACTTCATTTTATTTTGTAAAAATCAACTATCATTAATTACAACCAAACAAATTTCAAATATCATTAAATACAAAAATATTACACTAATCTTTGCTACCAAACTTATTTCATCCTTTCATAACAAAACATAAAAAAATGGGGGAAAAAAACAAAGATGATAAATAAATATTTTTTTAGCGTGTGCCACGTGCACAGAAAATTCCTAACATAGAAAGCACATATGTGCAATATTTGTGCATTTTGTGCATCTGTAATTGCGAACATATGTGCTACATTTATACATTATGTATTTGAAATTTTATGTGCAACTAATTTTTTTTTTCATTGAACATAGTTAATTACAAGTAGTTTTTTTGGTAAATTATGCAAATAGTCCTGTAGTTTACACAATGTGTCAATTTGGTTTATATTGTTTCAATTTGCTCGATTTTGCCTCTTAGTTTAACAGATTGTCTCATTTTAGTCCAATAAATAATGGTTGTTAAGTTTGGTGAATGGAAAATCTACACAATGTCTCAATTTGGTCAATGTAGTTTACACAATGTTTCAATTTGGTTCCTGTTGTTTTAATTTGCTCCATTTTGACAGGGACCAAATTGACACATTGTGTAAACTACAAGGTCCAAATTGACACATAGTTTGACTTTCCGTCCAACAAACTTAACAACCATTATTTATTGGACTAAAATGACACAATCTGGTAAATTAAGGGACAAAATTGAGCAAATTGAAAAAACATGAACCAAATTGACACATCGTGTAAACTACATGAAATATTTGTATAATTTACCCTTGTTTTTTTGCCCGAAAATTCTTGCTTTCCTACACTAATACAGTTTAGTGCAGATAATGAGAAGTCATATGTGTATCAACTTTTGAGTGATAATTTATTTGTTTCTTGATTTTTTGTTTTTCCTTGTTAATGTTTACTTTGATAATAAACAAAACAAAAAGAATTGAAACTCAAGTGAACTAGTCCAGGTATTCTATAATCATAATTTAGCTAGATTATTAAAGTGTTGCAAAGCTGGTTTGTTTGTTTGTTTCTCTGGTTTTTACCCTTCATTTTGTCTCTGGCTGATTCAATTTTTAACCAAACATTTACAAATTAAGTTCAAGTTTGTTTTACAAATTTGAGTTCAATTTTATAGGAAAACAAAGCCCATTACATTAATTCATAAACTACAACACTTGCACAAGTTCATCATTACCACTAAGCACATAAAGACTCATAAAACCGCAAAAGCACAAAACAACAAAAACAAAAACAAAACCCTAGCGGAGATTCCTCTTCACCGATGCTTCAAACCACACCACCACCACCACCAAGAATCCATTTTTAGAGCAAATCAGATCTCATTGACAGACGATGCTTTATCGACATCCATGTACCTGCTGCGGTTGTTCCTCATCCAAACCTTGAAGACTTGAGGTACGATTCCGATATCGGAACAGAATTGAATAAGCTCCTCCTCATTGTGTCCCTAGAGGCTCCACTCTAATGTCTCAGTAGCATACTCTCTCATTGATGCTTTTTGCTTCGACGTAAGCCTTTCCTTCTCTCTTCTCCTCCTCATCGGCTCCCTCTCCTCTTCCACCTCTCCATCTCCCAGATACTCATCCTCATTAGGGTTTTCACCACCATCACCACCACTAGCTGGATCTGCATGGGCGGAGTGGGACAGAGCGAGAATGGGTAGTTGGAGAAGAGGAGTGGCGGCCGCCATCTCCCTGAGGATGTGGTCCAACCCGGGAGCGATGCGTATCGGCATCTTTTTCCTTCTATGGAAAAGAAGAGAAAGCTTTGCCGGCCACCGATGGCAATTCGGGGTTTTTGGTCTTTTTGCCTTGGGTCTTTAAGTATACACCACAACACTTCATTTCTTCACTTCTCTAGGGCCGAAATCTTTTCCTCTCTCTCTAGACACTTTCCTTCTCTAGATCCGAGCTTTTTATGCGTTTTCCAATGCCCCACGCAAACTTTATTCGCTAAACCCTCTTGATTCTCTTCACTTTGAACCAATTGGATTTTGGTTTCGACACTTTTTTCCTCATTTTCACCCTTCTAGGCTTGTTCCTCTCGAGTTTCTCTCGGGTTTCATGAACTTTCTCGGGCTTTGACTTTTTCTCCCATTTTCTCTCTCCTAGGGTTGACTTTTTCCAAGTTTGCCTTATTTTCACCATTTTTTTTTCACTTTTCACATACTTTTCACCTATTTTCCAGATGGCAGATGATTCACAACATGACGGGGCTCCTCCAGAGCTTCTCCCCTTACTTCCACCTATTGCCAAGGCAGAGGAGCCAATCGTTGCCGAGGCTGGTGAGGCGGCTCAGGGCATCGAGGCCGACCTCGAGGCAGAGTTTCAGCCTGAGCTTGAGCTGGAGTCACTACCATTGAGGGTACGGTCTTTTGATCTGGTGAGTAATCATCCTCGCACATATATCTTGCCAGCCGATGGCATTAGGCACTTTAGCAACTTTGTTCTCGGTGTACCAAAGGATCTCTTACTGAGGGAGCCGGGTTCCCACCTTTCATCCATCGTTGTTGAGGTATGAACTCTATTTTTATGCATTCCTGCCTGTCTCTACTTGTATTTCTTGCACTGCCTTTTATCTAAATGTACTTTTACCACTGCCTTATCTCATTTATCTATTCTCTGCCACTTGGCGAGTCTTGTGCCTTCAAAGGGTACGGAGCCACGACTGCACGAGATTGGTATGACGAGCTCCCTACTAGAATTCACGACATTATGGACGAGACTGGCTTTGGCCTCTTCTGCTCTGGCCTAACACGGGTCATCGCTAGCCATCCTATTCTGGGAGCACTTGTGGAGAGGTGTTGGGACACCACCAACTCCTTCAACTTCTCCACTGTCGGGGAGATGACAATGACTCCCTACGACTTCGCCATGATCACCAGCTTAGGAGTAGGGGGCGATCTGATCCTGTTTGACACTGACATGGGAGAGTGAGAGGCCGCCTGGGTCGAGCTATTGGGAGCGCGTCCACCCTTGTACCGGACAGCTATGGTCAGATATAGCTGGTTCACTGAGCAGTTTCAATGAAGCGAGGCTGAGACAGTATAAGAGATGGAGCAGTACGCCAGAGGCTTTCTGATGTTCGTCCTCGGTACCACCTTGTTTTCAAACAGGTGGAACACCGTGCGCTTATATTTGTTGAGTGTCTTGGTGACCCTTCCCTAGGTTCGCTTCTATAACTAGGGCAAAGCTGGCCTTGCTACCCTGTACGGATACACGAGCTCTACCTCCTACCTGATGGGAGAGTTGATCGGAGGCTATTGGCTAGCCTAGGAAGTATACACTTCAGTTCCCTCTTTCTGTTTTACATTTTCTGCTTCACATTCTCTGTTTTACATCTACTCAATACCTGTGCTTTCTGTTTTGCTCTTTCTGTAGCTGTTCATGCTGTATGCTTTCTGTTTTGCATTTTCTGCATCTGTTGATACTGTATGCTTTCTACTTTGCATTTTTTTGCATCTGTTCATGCTGTATTGATCACATGCTACTGCACTTTCCTTGTAGCTGCGGGTTTATGCTTATTTTCCAACACTCGCCCCAGAGCCCATGGAGGAGCTCCCACTAGTAGTTCCTTACTCGAGACGGTATGATGGCAAGTGTTAACGTAGGACTCGCGAGACTTTCACATTCTTCTGTCATTATTTCGACATGGTAGCTGCCCATGAGGTAACCCAAAATACAGTCATTTTTGCTTTAGAACAGTTTTGATTCACACTTTAGCAACTGTTAGTAACTAACAATCTGTACACTCTCTATTTGCAGATCATGTGGTAGCCTTGGGCTATGATGTCGATTGGGATACGGGACCAGTACGTCGGGGCCTGGGCCACTTCTCGCTTCCGTATTCTACTTGAGGGCCCAGTTTGTCGGGCCTAGTTCCTGAGTGAGCGGTTTGTTTGCCAGACCGTGGGTTTACCAGACCCGATCGTTCTGATGCCACCGCCAAAGTCTATGAGATCAGTAGACAGCCTATCCGTTGATGTAGTCACTCAATTCATGGTAGGCTTGGATGCTGATTATTTCAGTGCAGAGGATGACTACGCGACCTTTATTCAGACACACCTCATGCCACCTCTGCAGGTGCTCGTGGAGGAGAGGGGGGAGAGCTCCTGTAGCGAGAGAGGTGAATAGGGCAACTAGGGCCCGTGCTAGAGGGACTCCCCCTACAGGGCAGGGCACCAGCTGGCTAGAGCTTCCTACCGCATTGAGATGATGGCGGCATACTGGGGTGGCTTACTAGATCCCGATTGAGCCCACAGCAGCTGGGCATGAGCTTGTCGGAGTTCGGGGTCCTTCTCAGGTACAGACTACACTTTACCATTTACATTCTGCATTTCATTTCAGATATGTTCATTCCAGATATTGATCATCCAAATGCATTTGCAGGCATCCATAGAGTACACAAAGAGCGCTCTCGAGCTAATAGCCTCATTGATGGGCATGGTACAGAGGAGGGAGACACTGCTCGGTCTCCACGGCATCCCGATATTTTCTTTAGTTTGCGCTTCATGTTCTCAAATTTCTATTAATACATTGGCATTTCAAACTGTAGTCTTTCCCAAATTGCATCTAAGACACTATATCTGATATTGCATTCACACACTATACTTATACACCGTATCTAATTTTTGCATACACTCATTTTGCATATTATGCTTGCATCTGATGAACACACTGAAACTGATATGTAGACACATGTCCTTTCAGATCCCATCTATTCTGATGGCTTTGATGGCGACAGCAGCAGCAGCACTAGCACCGGCGGTAGCCCCTCTAGCAGCAGGGAGGAGAGAGAGGGATAGAGGCACCCGAGGCCGGAGTAGTCCTCCAGAGCCCATCTTAAGCGATGACGATGCTAAAACCAGTGACTCTGGAGAGGTGACAAGGCAGCATTCTGAGTCATCCGAGAGTGGAGACGACGATACTGGCTCTGGTTCTGAGAGCGGAGGTTATGATGCTGAGGCAGGTTCTAGGGCAGAGAGCAGAGACGATGCTGGCTCTGGTTTTGGCTCAGAGACTGATTCAGATAGCGGCGTTGATGGAGATAGTGCCCCAGAGTCCTCTCCTCCGAGGAAGAGAACGAAGAGGGCCTCTCGGGCCTAAGGCGACTGACGTTGATTTTTTTGTACTTTTGCTTAGTTTCTTTTTGTTTGGTAGCATTAGCAGATGTATAGCTTCAGATAGGTTTTATCTTTAAAAAACTTGTACTCTTCTTTTGTAAAAACCATGATCAGAATAAAATCTCGCAGTTTTTATAAAAAGTGTTATTATTTTTTACATCATGAGCACCATATTTGCAGGAAATGGACATGGAATTGAATTGGCCAAGAGCGCTTGATTGAAAAAATGTTCTTAATCGGGTAATGAACTGACCAACAAACGAAATAAAAAATACAACATACAACTCGATAAGCAAAATAACTCGATAAACAAAGCAAAAAGGCCTCAAGTACAAAATAAACAAACCATCTATAACCAAAAAGACTCAAAACAAGACCTTAAAACGCATAAAGATCAACACAAAACACATGTTTCCAACACTGCACAACACACAAGTGGGCAACAAGCCTGAAAAGAAGGCTGTCACTAGAGATAAAGCTTGTCGGCTATATGTCGACCACAAAAGGTGGCCCCAGCCACCAATGTGGCCTGCCGGCCACCTGGGGGCCATCAAATGTGGGAATCACCAGATTTTTGACAGCTAGCTTCCACTCAAAGCCTTATCTTCTACAAAAGGTCCAACTTCGTGAATTCTTCTCCAGAACTTCATTTCATCTGCAATTTCTTCACAAATGGAGCCGTTTTTTGCCGAAAAGCTCTCGGATTGGGTTGCGACTTTAGACGGCTCGGAAAAGGTTAATTTTTGGAGTTTTGGCACAAATGCACTTTTTTCGTTGAGCCGTTCTCCACTTTGTATTCTGTTCCTTCATGCCGCAACAGGATGTTGGGACCCGATTACATATGTCTTTAGCTTCGGCGGACAAGAGATATGCCCGATAATTGAAGAATTTCAGGCACTAATAGAATCCCGGCACGATGAGAAAATCATACCTCAGCCCCGTTTTGGCTACATTCAAGCTTTGGGATGGATGTGGGGGCTCACTTTACATGAGGCTCGATCTTTGGTTCACAACAGAGAGCTGGATATTCCCAGCCTGATTCGTCACTTTTCTTACGTTAGTGATCGAGGCGACCTTTTTTGGCGGGATTTTAGGCAACACGCCCTTTGCTTATGTATGCTTGCTCATTTCCTTCTTGCCCTAAGTTTCGGCGGGTCCAGCATCGGTTGGTCGAAGTGACCCAAGGTTTGAAAGAAGGCAAGAGTTGCATTGGCTTGGTGCTGGCTGAGACTTTGATGGGCTTAAACGCCTTTTATTGGCGAGAGACTACTAGATTCGCAGGGAGCCCACTATTTCTTCAGGTATTGTTTCCTACCCTTGCTTATATGTGTTTCTCACATCGCTTGACACTCATGTTCTATTTTTCTCTTAAAGCCCTTTTCTCACTTTTCTCTCAACATACACCTCTCTATTCTTTAATCTCTCTTTTGTCTCATCTCTCCCGAGGTGTGGCTTTTGGATAAGCTGAAGATAGTGGACTCTTGCCCTGAGTACTCAGCTTGAGGCTATTTCTTCTACCACCGACTAGTGGATTTTCCAAACGAGGGGTGGTGATGCCACTAGATGTACAATAGATCTGCTGATGACATAGCTTGGCGTTGCCCCTGGCTTAACCTAACCGAGATGAGTTGCAACATGGCTCGGTAGCCTGGTATTCAATTGATCGGCCTTACACACTGTGTGTTCTACTTCTCCTTCCGGTTCATACGTCAGTTTGGACATGATCAGACTCGCCTAGAGGAGGGGGTAGAGTACCCAGTTTCATTCCTCATTCGAGGTTCACATTTGGCTAGGTACCTTACTGCTTGGAGGATAAAAGAGCTTTTGGCCCCTACCCCTGGTTTTAGTTACGCCCTTTCTGGCGAATGTTTGGCTTAGCTCGAGGATGAGGCGCAAACCGGGCCCACTTTGGCTTTAGAAGCTTCTACAAGCACGAGCAGGGGACGTAGGAGCACCTGACTCATCTATGCCCCTAGTTTATTGCTTTGACCTTTCTTTTCAAGTTTTTTTGAATATAATGAAAGCAAATTTGATTTGTATTAGAGAGTTGGAGAACTTTATGTTAAAATCAATGAAATTAAAGTTGTGAGTACTGAAAATTTTCCTTTTAGTCCAAAAATGGTCCAAGTTGTAAAAGGTAAAATTTTTAACAAAATCAACTTTTATTAAAATTTCCAACACCATTTTCAAAAAGAATCACCACTGGACAAGCACAGAATCAATCCTCAAGATGTACTCACCACTGGACACGTACAGAATCAATCCTCAAGATATACTCACCACTGGACACGCACAGAATCAAACCTTAAGATGTACAACCCCGAATCCAAAGATCACAAATTGCCCCTTGATTGAACACCACTGTTCAGCATTGCAACTAGCTCTTCTCTCAGAGTCAAGATCATAACCAAACCCTCAGGTGGAGAACAGACAAAGATGACCTAATCAGACACATGGACAGGACAGTTGAGTTGGAGGTGTTTACAGCCGAACTTCAGGGTAAAGTTGCCTACGTATCCCAAAGATGGGAATCAAGTCTTACGTAGTTTAGTTCAGGTTTACTCGAGTATTTACTCTCTCCTTTTGCACTCTAACTTTTGCCGAGGCCGCCCTTTAGGGTTTTCAACCTTGCAAGCTCAGTTTTTCTTTATGTCAATTTTTTCGTGCTCTAACTTTTGCCTAGGTCGCCCTTCCGGGTTTTCGGCCTAGTGAGCCTCTCAGGGATAGTATTTTTTCAACTTGTCCATCTTGATTGGTTGTGAAAATTCTAGACCATCTAGGTCCATGAGAATGATAGCTCCACTCGACCAGATAATTTTGATGATATAAAGACCAGTCCAATTGGGTTTGAACTTGCCCTTAGAGTCATGGATGGGATCTCGATTATCTTTCAGCACCATATCTCCCCCCTTGAGATTTCAAGACTTAACTTTCTTGTTAAAAGCCCTAGCAATTTTGTGTTGATAACCCTGAACATGATACAATGCTTTTAGCCTTCTCTCATCAAACAACATCAGCTCTTCAAATCTGCTCTGTTGCCAGTCTACCTATGCTATTTGACACTTGGCCATAACTCATAATGACAGGACTTCTATTTCAATTGGCAGAACAATGTCCATCCGATAGATGAGAGATAAGGAGTTGCCCTTGTGGACGTTTGGATTGAAGTTCTATAATCCCAGAGTGCAAATGGTAATTTATTTGGCCAGTCCCTATAGGTCTCAACCATCTTCTGCAAAATATTCTTGATGTTCTTGTTGGCGGCCTCAACAGCTCCATTGGTTTGCAACCGGTATGTAAATGACTTATGAAAGGCCACATTGTATTTCTCCAACAAGTCTATCACCTCTTTCTTGAAGTGGGAGTCATTATCTGATATGATCTCGTTTAGGACTCCGTATTGGCAAATGATATTATTCTGGATGAACTTAGCCACATGCGATACTTTCAACACAACATAAGACTGAACTTTCACCCACTTTGTAAAGTAATTCATTGCAACCAGGATGTATTCATCCCCATTCAACCCTTTTGGTGTGACTGCACCGATAACATTGATTTCCCAGACCGAGAAAGGTCATGGTGAAGTCATGTTGTACAGTTTTGATGGTGGGATATTCATGCGATTAGCATGAATTTGGCATTTGTGGCATCGCCGAACAAAACCAATACAATCCTCCCCTACTGTGGACCAGTAGTAACCTTGCCTGAGAATCTTTCGGGCTAACATTAATCCATTCATGTGCGCTCCGTACTCTCCTCCATAGATGACCTCCATCAAGCACTTCGACTCCTCTTCTTCGACACACAGCTTATGCATTCCCAGATGACCTCTTTTGTACAGTTTACTTTTGTAGATGATAAATTGGACGGCTATTCACCGTATTCCCCTTTTGCCCTTGGCATTTGCCCCTAGTGGATAAATCTTCTTTTTCAAGAAGTTCCAAATATCGTAGTACCAAGGGTTTTTGTCTTGTGCTTCATCTATTACGGCGATAGTCTCATAGGCCGCGCGTGTATCTCTGCTCAATGATAATTGGACGCATCCAGATTCCAAGCGGGATGTCTATCATAGAAGATAGAGTTGATAAAGCATCAGCGAACCTTTTGTTCTTTCTCAGTAGATGCGTGAAAGTCAGGTTTTCAAACCTAGGAATCCGAACATCTAGGGTCTGGCGATAAATCTTCATATTTTCTTCTTTGACCTTCCAGTCTCCATTTGCTTGAGAAACAACTAGGTTTGAGTCCCCGATGACGTCCAACCTTTTTTCCCCTAGTTCCAAGGCGGCTTCCAAACCAGCGATACACGCCTCATATTCTGTTTCGTTATTGGATACCTTAAACCAGAGTTTGAAGGCTAAAGGTATATGGAAGTCGTCAGGTGCTATCAGCAACACACCTATCCCATAACCATACTAATTGGACGCTCCGTCAAAGTACATCATCCAAGTCTCCTCCTCTACTTACAGAATGGCTTCATTTGAGAACAGGTACTCCACCACTTCATCCTCTTCTATTGTGTGATCTTCCAGGAACTATGCTACAACTCTCCCCTTGACCGACTTGTGGGTAACATAATTGAGATCAAATTTGGAGAGAAGAAGCAACCAACGGGCTAGCCAATCCGTAAGCGCTGGTTTCTCAAAAAGATATTTGATAGGATCTAATCTTGAAACCAGGATTACATAGTGAGCTAACAAGTAGTGCCTCAACTTCCTAGTAGCCCATACCAAGGTTAGGCAAGCTTTCTCCAACAGAGTGTAGCGGGTCTCATAATCTAGCATTTTCTTACTCAAGTAGTAGTTGGCTTTCTCCATCTTATCCTTAGATTCTTGAGCAAGCATGCACCCATTGTGGTGTCTGTGACTGACAGATATAGAATCAAAGACTTCCCCGGCTCTAGCAGCGACAACACATGCGGATTCTGAAGGTATTGCTTAATCTGCTCAAAGGCATTGACATCAATCATCCCTTCGAAACTTCTTTCCTTTCTTCATGAGACCAAATAGTGGTTCACAAGTCAAGGTTAATTTAGAAATAAACCATCTTATGAATTGCACTTTTACCCAGAAAGCCTCACACCTCCTTTTCAGTCCTCGGTATTTCTAGGATGGTCTTGATTTTGGAAGGATCTAGTTTGATGTCGTCTGTGTGATGAAAAAGCCCAACATTTTCCCTGCTGTTACGTCGAAAGTACATTTCTACGGATTCAACCTCAGTTTGTATTCTCTAATCCATTGAACGAATTTCTTCAAAGCGTTGTGCCCTCTCTTTCTTTGGACTTGACAATCATGTCATCCACGTACACCTCGACCTCTTTGTGGATCATATCTTGCAGAATAATGGTCGCAGCCCTTTGATAGGTAGCCCTAGCATTCTTCAGCCCAAACGGCATAACCCGATAGCAGTAGGTACCCCACGGCATAGCAAACGCAATTTTCTCTCTGTCCTCGGGTGCCATCAGAATCTGGTTATACCCGAAAAGTCTATCCATGAAGGATAGCAATGCATGACCTGCAATGAAGTCCACTAATTCATCGATGTAAGGTAGAGGAAAGTCGTCCTTCGGACTGGCTTTGTTCAAATCCCAAAAGTCCACACACACTCGAATTCTACTAGCTTTTTTTAGCACTGGGACAATGTTGGCCAACCAAGTCGGATATTCATATACTAACAAGAAACCTGCTTCAATCTGCTTGGTAACCTCTTGTTTGGAAATTTGTGTAAAAGTTGCGATTGAACTCTTATTGTTGGTGTTTTAGATTGGGTCATAATATGAAACCAAATTTGGGTAAATGAATTGTTAATGGTTGTGGCTTGCTTTTCGTGCACCTTTCGGATACGACTAGCCCCACAGTTCGGACTCTCGTAGTTCTGAATCTGATTTCACAAAGTGCAATGTGAAACAGTGAAAACACAAAAGAGTCCAAATCTAGCAATTCTTTTGGAAAATTAATGTTTGAATCAAATGCCAAAAATGGACTACTTTGCAAGATTTCAAAGTCGCCACCTAAATATTTTTAAGAAATTTAGGAAACCTGAGACTTGTGCCAAAGCCCACTTATCCGTCATCCCCAAAGTGTCTAGGCTCAGGAACTTAGGTACGAGAGGGGAAGGTCATGAATTGAGCACCCCACTCGCTCGATCAAAGATCAGCCTCTACTAATCATGATGCAATTTTTGTTTACGTTATATGTTCTTGTTTCGGTTTTAGTAGACTAACATTACTAGGTGACACATACGAGGTATAGACTAATTTACAAAAAATGGAACATTTGATTTCATGTTTTATTTGAAAAATGTTTGTGAATATGTGTAGACACCCCATTTTTGACTGTCCTCAAGGCTTGGACGTCATCACTTGTGCATTTGATGATTGTGTTTGTTTTGTTCATTTTGAATGCTCGAAGTCCTTGGCGGAACGCCCTATCTTTGAGCCTTCGGACCTTGTCCTTTCTATGCCTTGCTTTGGATCAAAACTTGGTACCTGGAACTTGTGGTGACCTGTCGGCCACCACCAGAGACTGTCGGCCATGGCTTATGCTTGTCGGCCATTGGTGTAGCTGGTCGGCTACCAGTGGTGGTCGACGGCCACCAGTCCCTTTTTCCAGATATTTTAGATATTTGTTGACAGCTATGCCAGTTGTTAACACATTGAGCTACATCTCCCTACATGTCACGACCCAAACTCGCCCCTAAAAGTTTAGGTCATGATTGGCCAATACTTGGCCTCAAAACAAAAATCCAACAAAATATTTGTAAAATAATAGGGCCTAAAGCGGAAGCTAATGATAACAAAACGCCCATAGAGCAGTGCATAAATGCCAAGACTGAAAACATGTGACATCCTATATAGATATATATACGTCATACACAGTCCACAATCAACTAGTTCCAGTTATGTACCAAAAGTTAATAATTTAAAAGTTATACATATTAGCAAGATATTGAACAAAACCAATGACCCAACAATATGCGATATAAAAGAAATTCCACAAAAAGGCAAAAGGCTTCCACTTGGGAAGGCTCGATACAACAGGGTCAACAAAGCACCTGGAGTTGACCTAGGGCTGTCCTTCAAGCTGATCACCTACATAAACATATATAAAAACAAAGTGAGCAAGGCTCAGTGAATAATAATAATGTAAAGAGATTCATGTGAATAAGCATATGTCTTAGAGATTATTTATCTAATGTTACTTGTCTCCCTCGTCATATTCCAAAATGGCCTCAGGCCCAACATAGTACAAAATGGCCTCAGGCCCAACATAATGCAAATGGCCTTAGGCCCAAACGTATCTTGTCATATCACTGTATCTTATCATGGAGTAGATGGAACATCGACATGTCCCCACCTCTCCTTGGGCCAAATACATGTTTTTATGGACCCAAGAAGTGACTCATACGGACCCTATAGGTGACTCCCATTGTAGCACTTAGTTTTGTACAACACTTTGTTCCATACCCAAAACTCATGAGTCTTAAAGACTGAACAGTTCATGTCACAGTATAACGAAATAGCCTTAGGCCCATCATATCTTATTATAGGTCTTATAAACCATTTATTCATGTAAAACATAATTCCAGGTTGTCACAATAGTTATGTATCCCAATAAATATAAATGAACCTATCTGCACAACGCTATACTCACCAGCAAAAATACATGGATTATAGCACCGTTTATCCCAAATATGCCATTCACCATCATAATGCATGAAACATAATCTCGAACGTGCGAAGCACAATCAAGGTACGTAATTCATAAACAGAAATACATAAATATATATATATATATATATATCGTTACACTATTATTACTCACAGTGATGTGGATGAGCAGCGGTTCCCTCTGGCACGTGACCTACACAAGGCACATACACATAGTATATAAGTTATCCACTTTTCTGTAGTCTTGTTTTAGGTCCGGTTCATACATTCTCAATCAGTTCTAAGCATTTTAGAAGGATCACATGCACACATTAACAGTTCCAGAAGGTTAAACAGGGGAAAAGAAGCTGACAGGGTCCTGCACGTGCGGCCCTGGGTTTTGCTTGAGCAGTCCGAAAACTCCACAATTTCAAGCTTTCAAAAAATATTCATATGGCCCAAATCAAGCAAAATTCATTTCAAAACATAACATATAAACATAATAAACATGAAACCTATACTCAAATTGATCATAACTCATTTTAATTTGACATCTACACCTCTAATTTCCATAGTTCCTTCATCTTCTTTATCTTCATATCCACAAACATATACATACATATATGTATAAGTTCAAAACATGCCAAAAACCAAAGATGAAAGGGTAGTGACCCACACTCTAACTCAAAACAACTCAAAACACAAAAATCAACCCTTAAATTAGCCAAATCCAAAGACTACATCTTCAATTTCATGAAATTGGTTAAGTTAAGATCATAACCCAAAACCCTAACTCCCATACATATAGAAAACTTCATTTTAAAGTTTGATTCTAACCAATTAAAGAAAGATTTAGGGTATTTAAGAATTACTTTGGGCTATTTTCTTGATTTCCCTTTTCAATTTCTCAAATCCACAAGCTTTATGGTGAGCTCTCTCCTTCTCTCTTTTTTCTCTTATTCTCTCTCTTTTCCAGGAGATGGTTTTGGTGATTGGTTGAGTCTATACCACTTATAAGGCTTAAGGCTCAAATATATATATATATATATATATAACAAGTCTATGTATCTATATGGCCAACCAACCTAACTTAGCGAATCAGATGAAATTTCATTTCAATTAAACCTCACAGATGACTCTAAAAATTATACTGATCGTAATTATGTATTCTGTTCTAGTTTCTGAAGCCTCTAAGACCTTCAATTTGCAATGCAAAGCTAACCACCCAAACATACCTTAACGAATCAGACAAATCAAATTTCCAATTAACTTTCCCGAATGGCTCTAAAATTCTCATTAGCATGTCCATGTATTCAATTTCGGTTTCTGAACCCATGAAGGCCGGCAATTCCAGTTTTAAAGTCGTAACTCAACAGATAATTCCTTAATTCAACAGATATCATCAAATTAAAGCACATTAACCAATAATTAAATAAAGATAATTTTTTGATACGCATATCGGGGTCGTTACACTACACGTGTATGGTGGGATGTTTCTAAGCTCAAGGCATTTTTTTCTATATATAGGGGGTTTCTCTCCCATTTTTGAGGGTTAGAAAATTCAGAGCAAAATCTCTCTCTCTTTCTCTCTCATATAATTTTGTGCCTAAGTGCTTGTTTTCTCTACACTTTTACGTACACTACCTTAATCAAATCCTCTTACCTTTGAGCTAAGGTTACTTGGGGTCCTCTTTGAGCTTTTGAAGGTGATTTTAGCTTGGTTTTGTGCCTAGAATGCGAGCTCAGTTTTTCTTTATTTGTAATTTTTTATGCTCTAACTTTTGTCTAAGTCGCCCTTTTGGGTTTTCGGCCTAACAAGCCTCTCAGGGGTAATATTTCTTCAACTTGTCCATATTGATCGGCTATGAGAACTCCAGGCCATCCAAGTCCGTAAGAATAATTGCTCCTCTTGACTAGATTGACTTGATTATATAAGGACCAGTCCAATTGTGTTTGAACTTGCCCCTAGGGTCATGAATGGGAGCTCAGTTGTCTTTTAGTACCATATCTCCTTTTTAAAGATTTCTAAACTTAACTTTTTTGTTAAAAAGCCTAGCAATTTGGCATTGGTATCCTTGGACATGATACAATGCCCTTAGTCTTCTCTCATCAAACAACATTAGCTCCTCAAACCTACGTTGCTGCCAATCTGCCCTTGCTATCTGACACTCAGCCATGACCCGTAGCGAGGGCACTCAAATTTCAATTGGCAAAACAACCTCCATCTCGTAAACAAGATAATAGGGGGTTGCCCTTGTAGATGTTCAGATTCAGGTCCTGTTGTCCCAGAGTGCAAATGGCAATTTATTTGGCCAGTCTCTGTAGGTTTCAACCATCTTTTGCAAAATTCTCTAGCCTTGACAGCTCCGTTGGTTTGTGGCCTATAGGTTGATGACTTGTGGAAAGCCACGTTATATTTCTCAAGCAAGTCTATCACTTCTTTCTTGAAGGCGACCCATTATCGGAGATAATCTTATTCGAAACCCATACCAGCAGATGATATTGTTCTTGATGAACTTAGCCGCATGCAACGCTTTCAATACAAAGTAGGACTGGATCTTCACCCATTTTGTGAAGTAGTCAATTACTACCAGGATGAATTCATGCTTGTTTGACCCCTTTGGCCTAACTGGGCCGATAACACCGGTTTATCAGATCCGTCAGTCACAAGTCACATCACCTCCGTTCAGTTCGGTAGACTCATGACGACACAGAGTTCGGAAGAGATTGTGGTCATGGCAGCAGCACTAAACCAGGGAATCGCCATGCATGGTGAGACCAATGTTGAAGTGCAATACCCACTCAGGTCACCTGCTGCACATCCAATCTGGGAACCCCAATTATTTCAAACCTGTGAGCCCACAACTTTTGAGCTGATGGGAATGATTGGCGACCTTCAGAGATCTATGGCTGATTTAGCCTACGGAATGTCGGTTCTGCCACCGACCACATCATATGCTGGAAATTTCGTACCCGAAGAGCCCCCACTATTAGGGAAAATTGTAATTGAACTCAGCCAACCTGAACCCATCCTAAGTATAGACGATGGCATGTCAACAACAATTGGGTTTCGCACTGATGTAGCAACCCAAACCTTTGACCGAGTTGAGGCGAGTGGTAAGAACAAGGTGGGGTCAGACATGGATCCCTATGAACAACTCTTGTGGGCTGTTGAGGCTTTGAAAGCTGGGGGCTAAACAAATAGCAGGTGCTCACTGTTGTTGCAAAAACTATGAATGACACTTTCCCCGCTCAGACCGAGGGAAGTTCAAGCCAAGGGGAGAACCGGGAGAAGGGCCGTCATACTGGGAAAGATCAAAAAGCGAAATCAGCACCTGCTGATCCCTTTGCTAGTACGTCCAGCAAAAGTCCACAAACCTCAAAGTATCTACCCCGAGGTTGCAGGGTCTTCCATGCCCTCTATATGCCTTTGTCCAAGGCGCTTCAAATCCTTGTTGAAAAAGGGCATCTTAAACCCCTCGAGTCTCAGCCTCTCCCTAGTCATCTTCCACCTAGCCATGACACTACCCAGTACTGTGCGTACCATCAACAGGCCGGTCACACCATCGACAACTGCTTCCGTCTTCGCCACGAAGTACAGGATCTGTTTAACAACGGGGTCATCCTCCCACCAAGCTTAGCAAAGTCTACCATCATTGGATCAGTGAACTTCGAGGGTAATACAAGTATGTGATCAAGCGATGAACCACCTGCAGGTGGCGCTCGGTTTACTTCAGATGTGGCGTATGGCACGCACTATTTTGAGCATTTGCGAATGCTAGTTTTTGTCGTTTCTGACTTGGGTGTTGAGTCAGTTCTCTGGTTTTTTTTTTTTGAGTCTGTCTCTTTCTGTTTTAAGTTAGTATTTTTGTTTTAGGTCTGTCTTGTTGTATCGAGTCAGTCCTGTTGTATAGGAGTCGAGTGATTCCGGGGATGTTGCCTCGGGCATCACTATTTTGTTTTGTGTTTGTCTTTTTGCCTTCTTTTGGGTCTGTTTCTACCGTGGAGCCATTTGTACCAACAGATCTGCATAAAACAGTAGTAATTCTCACACTCTTGTGTTTGCTTCTGCCTTGCGCCAGTTGTGCCAGAGTTTTGAATGAAACGGCAGTGCATTTCACCTGCTCTTTTGTGTCTTGAAATTATTGCATTGACCTAAATTTTTTCAAAACTTTTTGAATAATGTGTTGAAAACAAAGAGGAAGGAATTCCTCGAGATTTGCGAAAACTTGATCAATTTAGAGAAAGAGATGCGTGCTAAGCCCTTAATGAATGAGATCATGTTTGTTAATGTGAGTACTGAGAAGGATCTCGGCTTGATCTGAATTGGCTTTACACTGTCTTCATCGCGAGCGATTTGTCACTTTCTTAAAAAATTTCAAAAAATGTTTTGCGTGGTCCTGCGAAGACCTGTGTGGAATCGCTCTTGAGATTGTGCAACCTAGGATTGCTCTCAGCCCCGAGACTCGACCCATGGCTTTCAGACCTTGAACTTAGATTCAGAATGTTCAACGGTCAACCACAATGTAAGGCCCGTGTGGCCAGATCAGAAGCAGCCCATGAACTAGGAGCAAGAATATCAGATGTGATCAACGGAAGCTTGCGAAGCTGGATCAGAAATTGCCCTTGAACCAGGGGCAAAAAATATCAGATGTGCTCGAAAAGCCAAAGATGGATCATTTTGCAAACCAATGAAGACTGGCAAGAATGCCAAATCCCAGAAGGGAGGAAAATAAAAAAGTATTGCTGAAGGACAATCGAGCTCGTATCCACAACACTAAGGGCAAATTCAGCCCCCATTAGATGGACTTCTACATCATCAGTGAACAACAGCCATTCTCCTGGATTCAGATGGCTTCAAGATCTCAAAACCATTTGGCATGGACAAAGCTACACTTTTACCCTTGAGAGGCTCGCTGGGCCGAAAACCCGGAAGGGCGACCCAGGCAAAAGTTAGGGCAAAAAAAAAAAAAAAAAAAAAAAGAAGAACAAAAAAAAATGCAAAGAATGAAAAGAAGAAATGAAAAGAAAATGAAAAAATGAAAAGAAAAGAAAAACAAAGCTCGCAAGGTTGAAAACCCGGAAGGGCGGCCTTGGCAAAAGTTAGAGTGTAAAAGGAGAGGTTAATACCCGAGTGTACCTTAACCTGAACTAGGTAAGGCTTGATTCCCATGTTGGGGATACGTAGGCAACTTCATTCTGAAGTCCAGCCACAAACACTTCCAAATCAATTGTGTCCATGTAATGGTTTTAATCATCTTTGCCTTCTCTGTATCCGAGAGTTCGGTTGTGATCATTACTCTGACGACCGATTACAATGCGCTGCGGTGCCATGCAGACAAGGGGCAACTTTCCGTTGCTATACAATGTGTTGCGGTGCTATTCAAACAAAGGGCAACTTTCCGTTGCCATGCAATGTCCTTCGGACAAGGGGCAGTTTTCTATTGGTTTAGACCTAAGGCTGCACATCTCAAGAGTGGGTTCCATGCTCGTTGAGCAGTGGCCATTTGTAAAAATAGTTTTTAAGAATTTTTATTGAAGTTGACTAATTTTCTTGAAAATTATTCCATTTTTCCAAAACTGGACCATTTCTTGGACCCAAAAAAGGAAAATTTTCAGTGCTCATAACCTAACTTGCATGATTTTCAAAATCAAAAAGTTGGACAAGTGTGTTAATCTAACTCTCATATTGGTCAAAATTGTTTTAGTAGAAAGCTAAAACAAAAAATGGTCAAAATGATGAACTAGGGGCACAGTTGAGTCAGGTGTTCTGTCTTTTCCCCATTGTCAACATACTTGCCAGAAAGGGCACCGTATTTGCCAAGAAGGGCACAATTGATGCTGTCAACAAAGGGCTGAAAGCTCTCTCATCCTCCAAGCAACGAGGTATCAAACCAAGTGCGAAGCACGAATTGGAATGGATCAAGATACTCCACTCCCTCATCCGGGGCATCGACTACACGTCACCGGAAGAAATAGCCTCGAGCTGGTAATGTTGGGTATGAACCCACAACCTCTTGTTTATCCATCAACCACCTAGGAGAGGGATAAAAAAATCAGAGAGATTGAAGAATAGAGAGGTGTGCGTTGAGAGAAAAAGTGAGAAAAGGGCTTTTTAAGAAAAACAGAGCCTGAGGGCCGAGTGATGTGAGAATCACAAATAAGAAAGGGTGGGAAACAATACCCGGAGAAATTGGCTCCTCGTGATCTGAGAGGTCCCTCGTCTTTGGGACACGTCTGAGTGTCGTGTATGTTGTGTTGTTTGTCCCGATTCTTGTTTTGAGTCGTTTCGAGTGTTACTCGATATGTTTAGGTTTTTTACCTTTTGTTTTTCTTTGTTGAGTCGTTTTGACTACAGTCAGTTGTAGGCTCAATACCCGTTTGAGAACCCCTTTCTCATTTCAAATTCAAAAATAAATCGTTTTGTGCTCAGAGTGCTGTGCCATTCTCCACATTTGTGCAAAACAGAATTCGTTCTTTCATAAACCACAGGGTTCAACCCAGGTCATGTCAGAGTAGTAAAACCAGGACCTATTTGAAGCTATGGGTTCTGGATTGCGAAGCAAAAAAAAAGAGGGAAAATTCAGAGCATCTGAGTTTGTTTTGACTTCAGCAAGTTCTGTCTTTACATTTCATGTGTTCAGAATGAGCAGTGTTCAAAATGCGCTACGTGTTCAGAATAAGCCGTGTGCAGAATAAACAGAATACTGTGTTATGGGCTGTGTATTCAGAATGAGCAGTTTTCAGACTGGGCTCGGTCATGAATGGTATTGTAAGTACTATTCATTTGGAGAAGTTCCGGTTCACTTTTGATTGATACCATTCACCTCTCGCATTTGGGCATGCGTTTGGATACCCTTCCTCTCTCGCGTTTGATACGCTAAAAGGTTTTCCTTCTTTTTGCCGAAACATGGGGTTGTTTCCCTATGTTTCTCCTTCTCTGGTTAAGAGCATTTGGAAAACGTTCCAATGCTTGCACCACTTCTGAAATACGGGGATATGTCCCTATATTTCCTTCTTTTTTCGAGACATGGGGATACGTCCCTATGTTTCTCCTTTTCTGGTTTAGAGCATTTCTCCTACTATTCCGAAACATGGGGTTGTCTCCCTATGTTTTTCCTTTTCTGGTTTAGAGCATTTGGAATACGTTCCAATGCTCCTACCATTCCGAAACATGGGGTTGTCTCCCTATGTTTCTCCTTCTCTGGTTAAGAGCATTTGGAATACGTTCCAATGCTCCTACCATTCCGAAACATGGGGTTGTGTCCCTATGTTTCTCCTTTTCTGGTTTAGAGCATTTGGAATACATTCCAATGCTCCTATCATTCTGAAACATGGGGTTGTCTCCCTATGTTTTTCCTTTTTTGGTTTAGAGCATTTGGAATACGTTCTAATGCTCCTACCATTCCGAAACATGGGGTTGTCTTCCTATGTTTCTCCTTCTCTGGTTAAGAGCATTTGGAATACGTTCCAATGCTCCTACCATTCCGAAACATGGGGTTGTCTCCCTATGTTTCTCCTTTTCTGGTTTAGAGCATTTGGAATACGTTCCAATGCTCCTACCATTCCGAAACATGGGGTTGTCTCCCTATGTTTCTACTTTTTTGGTTTAGAGCATTTCGAATACGTTCCAATGCTCTTACCATTCCGAAACATGGGGTTGTCTCCCTATGTTTCTCTTTTTCTGGTTTAGACCATTTGGAATACGTTGCAATGCTCATACCATTCCAAAACACGGGGATGCGTCCCTATGTTTCTCCTTTTCTGGTTTAGAGCATTTGAAATATGGTCCAATGCTCCTTCCATTTCGAAACATGGGGTTGTCTCCCTATGTTTCTCCTTTTCTGGTTTAGAGCATTTGAAATACGGTCCAATGCTCCTTCCATTCCGAAACATGGGGTTGTCTTCCTATGTTTCTCCTTTTCTGGTCTAGAGCATTTGGAATACATTCCAATGCTTATACCATTCTGAAACTGTCACGACCCCAACCCGCCCCTAGTAGGATGGTGCCATGATGGCCAGTAATCCGAGATTACCGAAGGCCAACTTTCAAAATTCACACACAAACAGAGTACACAAAAGGGGCTTACAAATGCGGAAGCAATAACTTAGAGTACAAGTGGTCCGTAAGAGCTGTGCATAGATCAAATGAGATGGCATACAAGATACGGTTTTACAACTTATCGTTAATAACAAAATACAAGTTACATCTTGATCAAAGGCTTCTCAAGCCAACATGTACAAAATACAATGAATACAAGCCAAGAAGCATAATCTTCAAGATGGCCGACGTAAACACAAAATTGCCGACATATAGAAACAAGTAAAGCCGACGTAACGAAATCCAAAACAAGCTTGCAAAATCACATCTAGGCGTCGCCGATGTCCTGCTCATCACCTACATATATATAGGGAGGGTGAGCTTGGGTACTCAATGAATGGTATATTCAATAAAGGGTTTAGCATGAATAATAGCCGAAGTCCATTCCAAACAAAACATATTCAAAACTTTACAAATCAAGGGATGAACCATATTCATCTATCAAAATCTTTCAAACTTCAAGGGTGTTATCAAGCCTCATGAACATCCAACAAAACTTAACGAACGAACAAACCCACGCAGTAAACCGTCAGTGGCAAAACAAAGGAATAACCGATCCGTAATCGATTAGACAACCCACCTGCATGAGGCAGTTGGTGGCAAGGGAGATATCTCAAACAAGGGTGCTACAAAAGTTTAGAGTCCTCTAGCACAAGGGACTTGTGTTACAAAGGCCCGTAGCTTGCTAACACGAAAGTACTGCGAAAGTTTAGAGTCCTCCAGCACAAGGGACTTGTACTGCGAAAGTTTAGAGTCCTCCAGCACAAGGGACTTGTACTGCGAAAGTTTAGAGTCCTCCAGCACAAGGGACTTTCCGAGAAGGTCATCAAAACAAAGCTTATACTTGATATACAAAACAAGGATATTCATTCATGCTCAAACAAATACTTTTATCAAAACGAAGTAAGCAAGCTTTATCAAAACATTATAACATAGCTTTATCGAAAATACCACTCACATAGTTCTTTGGGTGTAGGCTCAAAGCAAAGATCAAAGACCTACAATCACATAACTAATACATTCTCAAAACAAGCTTTTTCATGCATGCAAATGATCCCGGCACTCTCACCAAATCAAAGTCAAAAGCATAGCAAAACATGCTGGGAGTTTAAACGCTGTTTCTCATCTCATGAAAACACACTGGGTACCAACCAGGTCTTTGCCGAGGTCCCACACCTCTTCGCCGAGGTGTGGTCCCGTTGGCCACATGCAAAAGTAAAGTCGGGAAAACCTGAGTTTTCTTTTTTTTTTTTTTTTGAAGAACATGAAGAACAGGAAGATGGAGAAGACGAAGAACATGCATGCTAAAAACATGACTTGTCGTTACAAAATCTGGGATTTCATGCCAAGAGTTCGAAAACATGGACCTGGGTACCCATACAAGAAAATCATATGAAAACAACCACAAAAACAAGATTTTTGCTACAAGCTTTTGGATCAAACAAGATTTTTCATCAAGAACACATGAACACTATTTTCTCTTACTAAAACCAAATTTAAACCAATGCATGGCATGCAGAGCAGATTCGATCGTGCAATGCAGCTAGATGATCTATCAAAACAACAAGAGTGGGTGAAGGTTCTAACCTCAAAAATCGAATCCAACGGTTCAAACCTCGAAGATCAAGCTTGGAACTCTACTACTCTCCCAAGAACTCTCCTCCTAGAGCTTCTCTCTCTACAAGGCAAGATTTGATACAAAATGATAGGTTTCTAAGTTTATCGGCTGACTTAACCCTCAGCCCGGACACGTGGCGCCACCAGATTAGGTTACCTCAAAAAGGTGACTGATTGACAAGACAAAACAATGACAAAGTGTGTTCAACAAGCTAAACGGCACGGGCACTCCGGCTATCAATGATCTCGGCTAGGACAAAGCTTCGGCAAGTGGGGTGACAAAGACATCGGCTTGGAAGGACAACTCTTGACTAAGCTGTGCCACACCTTGGCCTAGATGTGCCACACCTCGGTCTAGGTCATACCAATCCAAGAACAAAATCACTCAGGGCAGAGTAAACATCTCGGCCTAGATGATACACATCTCGGCCATGGTGATGAACACCTCGGCCTGGATAATGATATCTCGGCCAATATGCCAGGGTGGAGATGGAGGTCAACCAAGGTGGTTCCAAGTTAGCTCTAGGCGCAAAGGCTCAAAGGTGAACTAGGCTAAGATGACCTCGGCTACACACCAAACAAGGAACAAAACCATGCAAACAACACTTAAACAAAACGAGGAAAGACGAGATTTGTAATTACTACATAACAAGACAAGATTATACATGAATGTATGCAAGCATGAGTAAGTCAAAGTGAGGGTCATTACAGAAACACGGGGTTGTCTCCCTATGTTTCTCCTTTTCCAGTTTAGAGCATTTGGAATACGTTCCAATGCTCATACCGGTCCAAAACACGGGGATATGTCCCTACGTTTCTCCTTGTCCCGTTCCTCACCCAATTTCAGCATGTTTGGAATTTATCTCAGGGCGTATGATGCGCGGGCCTAGGCAGGTTTTATCTCAGGTTGCGTTGTATACGCGCCTGGGCGGGTTATTTTCGGACCTCCTCTCACGATTTCAGCATGGTTTGAGCGTCCTTATTCCTCACATGCTTTCCGTGTGTTTGGGATTTGTTTTTCCTCCTCTCATGATTCCAGCATGGTTGGAGTTTGTCACCCTCTGCATCTACTATACTATCATTTTATCGCACTATTTTGTGCACCTTACTTGCATTAGGCATGCATTTTATCGCACTGTTTTGTACACATTACTTGTATATTGCATCGCATTTCATTCACACTATTTTGTGCACCTTACTTGCATATTGTATTTCATTGCATTCGCGCTGTTTTGCGCACATCATATGCACCTATTAGTTCATTGCATTGCATTTCGTGCTATTTTACGCATCACGCTGTTTTGCGCACATCGTATGCACCTGTTAGTGCATTGCATTGCATTTCACGCTATTTTGCGCATCGCGCTGTTTTGCGCACATCATATGCACCTGTTAGTGCATTGCATTGCATTTCACGTTATTTTGCGCATCGCGCTATCTTGCGCACATCATATGCACCTGTTAGTGCATTGTATTTTGCATTACATCATATGCACATGTTAGTGCATTGCATTGCATTGCATTTCATTTCGCGCTATTTCGCGCATCGCGCTGTTTTGCGCACATCATATGCGCCTGTTAGTGCATTGCATTGCATTTCGCGCTATTTTGCACATCGCGCTATCTTGCGCACATCATATGCACATGTTAGTGCATTGCATTTTGCATTACATCATATGCACTTGTTAGTGCATTGCATTGCATTTTATTTCGTGCTATTTTGCGCACATCATATGCACCTGTTAGTACATTGCATTGCATTTCATTTCGCGCTATTTTGCGCATCGCGTTGTTTTGCGCACATCATATGCACCTGTTAGTGCATTGCATTGCATTTCATTTTGCGCTATTTTGCGCATCGCGCTGTTTTGCGCACATCATATGCACCTGTTAGTGCATTGCATTGCATTTCATTTTGCGCTATTTTGCGCATCGCGCTGTTTTGCGCACATCATATGCACCTGTTAGTGCATTTCATTTGCATTTAAATTCACGCTATTTTGCGTGTCACGCCCCAATTTTTATTACTCAAAATCATTACTAAGTTCATTTACTTAATTCAATTTCAGAGATAACATGCGGAAATAAACTCAAATGTTCAACTAGAAGGAATGAACAACAGTTCTCTTTTTCAAATGCTAAGTAAATACAACATGAGCATTCTAAATAAATTGCCCTCAGGCTTACAACATTAAATAATCAAATGAAGAGTGCAACCCTTTTACATATATGGCATTCCGCCTACAACAAAGAGGCCCCATGGCCAACAAATAAGAAGATCCAAATCTTGTAACACATCCTGCTAAACACCTGAAAAAGATTCAATAACGTGGGATGAAAATATAGTCCAGTAGGGGTCTCAACATGATCCTTAACAATAACAACTTACAGATAGCTATGATCATGAAAGCTCATTCTCGTACTAGAATAGTAATGTGACAGTTTATACAATATATATATATGAATTTTCTCGAAAACAACCATTTCATTCAACGCTATAAGCGATTCATCTTTCTTTTCCTTTCATGAACCCCCGTTCCCAATCTTTCATAACATTAACAATTACTTAGGAAATAAATTCACTAAGCCCATTACTCTCTTCCATTTTCCACACATGCAACAAATGTGTCTTTTCAAAACATATTTCTAAAATGTTCGATTTTCTTCACACTTCCAAAAGACCAAAGGGTATTTCGGTTCAATCCCAATTCTATCATAACTATACATGCATACCTTTATAAAAAGGGAGATAACAACTCAACTACATGCATAAGATAAACCAATGAGGCAACTCGGCCCTCCAAAACTGTAACCAATACAATCCATAATGTTCCCAGATACACTAAAACAATAACAAAAAAACTTTGCTCTACTAGCTATGTGCGTAGTAAGCCAAAGATACACTTCTCACAACAATCTACCAGTTTACCAGGCGCTAGCTGGAAGGGTATGGTGCCTTCGATTCTCAGCGCAGTCAGTTCTCCAGGCGCTAGCTGGAAGGTAACGGTACCTCTGATTCTCAGCGCAGGGTATAACACCAACAGCCACAATACAACAAGGCATAACCAACATGTGTACAACATACACATAAACAAATAAGATGCCCGCAATGTGTTAAAGTAGATGAACACATAGGTGTGATGAACACATAGGTGTAATGCACACACAACAATGCAACACAACCACGTCATCCTCCATCGATGACCAAGGACAAAACCTCTAGATGCATGCATATTGTACATCTATTAACAAACTCAATTATCATGAGATCACAAAACCCAACAACAACATTAACATGGTAGTTAAAGATACAACCCTCCACAAGTGTGTGTTCAACACTCAAGATACAACATTTCAATTTTTATACTTATTTCAGAAAATACCTTTCCCATTTCACAAAACGAATTCCACTTCCTTTTTCTTTCACAAAACCAACTTCATCACTTTTGGTTCCACAAAATCAATTCCATGGACAATAAAGCCATAACTCATTTTAATCCACTACATTCTTTTCAAAGCCATTCCAAATTAATTATGCAAATTAAGTCATAATCATTAAATTAGGGTTTTCCTCCCTCTTTCTCAATATTGATAAAAAAAGGCTCAATCATCTACAACAAACAACAATGACCTCATTTAAGACCCAAAATATATAAGTATTTGCCCAAAGATCAAAACCCCTCAATTAATTTATTAAATCAAATAAAAAAAAAAGGATTTCCTCTCCTTTCAACAACAACATGCTAATTAACACTACAATTAGCCCAAACCACAACTAATGATAATAAACCCAAATTCAACAACTAACCTAAAGTTCAACCTCATGATTTTCAACAAATCCAACATGATATAATTTTCATGCAATACAAAAACTACCACATGTCTATCTATAGACGGAGTATTGAAAAAAGAACAAAGAGAATCCCTACCTCAAATGTAGAACTCAAGAAGAAGAAGAGCAAAACTCAGAAGTGCTCCAAATCCCAAATTTCTCAGATCAAAATGAAGCCCTCGACGATCAACACAACTTTTACAAAGGCCAAAGGGTAGGAAAACACTCTAGCTAGATCAATCCTAAGAGAGAAGTTAGGTTTTAGAGTGAGGTGCTCTCCAATGGCTTTTTCGAAAAAGTAAGAGAGAGAAAGGAAATCAAAAAGTGATCCAAAAAGGTAAAACCCGGTGTGATATACAAGTTGCCCTTCGGCGTGAAACCCCGCCGGCGTCACTCACGAACTCCGCTCGGCGTCAATCTGCCGCTCGGCGGCGAATCGCCTCGGTACTTTTGCAGAACCAGGTCCCCGCTCGAGCGTCCAACTCCCCGCTCGAGCGTACAACACTACAGAGGAGATACTGGATGGGTGTTTTTCCCGCTCGAGCGCCAAAACCCCCACTCGAGCGGAGAAGCAACAACAAGGGCCCGCTCGAGCGTCAAAAGAGTCGCTCGAGCGGAGAGACCAAAAACTGGGCATAAATTCTATGTTATAAAACACGACCAACCTACTCCCAACTTGCCCAACACAACCCAAAACTCAAAAACAAAGAGTAAGGGATAGAAATGAGAATAAGACGACAACACATCTACGGAACCGAGTCCGAATTTCTGTTAATCAATGAAAGGGAAAACCAGGGTCGCTATATTGCGCATCGCGCTATTTTGCGCACATCATTTGCACCTGTTAGTGCATTTGCATTTCATTTCGTGCTATTTTGCGCATCGCGCTATCTTGTGCACATCATATGCACCTGTCAGTGCATTGCATTTCATTTCGCGCTATTTTGCGCATCGCGCTATTTTGCGCACCTCATATACACCTTTTAGTGCATTGCATTTTGTATTTCATCCTGCACCTGTTAGTGCATTGTTCGCGCTATCTTGCGTACCCTACCTGCACTTGTTAGTGCATTGCATTGTTACGAACATTTAGGTTGCATTGTCTTGCATCCCTTTACGCATTGTTATGCGTCACACTTAGGTTGCATTGTCTTGCAGCCTTCCACCCACGTTGTCTCGCACCCTCAAGATTGCATTGTCATGTACCCCTTCACTTGCATTGTCACGCACTTTTCACTTGCATTGCTATGCATATTTCTAACGATATTGTACCTATTAAGTTTCTCTCTTTTGCAGGCACGATATTGTATGTACGGTTCATTTGAGGCTGGCGCGACTAGATGAACCGAACAAGTATTGTATATTCTCCGCGTGAGACGTAGCGAGAATTGTATAATTCTCTTACATCCTTTCTGCATGAAATGTAGTTAGATTTGTATTTACCTGCTTAAAATTGTTGCATGTTTTGCTTCATTACAGCTTTCTTTGCATGATCATAAGTTATGTTCGGCATCGTGCATGTCCTTTGCATTTTGCCCCTGCCTGCGGGCGCATACCTTTGTTATCTTGTATGCTTGTCTAAGTCTTTGGCATTGTCAAAAATGGGTTGTCTCTAGGCTTTGACATTCACTCCTGTCATTTTTATGACTTTCGAGTTCTATCAAAGACGGGCAACTGTAGACACCCCATTTTTGACCGTCCTCAAGACTTGGACATCATCGTTTGAACACTCGATGATCATCCATGCTCGTGTTCGTTTTGAGTTCCCAGAGGCCTCGGCCACGTGCCTTGCCTCAGGATCTCTCAACTTGTCTGTTTTGTGCTTGGTTGTGGACCAAACACTTGTGTTTTTGCTTCTGAGGGAAGAGGGTGGCTTGTTGGCCATCCCCTCAATCCACCGACTAAGGCTTGAAGCCATCGGCCTTGTTTTCTTGCCATCGGCCAAAGTGTTGGCCGATTGGCACTATAATTGGTCGGCCGGCACTTATGTTGGTCGATCAACCATGTTTTCTGGCCGAACCCTGTTCATCTACTTCATGCAGATATTTTATGCTAGCTGGCACAGCTGGCATGCACAATTCACCCCCTCCATACACGTGTATGGAGGGATTTGCCCCTTTGCTTAGCTTCTCCAAGAAGCTTTAGAATTTGAAATTCTATAAAGAGGGAGCCCCTCCTCCCTCCTCAAGGGTTTAGAAAAATCTGTTCTTGAAGGATAGATATAGTTTTGTATCTATATTCCTTTGTTTGATCTTGTTTTGTGCTCAAAAGTATAGTATTGTCTTACTATTGTACCCAAACACACACTAGAACACCATCATCTTGGAGCTGAGGTCCCTTGAGGTTGATTTCAGAGTTCTTGGAGTGGTTTTGATCAGAAAAACTTGCTAGAGCCTTATTCTTGAAGAGGGTCTACAATGGTGAGTTCCTTGCTTTTAATACCCCATTCTTGCTTAAGCTTTTAGCCCTTCTTGCTTATTGTTTTAAGCTTAGCTATTAATGGATAAAAGTTCTAATTTTTCATGCTTTAGATCTTTGGTTAAGGCCTCTTTTTGGTTTGGGGTTGTTTACCCCTTCCAAGGCCTTGTTAGGCCTTGTTTTAGGCCATCCCTTTTGGCCCTTGAGCTTAGCTTTGCATGACCTTTCTACCACTGAAATCTAGAAGATTTTCAATGGTGGAAAAGTGGTTTTGGTGTCCTAAATAGGAGAGGGTCATCCCCTCTTCTTGTTATCTTGTTTGCTAGTATAAATGGCTTATATTGGTAGCATGTTTGCTTGGCTTGTTTTAGCTTCATTTCAGTATGTATTAGGCTTTGTTTTGCCATGATATAGCACTGTTTTGACTTGGTTTGGACATACCATGTATGCTTCATATACTTGCCTTCCAATCCTCTTAGTTGCCTTAACATGCTTTGTGCTTTAAGCCATGTTTTTGGCATGATTTTGGCTCAACTCCATGAAGCTTTTAGCCTTGTTTTACCATGCTAGAGCTCTGATTCATGTTGTATTAGTCATATATGCCATGCTTTGTATAGCTACCATGCATTCTAGCTTGTTAGCTTTGAGTGTAACACCCCTTTTGTAGTCTTGCATGCCTCTTGTTTTTGGCCCTTTGTTCTAGCTTATTTTGGCTTTGGTCCTTGCATGTTTTAAGCTCATTTTGATATGATCCAGGACTGTTTTGGATTACACTTGCCATTTGCTTCATGTTTCACATAGCCATGGTTTGAGTCCTTTGGCTAGTTTCAGGCCTTGGGCTTTCTTACATGCTTTGGTTGCTTTGTTTGGTTGATTTGGCATCATCCCTCACATGACTTCAGAGCTTACAATGTATGTCACATGTCCATGTTTGTCCCTTTTTAAGTGTTCTTGAAAGTTGTCCTCGTAAGCCTAGGTGTTGGACCATTCACATGTGCATGTTTTGACTTGCATTTCATGCCTTTGTTTCATCACTTTGGTCACTGATTTGGGCATGCTTGAGAGTTGCTCGTTTTGGTTTAAGTCTGTCTTTGCATGTTGTTACATGCTTGCCTTGCATGTTGTTGCATGCTTGTTTCATTTTGCAGGTTGTTGCATGCTATACATGTTCATATGTTTAGGTTGTGTGCCTATTGCACATTAGATGCATTGCATGATCTTATTACATTGTATGCTTGTGTGCTTGTGTTGCTTTGTTAAGTTCATCATGCATGTATTACATTGGTCTAAATATGCTTGCCTTTTCATGTTATTACATGTTAGTTCTATTGCATGTTGTTGCATACCAAGTCCATTGCATGCTTGCTTGCTTGCATGCTTAGGTTGCATTGCATTGCATGTGCATTCTCTTGCCTCTTGATCAAGCATGATAGAAGTTGGGGTCCCTTATGTGTTTTGTGCATTTCATTTGATACTAAATTGCACACTTGGCTCCTTTGGCCATCATGCATTGAAATGCGTGATTGGTTGTCTGAGGGTCGAGGACCATACTCCCTTGAGCTCATGACATGATAGGAAGGGTGGTTGTGCACACATTGTCTTGAAAATGCATTGCCATGCTCTGTTTGTCCTCTGCTGCAGCAAAAGGAGCTTTTCACAGGAAGGGATGGCCAGTCGGCCATCTTCAGTGCCGGTTGGCTACAAACATTTGGCCGAGAGCCTCATTTATGGTCGATGTCCAGTTTCCCTAGGCCGATGGCCCTATCTCTTGGCCGATGACTTCCCACAGTGCCCATAAGGTGGTTCAGAAGTGTCACAGAAGTTGGCATAGTTTTCAGAAGTACAGAGCAGTGCAAACAGAGGCAACATGAGTCATGGCGATGGATTTCTGAGCGAAGCCGATCGAGCATGCATTTGTTCTTCTTCCCGAGGCTGCTTTACTATTTTTGTAACTTAATTAATTTGTTTAATTAGTTAAGTGTTGTGTAATAATTAATTAGCCTGTTAGTTAGTTGATTAGATGATTTGTATTATTCTTTCGGTCCCTCCATTGAGAGGGCGCAATTGTGTAATAAGCGTGCGTATGTGTGATGCATGTCTTCCAACCTCCATCTCTTTCTCCCTTTTACTTACCTGCTTATGATGGTTAGTTTTAGGGCATATTTCATTTTAGCATACCTTATGCTAGGCATGTTTGCATTCATTCATCTGTATTGCATGCACTGGGCTCGGCGCATCATATTAACTACATTGTATTTTAATTCCTACTTGAATACATGTATTGAATTGTCGCATCTCATATGCCATCTTAGATTAGCTGAGCCTATTCTAATTGCATTTTTCATGTGTTGCATTAGCCATCTTAACATGAACTAGGATCATGCATGATTACTAACTAGTTTCTTGTTTTGGCTCGGAGTGCACTGTAAGTGTTTATGCTTTAGCATTTTGCATGTGTGTAAGTGTTAACATGACATCATGCTTTCCATGAGGCTATTTGCTTATATGATATAACTGCATGAATGTCTGTGGGTGAAGGTTGGATTGCTTGAATTGGAACAATTCATTGAAATTCGTGTTTTAGCCTACTTGAGAGTAGCAAACTTCAAACCATTTTCCAAACAAACGGATATGCAATGCTTTGTTCCAAATTAGGCGATCTAGTCTATACTTGTTTGTTGTGCACATCACATAGTAATTCTAGCTAATAATCGGAATAAGAACGCATGTGTTTTCAAAAACAAGATATCATGTTTAGTAGTGGCCGATCTTTGATCGGGCAAGCGTGGGTGCTCATTGCATGACCTTCCCCAATCGTACACAAGTTCCCGAGCCGAGGCAACTTTGGTGATGACGAACACATGGCCTTAGGCAATCAGTCAGGGTTTCCTAAATTCCCTCAAAATAAAATATTTAGGTGGCGACTCTGTATCTGGCAAAGCAGTCCATGTTTGACACTTCTTTCTTAAAAATCAGTTTTCCAAAACGATTTGCCGGATTTGGACTCTTTGGTGATTTATCGATCTTGCATTGCACTTTGCGAGACTAGATTCAAAACTGTGACATTTGAATCCGAACTGTGGTAGCAAAGCCCTCAGGCCGCGTCCACAATGGGTGTCGATCCCGTGGATGAAATTTTTGTAAAATGGCAAATAGAAGTGTATGTGTGTGTGTGTGTGTATGTGTGTGTGTGTGTGATGATTATGTGGATTTGAGAACCTTGAGTTGTATTCTCAATGTGGCTGGTTGTCATAGATGGAAATAGCTCATGAATTGAAATAAAATAATTGAATTAAAAAGGGATTAAGATAACAAGAATTGTGATATAAAAGATAGCATGGTTTGTAAAAGAGGTGTAAATGATATTGTTACAAGCATTGTATTTACACACCATATCTGTATCTTTGTTAAAACTTATATACTGATAGAGTGCTCTAATACTAGAGTTCTAACATGAGCATTAGTGAGGTGTCAAACAGGGAAAAAGGGAAAAAAAAAAAAAAAAAAGAAAAAAGAAAAGAAAAGAAAAGAAAAGCAAGCCAAAACATCATATTATCATATGGGACTCACCATTAGAGTTCTATTAGTGCTTTTAAATTAGAGCTTCCAAACATTATTGTTTATGTATATAGGTCTTAGTATACTAATAATTTTGTTTGTATATTATTACTCTAAAAATAATATTTGAAATTTAAAATATATGAATAGATTATTCTAACTCACACTATTACCAATTTGATTATTTTGTGTATTAATTTGTAAAATATGATTACTGTAGCTAACCCAAATCCAATCTTAAGGGGAAAAAAAAAATCTAAATTTTAAGCCCGCGTACTTAACTCAATATATATAAACTAATACTATTATTATTATTTTTTTAAGAATTTTAAATGAATTGGACCATCCTAATAATTATTTGAATTTCGGTTGCCAAAATCTAATAGTAATATAAGTTTGGATCTTTTAATAACTTTTTCATTTATTTTTTTTTTTTTTTTTTGGGTCAAATAACTGTTTCACTCTAAGACATGAATATTTATACTTGTCTTTTATATATATATATTTAAAGTTGAGTAATGTTAGGGATCATGAAAAAAATATCATAAAAAAAATATCATGAATATAATCATGAAAATTTTTCCACATGAAATAATTCATGATATATTTTTCATGATCCCTAATATTATTCTTTAAAGTTTATTCTGTAATTACAGAATATAAAATTAAATGGTTGGGCTAGGCTGGGCTGGACGTCGATGTTACAGAGATCGTCGTTCCAATGAGCTAAAAACTCAATTCATCTTGATTTTATGGGTCACATACTTTTTTAAAACAATTAGGGTAAATTACAAATACACATTGATATTTGTTTAAAATATGAATTGCCCCTGTGGTTTGAAAAATTAAAAATATCTCCCTGTCAAAATTTTTCATTTAATAGAATTAATTGAAAAAGTGAAATTTCTAACTGTTCACCTATATAATAATAAAATTTTCTGAATTATTAATTGAAATAAAATTTTAACATTATTAAAAACTCTTAATCAACTTGATGATTTATTAATAAAAGGATTTATTTGTTATGAAATTAGAAATCTTAGGGAGTATAATAAGCCTATTTGGTAGAGCTTATAAGTTGCTTAGTTTAACTTTTAGCTTAATTTAAGTTAAAATATTGTGTTTGGTGCAGCTTAAGTTAACCAGCTTATAGCTTATTTCTCAGCTTATCTCAAAAGTTGGTCAGGGGGTGCTTAATTTTTTGACTTAAGCGCGCAGCTGGTGTGGGGGGCTAAAATTACTTAAATGCCCTCGGCAATACTCAAATATTAATATTAATTAAAAAATAAAAAATTGTATATTTCTGAAAGAAAGAAAAAAATCAATATTAATTGGTATTAATTATTAATAAATTCATATTGTATATTTTTATATTAATTAAAAAATAAACAATTGTATATTTCACAAGAAAAAGAAAAAAAAATCAATATTAATTAAAAAAAATCAATATTAATTGGTATTAATTATTAATAAATTAATATTGTATACTTTTGTAATGAATTAATTATTAATTGATACTAATTAATAACAATTGTTGATTATTAATATTAATTGATACTAATAAAAATTAAATATCAATATTAATTTATACTAATTAATAATTTTAGTATTAATTGAGACTAATTAAGCCATTAATTGATACTAATTAATAAATTTAGTATCAATTGATACTAATTAAGAAATTAATTAATACTAATTAATTTATAATGGAAAATAATTATGACAATAATACTTCCATTCATTTTTAGCAAATGTATCAATTTTTAAATTAATTGATACTAATTAACAATTTTACTATTAATTGATACTAATTAAGCAATTAATTAATACTAATTAATTTATAATGGAAAATAATTGTGACAATAATACTTCCATTCATTTTTAGCAAATGTATCAATTTTTAAATTAGTTGATACTAATTAATACTAATTATATTAACTTTTATTAACTGCTTAAATTCATAATCCCACACTGCACCAAACAGGTTAACAGCTTATGTTCACAGCTATAAGTCATAATCTGTTAAATTATAATCTAAAATCAGTTTTCCACAGCTCTACCAAACAGGGCCAATATAATTTTTAGAATCAGAGGGGGTAATTCATAATTTAAGTAAATATCAGGAGGTGTGTTTGTAATTTACCCAAATAGTAAAGATTTCAAACTGGACTATGTTTTTGATTTTGTGGGCCAAATACATTTGAACTCTAAAAATACTGAATTGGACTGGGTGAATTAATTGGCCCATCAGGTACAGCATTCAAAGATTGGGCTTTGTAAAAGGTTCAAGAATTGGGCTAATGAAAGGTGTGTTTAGGACTGGGCATAGGGTTATCTGACCCGCCCAAACCGCCCTACCCGATCCGAACCGCACGCGTGTGGGCGGTTTCGCAAACACATTAGGGTAGGGTGCGGTTTGGATTTTATATAAATTTCGGGTTGCGGGCGGGTTGCGGGTTTGAACAGCACTCGCCCAACCCGTCCGCATTAATACATTTTTTTTTCCTCTTTCAAATCTGACCGTTCGTTCATCTCATCTCACCAAACAAAACAAAAAAACCCTAATGATCTATCTACCTCTCAAACTCAAAAACGCGATTCTGTCTCCCTCGCTCTCTCATCTCATCATTGTCTCTCTCACTCTCGTTACCGATCGTCTCACTCTCTCATCACACCGTCGATCGACTCACTCTCTCATCGCACCACCGATCGACTCAGACTACTGATCGACTCATAGGTAGGTAAGCCTTTCTGTCTCTTAGTCTCTGTCTCTTTCTCTCTCGCCCCGATCTTTGAGTTTTTTTTACAATATATATATATATATCAGATATCTTTCTGATCTGTCTCCCTTACTCTCTCATCTTATCAGTCTCACTCTCTGGTTTTGCATCTGCACCGATCGATCACAGGTAAGCCTCTCTCTCTCCATGATCTCTCATTTCATCGGTCTCACTCTCTGGTTTTGCTCTTTTTTTTTTTTTTTGAATTGAATCTTATTTTTTCATCTATATTGAATCTGTTTGTATTGAATTTGTATTCACTACTACAAAAATAGTTAAAGATCATACTTTGACAAAAAAAATATCTCACTTTTATTGAAAGTGTGATAAAAAAAATTAGATTGATATTTTAATCATGCTTAATTTGATTGAGTGTGATAATATTTATTTTTTATGTCACTTTTCAATTAAGTGTGATTATATATTTATATTTTTAATCACACATTCTAATTAAAGTGTGATTATATATACACTACTACTTTTTAATCACACTTTTTAAATAAGTGTGATTATATATATATATATATATATATATATTTTAATCACACATTCTAATTAAAGTGTGATTATATATACATTACTACTTTTTAATCACACTTTTTAAATAAGTATAATTATATATATATATATATATATTTAATCACACTCCACTATAAGAAAAAGCATCTTTGGCGAATAAAAAAGCACATTTGGTCGCTGAAAGTATAGGTTTTGGCGACCAAAAAAGCATTAGTAGCCAAAAGTAAAGATTTTTGGCGATTAAAAAAATTTAGTAGCCAAAAATATAGGTTTTGGCGACTAAAAATCTATTTGGTTGCCCATATATGGCTTTTACCGACTAAAAAAATTTTAGTACCCAAAAAGTAACTCTTTTTGGCGACTAAAAAAAAATTAGTAGCCAAAAGTGAGGTATTGGGTGATTAAAAAGATGTTTGGTCTCCAAAAATGAGGCTTTTACCAACTAAAAAAATTTCAGTAGCCAAAAGTGTGATTTTTTGGCGACTAAAAAAAATTTAGTAGCCAAAACTGAGGCATTGGGCGACTAAAAAGATGTTTAGTAGCCAAAAGTGAGGCTTTTTGGCAACGAAAAAGAAGTTTACACTACAACAAATAGTACTTTTAATAACATAATTTTAAAGCATTTTTATTAAAATGTTACTAATTATGGAGCATTTATAGCATTTTGTGATTAAATGACTTGAGGCGCTAAACATTAGATATTTATAGCATTGAATTCTAATTTTTGATAACCTTTTATAAATGTTGTGAAAAATTACATAAATTAAGGATTAATGGCAATTAAAAAATGTTATTATTGAGATAATATGTACAAAAAAAAAAAAAAAACGTTATTGAACCCATAAAAATAAAAATAACATTATACTGAAAAACCCAAAAAGTTTAGCATGAAAATATCACCCGCCCAAATTAGAGATAGAAACCCACTACAAGTCAGGTTTTAATTTCTCTCATTATGGACTATAAGCAATCATAATGCTAAGGTTTTGATACAAGTTGAAGGTAATTCTCTCTCTCTCTCTATCTCACTGGATTTATATACGTATATATACATCTATATACTTATTAGTTTTGTTTTGATAGGAAGTCTCTAAAAATCATCAACCAATCTCAAGTGAAATAGAGAGAAGAAACAATTCTAGAATGAGATTGTGAGTATTTTTTTTTTCCTTTGATTTTCTAAGTGCGAATTGATATGTGGATGTTGATTTTTGGATTTTTTTTATTATTATTTGGTATTGAAGTATTTCGTAATTGTTTATTGCTCCTATATGTTCCCAATGAAACTATTATATGCTTTTACAACATTTTATTCATTGAAATTGACCCTCACTGTTTGGTGCTCCTATGTTTTTTTTTTTTTTTTGATTGAAACCAAACAAAAAATACCATGAATGACCTAGTTATATATATATATATATATGGTACAACTACTATACACACGTCCATGTCAAAAAAGTAACCAATTTTTTTGGTGTTTTTTACGAATTTTTGTGATGTAGTTATGAATTTTTGTGGCGTATACAAAGCAATACTAGTTAAAAATTATTGTAGTGATATTGTGAGCCAATTATGTTATGAGTACTAAAAAGTTACAAATTTTTTAAGTGAGTAAATTCATGATTTTCTATGATTATATTACAAATCATTATGGTAAAGTTACAAAAACGGATACCCTGTTTTTTCAGAGCATGTGTTTTAAAAAAATTCATATATATATACTCTATTAATGAGGTAGTTAATTATAGAAGTATACATTAGTTTAATTAGTCATTTTACTAAGACTCAAGAATTTGTGAACTACAAGATCACAAAGGAAAAAATAATTACTATAGAACATCTTATCATTCTTGTTAACTTCGTTGATAAAAGTGACACATTTGTTTGACTATGATGAATGCAACTCATAAATCATTTAGTGCTTAGAGAATTGAAAACCTATAAAATGAAGAAACACTCTGACTTTGTTCATAAATCACATTTGTTTTATATGAACCCTAGAATAAACAAAAGAAACATTTGTTGGTTCTACTCAAATGGATGCTTACTATCCTAAATTTTGATTTCTATGTTCTTTTTATTGGATGTAGATTTCTCATTACATGTTTGATAATATGCTTAACCAACACATATCCTTGCTTGTTCATGGTAGGGAATTGGGGTTTTTTTTTTGTCTGACTTTGTTTTGATTTTGAGAAAGTGATGCAAAAGTGGGGGCAAGGACTAAGCCAGTATCTTAGCCATGATCAAGTTTTAATAAATTGGTGATACTCCAAAGTAAAATAGCATTACTTACTCAAATTTTTTTTTTTTGCTTACCTGCAAGCACTTTAACCTACCATTTCAATATGCATTCTATTTATGCTCTATTTGGTTCATTGGACCGAGATAGAATAGAATAGAATGATTATTCCTTAATCTTCCTTACGAAATGATCATTCCATTACATTGGTATATGCTATTCTATTTACAATGTATTTTTCATTGTTTTTGTTAGTCAACCAAATATGAGAATAAATATTTTGATGTAATGATCATTTCATTCTCTTTCATCTAGTGAACCAAACACTATCTTAGGTGACCTTTCTAACTCTTGTCATTTAGACTAAATTTAAATTAGTGATTAGATTTTATAATGGTGGATCATGATAATGTGCTATAGCAATCCATGGTTATTAAGGAAAGGTTGAATACCTTGAGTTTTTGGATTGTTTAATTATCTATACTTATTTGCTAAATGCTTCCATTGATTGGGAGGTTGATTATTATTTTGTAGTTGGTGTCTTCAAAATGAAAGGTACCAAACTATAGGAAGCATTTGAGTATTTGAATGAGTTTTGTTTTGACATGTACATTATCACATTTGGAATTTAAGACAATCTATCCTTTTTTGATATGGAGATAATCTTTTGATATGGTATTAAGACAATGCAATTACTTTGTTACTTGAATGAAGGTTATGCTGATGAATTCTTCTCCACTACAATGATATGATTATTTATGAAATAAAATGTTTAATTTTTATTTGGAATATGTTGCAATATTAGCAATTAAAAAACCTACCATGGAAAAGGTGTTTATAGCATACAAAAAAATGCTATAAAATGTGTACACACTATATTGTAACATTCATTGATAACTTTCTCGGATTGTTATAGAAGATATATTATAGCATGCACAAACTGTAATGGTTATATTTTTTTAAAGAATATTCAACAGTTTTATAGCAGTTTAGGAATGTTATAACATATTATTTTATAACACTCATCCATAGCATTCTATAAATACTATACAAAGTGATAGACTTTCAATAAAATGGGCTAACATAGCATGCCAACAACTGCTATCTTTTACTTAAGATAGCATTCATTGCACGCTATAAAAAGTAATATTTTTTGTAGTGTTAGTCGCCAAAAGTGGTAATTTTAGCCCGGGAATTAAATTTTTTAACGACTAAAAAATAATTAGTAGCCAAAAGTATAGAATTGGCGACTAAAATTATGTTTAGTCACCAAAAGTAGTCTCTTTTTTTTTTCTAGTAAATAATTTATTTTTACATAAATTATGTTCAATAAAAAATAATTATCTTTATATATATACTTTTATATTAATACGGGTCTATGTATTATATAAATAATATATATTGCATATATAATCATATGGTGTTATAGAGGTGTAGTGAAAAAAGTGTGTTGTATAAGGTTTATGGTGTGAGAGGGTTGATGGTTCGAATCTCCACAAGAGCAAATGAGAAGCTAGTGAGTGTAATTTTTTTTTTTTTTTCACGAATGAGCTTTTGGCGACTAAAAGGTTTGATTTAAATGTTATTAATCACACTTAAAAGGTGTGATTTAAATATTTTTAATCACACTTAAAAGGTGTGATCTAAATATTATTAATCACACTTAAAAAGTGAGATCTAAGTGTTATTAATCACACTTAAAAGGTGTGATTAAAAATGACCCCTTTTAATCACACTTCCAAAGATCACACTTTAATAAAACTTAAAGGGTGTGATTAAATAACATACATCACACAAAAAAAGTGTGATCTTTATCTGTTTTTGTAGTAGTGATTGAATCTGTATTTTTTTTTTTTGGAATCTGTATTGTCTTAGGTTAAATTACAATGAGCCATTTAAGAGTTTTGCTTAATTAAAGGAGACATATTAATTGACTACCCAAAGATCAGTAATTTTGCAAGTGGAAATGTGTTGTTATGAGACCAAGATTAAAAAATGGACTTTTGAAGCACTGTCCAGTAATCCAGTATTCATTTCTTTCCTGTACAGGGTATTGCTTTGATAATCACAGTTCTCCAGATTATACGCGTTCCTAATCTGAAGGTGATTTTCTAAACTAGGTTTTTTCTTTTTTTTGGGTGGACAGGGAACCACTTATGCTACTTCTCTGTGGATGTTATCTCAGATTTCTATGAACAGAAGTTTATTTTTTTGGCAATTTTGTGGCGCTATAAATTTTATTCCTAAGAATGTTGAAATTTTATAGTTAGCTTTTATGAAAATTAACAAGATTTGTAGATCCAGCACTGCTCATACACAATATGTTATCACTTATATGAATCACTTGTGAATATTGCCTTTGAATGCATGATGGTGATGAAAATTTGGAAAGTAGTTTTTCTTTCTATGTCGTATTTGGATCTACAGAATTTGGTGGTTTAAACACAATTTCATGTAAATCAATTTGTACTAGGGATGTTTGAGTCTTAATGAAGATAGGAAAATGTTCATAAACTAGCTACTGTTGATATTGCAGCATTAAATGCTTGGCAATTGCATTCTAGGAATAAAATGATCCTCAAAACTTAAAAAAACACGTATCTGAAAGAGATAGTTGACACTAACATTCCTCAGCTAGTGAATCAGATTAATAATAGAATGGAGTGACAAACAGATACCTGATTTTATTGCAGGTATGAACCATAAATTGGCCAAATTGAAATTCTTGTATGCAAAAGTTTTTGTGACAGAAATTATAACTGATTTATTAGGGAGATTTCATATTTTATAAACGAAAAGAATCTTAATCAGTTATTAACTTTCAAATCTTTCTATGTTTGAAATTTTACATGTTTGTAAAAAGATTAAGATTTTGTATGTTTAGATATTGATGCTTCTCTTGAGGATCTGTATGTAATTATGTACCTTTCTAAAATTTCCTCTTCAGATCTGTATTTGATATTGATCCTCAAAAAATCAATTTAAATTTTTGCAAGGTGCAATTTTACAAATTTGGAACTGGTTGAGAAGAAAAAGCTATGCATTTCTTCCTCCTGCTAATTTGTTATTCATGTTTAATAAGTCAATGGCAAATATTAATTCCTATAAAATCGCTTTCATTGATGCATTTGAATGCTTCAGGAAATCAGTTTTATTATATGTCAATATTTTGGCTTAGAGGAATGCAAATGATTAGAACTAGTATTTTTTTTTTTTAATATTTATTTCCATTCATGCTGAGAGGCTTATTGCTTCTCAATTAATGTAATTAAGATGATCTCTCATTCTTCTTGATGCAATCAGGTTGGAACTGTTCTTCTCAGTTGCGCTTTCTTGTATGACATTTTTTGGGTGTTTGTTTCTAAATTGTTTCTTGTATTTCTTCAAATCATGATGAAATAACAGTTCACTTAATAAAGGGCCATTGTTTAAAATGAAATCTTCTTTTCTTTTTCATACAGGTTGCTCGGGGTGATAAGATTGGAGAAGATGGCATACCGATACTGCTAAAGATCCCTTGAATGTTCGATCCTTGGGGTGGCTACAACATCATTGGATTTGGTGACATTATCATACCAGGACTGCTAGTAGCATTTTCACTAAGGTTTGAGCAATCCAACCATGATGTCTATTGTTCTCTTTGACTCTACTGAAAATGCATCATTGGCTCATTGTAATTTAACTTGTCGTTACTCCTTAGTAGTTTGTACAGACCCTACTACCATGTTAATTTAACGGAACCATCTATAGAATGAACCATCTTAGGTTACGAATTGAATTTGTTGTGTTTTTTTTTTATAAGTTTTAATTCATTAATTATTAATGTTTGAGCATTTTAGAAAATGGGGAAAAAGGTCCAAAATAAAGATTGACAAAATGGGAGAAAAAAAAGGTTTGACAATAAACTTTTTAAAAAAAAGTTCAATCCGCAAACACATCCACGAACCTTATCCGTACAAACCGCAAACCGCATTGCGGGTGGTTGCGGGTTGACTTTTTCCCAAACCGCATAGATGCGGGTGGGTCCAAACCGAACCGCAAACCAGCCAAAACCGAACCGCGGACACCCCTAGGTGTGTTTGCTTGAATAGAGGCTAAAATTTTTAAGATGCGAATATGTGTAACAAGGGTTCAAGGGAGTCAAGCTTCTCTTAGAAGCTTGGAGCAAAAGGGCCAAGAAGGCCAAGCTTCTTGGAGAAGCTAGACAAAAGAGCCAAGCTCCTTGGAGAAGCTAGGCAAAAGGGTCAAGAGGTGTAAGCTTCTCTTGAAAGCTTAGAAGGGTTCAAGCTTCTTGGAGAAGCTAGGCAAAGGTGCAAAAGGTTCAAGCTTCTTGGAGAAGCTAAACCAAGGGTTCAAAAGGTTGAAGCTTCCTCAAGAAGCTAAAGACTAAGGGTTCAAAAGGTTCAAGCTTCCTCAAGAAGCTAAAACAGGGGGTTCAAAAGGTTCAAACTCTCCTCAAGAAGAGGTCTCGGCCAGAAAAAGAGTCAATTGGCCAAATAAAGATGGCCGACCGACCAAATGTATGGCCGATGGCAACAAAACACTGGCCGGTGGCCTGTAGCCGTGGCTGGTGATGTATGGGGATGTCTCACAAGCTAGTCACTGCCCCTCAAAAGCAAAACACAAGTGTTTGGTGCAAAACCAAACACAAAACAGTCGAGTCGGGAGATCCTGAGGCAAGGCGCGTAGCCGAGACCTCCGGGAACTCGAGACGAACACAAACATGGATGATCACCAGGTGTTCAAACGGTGACGTTCAAGTCTTGAGGACAGTCAAAAATGGGGTGTCTCTGATTGCCCTCTTTGTGAACTTCGAAAGTCATAAGAATGACGGGAGTGAATGTCAAAGCCCAGAGACGACCCATTTTTGACAAGGCCGAAGACTTAGACAAACATACAAGACAAACAAGATATGCACCCGAAGGCAGGGGCAAAATGCAAGACAACGCACAGAGCCGGGCATAACTTATGATCATGCAAAGAAAGCTGTAACGAAGCATAACAATGCAACAGTTTTAAGCAAGCAAAAACCAAACTACATTACAATGCAGAAAGGATGTAAGAGAATTATTGCAATTCTCACTGCGAATACAGTGTGCATGTGTGACAGATACACAAAGCGAACGTGTGTGATTGATACACCAAACAAGCGTGTGTGATTGATACACAAAGTGAGCATGTGATAGATACACTACATGAAGCAAAATGTGATAGATACAGTAGTTGAGTGCGTGATAGATACAGTAAGCGAGTGTGGTGAGCATAGTGTGATAGATACACAAAGGGTGAACACAAAGTGTGATAGATGCACTAAGTGAACAAAGTGTAATGGATACACAAAAGGCGAACATAGAATGTGATAGATACACTAAGTGAACAAGTGTGATGGATACACTAAAGGTGAACACAAAGTGTGATAGATGCACTTAGTGAACAAAGTATGATTGATATACTAAAGGTGAACACGAAGTGTGATAGATGCACTTAGTGAACAAGTATGATTGATATACTGAAGGTGAACACAAAGTGTGATAGATGCACTTAGTGAACAAGTATGATTGATATACTGAAGGTGAACACGAAGTGTGATAGATGCACTTAGTGAACAAGCATGATTGATATACTAAAGGTGAACACGAAGTGTGATAGATGCACTTAGTGAACAAGCATGATTGATATACTAAAGGTGAACACGAAGTGTGATAGATGCACTTAGTGAACAAGTATGATTGATATACTAAAGGTGAACACGAAGTGTGATAGATGCACTTAGTGAACAAGTATGATTGATATACTAAAGGTGAACACGAAGTGTGATAGATGCACTTAGTGAACAAGTATGATGGATATACTAAAGATAATGAAGTGTGATGGATACACTAAAGTAAATGACGTGTGTGATGGATACACTAAAGTAAATAAAGTGTGTGATGGATACACTAAAGTAAATAAAATGTGTGATGGATACACAAAATGAGAATGTGTGTGATAGATACAGAAAGATGAATATGTGCGTGATAGATACACAAAATGAGAATGTGTGTGATAGATACACAAAAGTGAGAATGTGTGTGATAGATACACAAAATGAATGAAACGTAATTGATGTACTAAGTGAATGAAGTGTGATTGATACACTAAATGAATGAAGTGTGATAGATACAGAAAATGAGAAGGTGTGTGATAGATACACAAGAGTGAATATGTGCGTGGTAGATACACAAAATGAGAACGTGTGTAATAGATACACAAAATGAATGAAGTGTGATTGATACACTAAATGAGTGAGAGTGTAATAGATACACAAAGTGAATGAAGTGTGATTGATACACTAAATAAATGAGAGTGTAATAGATACACAAAGTGAATGAAGTGTGATTGATACACTACATAAATGAGAGTGTAATTGATACACTAAGTGAATGAAGTGTGATTGATACACTAAATGAATGAAGTGTGATTGATACACTAAATGAATGATCTTAAACGGAACTTCTTTGAATAAACCGTACATACAATATCGTGCATGAATGAGGAAGAAACTTGATAGGTACAATGCATTACAATGCATGATGCTTAAGGAAAGCAATAAAAGGACAAAGCGGCACTTTAGAAAGCACCTCATTGGCAAGACTTGAAGAGGTACATCCGGAATACAATCTCGGAATTTGCAGAAGTTGAAACAAACTCAGATGCTCCAAATTTTCCTCTTTTCTTTTGCTTTGCAGTCTGGAACCAATATAGCTTCAGATAGGTCTTGGTTTTGCTATTCGCATGACTTGGGTTGAACCCTACGGTTTTATGAAAAAACAAATCCTGTTTTGCACAAATGTGGAGAATGACACAGTACTCTGAGCACAAAATGATTTTATTTCTGAATTTGAAATTGAGAGATGAATTCTTGACCGGGTATTGAGCCTCTGTTGAACACGGCAAAACGACTCAACACGGAAATAAAAGGCACACAACCTAGACACGTCGAGTAACACTCGAGACGACTCAAAACAAGAATCGAGACAAACAAAAAGACACGACACTCAGACGTGCACAGGGAGCCTGTTTCACCGGGTATTGTTTCCCACCCTTTCTCACTTGTGATTCTCACATCACTCGGCACTCAATATCTAGTTTTCTGAAAAAGCCCTTTTCTCACTTTTCTCTCAATGCACATCTCTCTATTCTTCAATCTCTCATTTTTTATCCCTCCCCTGGGTGGTTGATGGGTAGACAAGAAGTTGCGGGCTCTTGTCCCTAGCATTCTGCTAGATTCTCTTTCTTCTGCTCACAACAGTGAACTTCCCCCACAAAGGGGTTATGATGCGGCTGGATGTGCAGCAAGTCTGCGATTGGCATCGGTTGATGATGCTCTACTGGGGAGTTTGGGTATGATTAGATCTATCCAGATGATGGAGTGGAATATCTTGCTCTATTCCAGTTCGTGCTTCGCACTTGACTTGATACCTCGCTGCTTGAAGGATGAGAGAGCTTTTAGCCCTTTTCTGTTAGCTTCCGCTGTGCCCTTTTCTGGCAAGTATGATGCCCTTTCTGGCAAGTGTATTGACAACGGGGAAAAGACAAGAAGCCTGACTCAAATGTACCCCTAGTTCATCATTTTGACCATTTTTTGTTTTGGTTTTCTACTAAAACAATTTTGATCAGCATAAGAGTTTGATTAACATGCTTGTTCGATTTTTGATTTGAAATCATGCAAGTCAGGCTATAAGCACTGAAAATTTTCCTTTTTTGGGTCCAAGAAAGTGGTCCAGTTTTAGAAAAATGGAATAATTTTCGAGAGAATTAGTCAACCTCAGTAAAAATTCTCAAAAACTGTTTTTGCAAATGACCACTGCTCAACGAGCACGGAACCTACTCTTGAGATGCACAACCTCGGACCCATAGTAATGGAAAATTGCCCCTTGTCTGAAGGACACTTCATGGCAATGGAAAGTTGCCCCTTGTTTGAAGTGACACCGCAGCGTTTTGAATGGCAACGGAAAGTTGCCCCTTGTTTGGATAGCATCGCAGCGTATTTGTAGTCAGTCCTCAGAGTGACGAACACAACCAGACTCTCGGATACAGAGGAGGCAAAGTTGATCAAAACCATCACATGGACACAATTGATTTGGAAGTGTTTGTGGCTGGACTTCAGAATGAAGTTGCCTACGTATTCCAAAGATGGGAATCAAGCCTTACGTAGTTCGGGGTTAAGGTACACTCGGGTATTTAACCTCTCCTTTTGCGCTCTAACTTTTGCCAAGGCGCCCGATGCGGGTTTTCGACCTTGCAAGCTTCTTTTTTTTTTTCTTTTCTCTTTTTCTTCTATTTTCTTTTTCTTTTTTTTTTGCTTTTTTTTTCTTTTTTTCTTTTCTTTTCTTTTTCTTTTTTTGCTTTTCTTCTCTTTTGTATATATTTTTCCTTGCTCTAACTTTTGCCTGGGTCGCCCTTCCGGGTTTTCGGCCCAGCGAGCCTCTCAAAGGGTAAAAGTGTAGCTTTGTCCATGTTGAATGGTTTGAGATCCCGAAGTCATCTGAATCCAGGAGAAAGGCTGCTGTTCGCTGACGATGCAGGAGTCTATCCAATGGGGGGACTGAATTTGCCCCTAGTGTTGTGAATAGGAACTTGGTGACTCCTCTTTGACTCTTCGAGCGCATCTGACATTTTTGCCCCTAGTTCGGGGGGCTTATGTTCTAGCTTCACAAGCTTCTTCCGATGACATCTGATCTTCTTGATCTGACTTTCTTGCCTCTAATTCATGGGCTGCTTTGAATCTGGCCACACAGGCCTCACATTGTGGTTGACTGTTGAACATTCTGAATGCAAGTTCAAGGTTTGAAAGCAAGGGGGGATGGAGTCTCGAGGCTGAGAGCGATCCTAGGCTGCACAATCTCAAGAGCGATTCCACACAAGTCTTCGCAGGACCGCGCAAAACATTTTTTGAAAGTTTTTAAGAAAGCGACAAATCGCTCGCGCTGAAGACAGTGTAGAACCAATCTGGATCAAAGCTAGGGTCCTTCTCAGTACTCACACTAACAAGCATGATTTCATTCATTAAGGGCTTAGCACGCCTATCTTTCTCTCAGTTTGATCAAAGTTTTGCAAATCCTGAGGAATTCCTCCCTCTTTGTTTTCACCGCAGTGTTCAAAAAGTTTTGAAAAACTCAGGTCATTACAATGACTTCAAGGCACAGAAAAGACAGAGTTCTTAGTCAAATACTATCATTTCATTCAGAACTTCCGGCATAACTGGCACAAGGCAGAAGCAAACGCGAGAGCGTGAAAATCACTGCTGTTTCATTCAAATCTGTTGGCACAACTGGCTCCCTGGCAGAAACAGACTCAAAAGAAAGCAAAAAGACAAATATAAAACAAAATGGTGATGCCCGAGGTAACACCCCCGGAATCACCCGACCTTTGTACAACAGGACTGACTTGATACAACAAGACAGACCCTTAATCAAAAAGACTGACTCAAGACAAAGAGACAGACTCAAAACAAAACTACAAAATTGACTCAACACCCAAGTCAGAAACTACAAAATTAGCATTCGCAAATGCTCAAAACAGTGTGTGCCATTCCCACGTCTGAACTAAACTGAGTGCCACCCGCAGGTGGTTCATTCCCCTTGATCATATCGCATTATTCCCCACATTCATCGATCCAGTGCCGATAGACCTTGTGAGACTGGTGCGGCGATGACGTTGTTGTCAAACAAATCTTGTACATCATGGCGCAGACGAAAGCATCTATCGGTCTCATGACCGGTTTGTTGATGGTACGCACAGTACTTAGTCTGGTCATGCTTTGGAGGGAGAGGATCAGGTAAAGGCCGTTGTTCTGATGGTTTCAGATGTCCTTTTCGGATTAAGACCTCTAGAGCCTTTGAGAAAGGCATATAAAGTGGGGTGAAAACCCTCTTGACTCGAGGTGGATATTTGGTTTTCTGTGAGCTACTTCCGGACGCACCGGTGAATGGGGTAGATTTTTTTGATGTGGTGGTGGTGACCATGCCCACTTCAGAAGATCTTGCAGCTGCATCACTAGTGGTCGCATTCGAACTGCGGGTAAACGCCCTCCTGGACTGCTCCTTTTCCTGGTCAATAAGGCCCTACTTTAAAGCGTCCTCGATTTGTACCCCAATCTCATGGAGGTCTGCAAAGGTGGGTAAAGGGAGGACGATCATCTTTTGCATCAGCCTGGGTTGGAGATTGCGCACAATCATCCGTATCTGGTCCTTGTCGACCGGCCTGGTGGTCATCGAAGAAGCTTTGGCCCTCCAACGGGTTACAAAGTCAGAGAAGCCCTCTTTCGGCTCTTGCCTGGTCGTCTCGAGATCACGGGTCGTGATCTCGATCTAAGTATTGTATGAATATTGTAGGACGAAGGCCTCGGCCATCTCCTCCCAGCTTCGCTTCACTGAATCCTCCAATTTGGCGTACCAGATGGCCGCAATACCCGACAGGGTCCTGCCAAAAAGGGAGAGCTTCTGTAATCTTGTCAAGCCCATCGGGCGCAGAACATCTGAAAACAAACTCAGGTGGACCATGGGATCTCCCGACCTGTCAAAACGGTCGATGTGAGGCATCTTGAACCTGTTCGGTAGTGTCACAGCTGCATCGGTGTACCCGTCCTCAATGTCCGGGATGGATTTCTCAAGCTTGTTCAATTTCAACGCTGTAGGGTCGACCTCGAACTTGAAGGGAGAGTCTGGCAGATTGGTAGGTGCTTTGGATAGTTGGGGTAAAATTGGGGGCGGAGTAGGCCCTACTGGAATGTCCGTACCTTCCTGGACATTTGGCATCTCCCAGTCCGGAGCTCCTCTGGGGAGGAACTTGTTGTGAAGCGACGCCGCTTCTTTATTCTTGTACTGGTGATGAGCTCACCGCCTTGAGCCATGATTGTAACTTCTTTGCTTGGAAAATTCGCTTAGCGGGACGTCTTCTTTGCATGAGTTTCATACTTTCTTGGAGTTGACGATCATCTCCTCCATCCCCGCCATATTCTGGTCAATTTGAATGACCGGTATATCTATCCTTGTGATAAAAGCGAGACCTCGGCGATTGTCCATCGATAGGGTAGATAAGGGTCACCGATCTAGTAATCCGAATCGGTGATCCGTGCTGCCGCCCTTTTTACTGCCTCTAGCAAAGGAACACTGATTGCCCTTGAGCTGAATCTCTGACCTAACAAAGTCTATCAGCACTAGTCCAATGTACCCGGGATATCGGAGCCTTCTGAAGCTATGATTCTGGGACTACCTAGCAAAAGAGAAAACAGACAAAGATCTCAAATTTCCTTTGGAATGGATACGAGCAAAGTGAGCAGTGTATTCTATTCGATCATTTGTTCCCGAAATCATCGCCCCAAATCTGAATCGATACCGCAGATATAATCGATTCTCAAAATACGTCTTGGTGCCTGGTCGGATACCCGACTATAACCCGGTATATGCATTCCCTGTAGAGATACACTCTAAAAGCACATATCAAGTAAATGAGAGCCAAAAACACCCCTCTGTTGGGGTAGGGTTTCCCTGTCCTATTTTGTCAGGAGCTAGGGTTTCACTACGCATGCAGCGGTTTTAAACAACCTAACATCGGGTAAGCAACCTGTCCTAGTTTGGAATAGTCACTATGGATTCCGAACATGCACTAGGTCGAATGGTCGAAAAGGGTGCCCCGGTAAAACCGGTGTTTGTGTTCCCATACTGGCACAGCCCGCAACCGGTCAGCCTTATGGCATGCTTTGACAAAGTCATGCCTCTGGCAAACCGCTCAGGAATAGCAGATGGCCAACACGGTGTCCTAGGCGCACCAATGCACATCCAATGCAAAGAGACACATAAGCGAAATCAAAATGAGATATCACGAGTTCGAGTCAAGCTCTCTAAATCCCCAGTGGAGTCGCCAGAAATTGTAACAAGCCTGCGGGGGACCTCGCTACAGTTCGGACAACCTTTTGTTGTCATGGTTCTTAATCTGAACCAAAGAGTCCAAATCCGGCAAATCGTTTTGAGAAAAATAGATTTTTTGAAAGAAGTGCCAAACATGGACTGCTTTGCCAGATACAGAGTCGCCACCTAAATATTTTATTTTGGGAAATTTAGGAAACCCTGACTTGGTGCCAAAGGCCACGTGTCCGTCATCACCAAAGTTGCCTCGATTCGGGAACTTGGGTACGATTGGGGAAGGTCAGCTATGAGCACCCCCTCTCGCCCGGTCCGAAGACCGGCCTCTACTAACCATGATATCCATTTTTGAAAACGTTATGTGTTCTTATTCCGGTTATTTACCTAGAATTAATATGTTATGCGCACAGCAAACAAGTATAGACCGAATCGCCCAAATTGGAACAAAACATTTCATGTTTGTTTTGAAAATGGTTTGCTACTCGTAAGTAGGCTAAAATGCAGATTTTGCCACCCTTAAATGGGCTTTAGAAAAGATGCTTTTGCCACTATCTGGTAGGCTTAAAACTCGCAGTTTTAATGTATTATTCCAATTTAGGTAATTCAACCTCCATCCACAGGCATTCAAGCAGTTATATCACATAAGCAGCTAGCCTCATGGTAATCATGCTATTATGGCTACACTCACACGCATGCGGTATGCTAAAGCATAAAAAGCTCACCTAGTACTCCAAGCCAAAACAGAAACTAGTTAGTAATCAATGCATGATCCTAGTTCATGTTTAAAATGGCTAATGCAACACATGCAAGGATGCAATCTAGAATAGGCTCGGCTAATCTAAGATGGCATGTGAAATGCAACATATAACACGTATTCAATTTGGAATTGAAGTACAACACAATTAGCATGATGCGCCGAGCCCGGTGCATGCAAGACAAATGTATGAATGCACGCATGCATAACATAAGGTATGCTAATTTAAATATGTCCTAATACTAACCATCAAAAGCAGGTAAGTAAAAGGGAGAAAGAAGTGGGGGGTTGGAAGACATGCACACACGCACCCACACTTATTACAAATTCGCCCTCGCTCAGAGGGACTAAAAGAATAATACAAATTAATTAACCTACAAGCTAATTAAATAATTACAGACCACCTAATTAATTAACAAATCAATTAAGCTAAGAAAAACAGTAAAAGGCCTCGGGAAGGGGGTCCAATGCATGCGTGTTCGGGTTTGCTCGGAAATCCAACGCCATGCACAAGTTTGCCTCTGTTTACCCTGCTCTGCTCCTCTGAAAATTGCACAAGTCCCAAGGTATGTTTCATGGACACTGTGGAGCACCACCGGCTAGAAGGAATGGCCACCGGCCATGGGGAATGATCACCGGCCACTGGTTAAGCCATCGGCCACTGATGGATGGCCGGTCGGCACTGGAGATGGCCGACCGGCCAAATCTTCCTGCAGAAACCTGTTTGACAGCAACAGAGGACAGACAAGGCATGGCAATGCATTTTCAAAGCAATGTTTGCACCACCACCCTCCTTATCATGTTCATGACTCAAAGAAGGATGGTCCTCGACCTTCGGACCACCAATCGCGCATTTCAATGCGTGATGGCCCGAGAAGCCAAGTTGTGCATTTTGATTTCAAATGTAATGCAAACCAAACAAATAAAAGCCCAACCTCTATCATGCTCAATCAAGAGGCAAGGCATGCATGTCAAATGCAACCTAAGCATGTGAGCTAAGCATGCAACATGAGCATGGAGGCAAGTATGCAAACATGCAATATGTACTAGGCACACAACCTAAGCTAACAAGCATGCAAGGCATGGAATAAGGCAACAACATTTGAGCAACATGTCAAGCATGGATTTAAACTAATTTGGGCAGCTCTATACTAGGCCCAAAACAGTGGCCAAGTGCCATGGAAATGAAGGCCAAAACACATACAAACATGCATGCACACATGGTCCAACACTTGGGCACAAGGAAGCAACTTTTAAGCACACTTAAAAGAAGACAAACATGGGTATATGGCATGCATTATAAGCTCTGAAATCATGTCATAGATGGTGCCAAACCAAGTAAGCAAAACAAGCAAAGCATGCATAGAAGCTTGGAATTAGCCCAAGGACTTAAACCATGATCATATGACACATGAAGCAAATGATCAAAGTGAATCAAAACAGTCCCAAATCATGTCAAAGTAAGCCCCAAACACCACTTAGATGGCATCTAAATCACCTACGCATGGAAACATACACAAATGTCTAAACATAGAGCATAAGACACAACCTCTTGAAGCATCGAAGGAGCCATGAAAAACAAGTATATAAGCATGCTACAAGGACTGAAATGGCATGGCAAGTGGTTCCAAACCACTGAAATAAAGCAAGGAAAGCATGCTAGAGGGGTCAATACTAAAGGCATACAAGAGAGGTTGCATGGTAGCTATACAAAGCAAGCCCTAGATGGCGTAAGCAACCAAAAACAGTCCTCAAGCATGCCAAAATATGCATAAAAGCTTCACAAAGCTAAGCCAAAATCATGCTAGAAACAATGCTCAAAGCACAAAGCATATTGAGGCAATTTCATGGCATTACAAGACAAGTATGCTAAGCATGCATGGTGTGTCTAACCCAAGTAAAAACAATGCTATATCATGGCAAAATAAGTACAAATAACACTTAAGACATGGCCAACATGAACTTAAAAATAGTGCTCACACATGAGGCTAAAATGGCACTTTTTGAAGACAACAAGGAGAGGGGGTGGCCCTCTCCTTCTTAGGACCTTAAACCACCATCCTCACCACTGAAATCCCTCAAGATTTCAGTGGTGAGGAGGCCCAAACAAGGTGGTCCCGAAGCTCACCAAAGACACACAAAAATGAGGCCAAACAAGGCCTAAGAGGGGGTAAACGACCCCAAACACAAAAGTGACCTTAATGAAGTATCTTAAACACAAAAAAAAGGAACTTTTTTATGTTATACACAAAGCTCAAATCAGCAAGAAAGACATGCTAAAAGTGTGCAAAAACGGGAAATAAAAGAGGGTTAGATGCTCACCCTTGTAGACCAACGGGGACAGCAGCCTTTGGTCCCCAAAACTAGTTCCTTAACCTCTGAAAATGGCCTCTAAGAAGCTTAGATGGATGATGGAGAGGTGTGGTTGAGAGGTGTAGTGTAAATGTGTAAGAATTAGACCCTTTTGAACCTTCTAACCCACACAAATGTAGAGAGAGAGGGAGATATAGAGAGAGAGAGTGATATATATATGATATATATCAGATTTTTGTAACCCTTGAAAATGGTGGAGAGGCTCTCTATATATAGAGCAAGACAAGGTGCTAATCTTCTTAGAGAAGCTAACACAAAAAAGGGTCAAAGGGGGCAAGCTTCCAAGGGAAGCTAAGCAAAGGGGTCAAGCTTCTCTTAGAAGCCTGACAAGGGTTCAAGGGAGTCAAGCTTCTCTTAGAAGCTTGGAGCAAAAGGGCCAAGAAGGCCAAGCTTCTTGGAGAAGCTAGACAAAAGAGCCAAGCTCCTTGGAAAAGCTAGGCAAAAGGGTCAAGAGGTGTAAGCTTCTCTTGGAAGCTTAGAAGGGTTCAAGGTTCTTGGAGAAGCTAGGCAAAGGTGCAAAAGGTTTAAGCTTCTAGGAGAAGCTAAACCAAGGTTCAAAAGGTTCAAGCTTCTTGGAGAAGCTAAACCAAGGGTTCAAAAGGTTGAAGCTTCCTCAAGAAGCTAAAGACCAAGGGTTCAAATGGTTCAAGCTTCCTCAAGAAGCTAAAACTAAGGGTTCAAAAGGTTCGAGCTTCTTGGAGAAGCTAAACCAAGAGTTTAAAAGGTTCAAGCTTCCTCAAAAAGCTAGAACCAAGGGTTCAAAAGGATCAAGCTTCCTCAAGAAGCTAAAACAGGGGGTTCAAAAGGTTCAAACTCCCCTCAAGAAGAGGTCTTGGCCAGAAAAAGAGTCAATCGGCCAAATAAAGATGGCCGACCGACCAAACAGAGTGCTGACCGGCCAAATGTATGGCCGATGGCAACAAAACACTGGCCGGTGGCGTCTAGCCGTGGCTGGTGATGTGTGGGGATGTCTCATGAGCCATTCCCAACCCCTCAAAAGCAAAACACAAGTGTTTGGTGCAAAACCAAACACAAAACAGTCGAGTCGGGAGATCCTGAGGCAAGGCGCGTAGCCGAGACCTCCGGGAACTCGAGACGAACACAAACATGGATGATCACCGGGTGTTCAAACGGTGACGTCCAAGTCTTGAGGACAGTCAAAAATGGAGTGTCTACAATATGATACGAATAAAATACAAAATTAAGGTGGAGAGATGATTAATATATAAAAAAAATAAAAAATAAAAAAATAATTAGATTGAAGATTAATTTTTATGTTTTCAAAATAAGAAATTGATAAAATTACCAAACAATAGCTTAGAATTCATATTACCAAAATAATAATAATAATAATAATAATAAATAAATAAATAAATTCCATCTTTGGTTGAAGATCAAAAATAAAAGAAATTTATTGACTCAGAAAATAAAATGCAACGTTATAAGTACAATTTGAGTTTTATTTGACTTGCATTTTGAGGTCATATATTGACAAAATACAAATTCAAAATGAATCCAACCTCAATATGCTACATCATCAACAAAAACATTTAAAGTTATTAGGTGAATTGTAAACCTAATTTAATGACTATTATTATTACATTACTTGTAAATTTTGGCTTTTATCAAACAAGTAAGGTAAATTTGCATTTAGTGTAGATGCCAAGTATGGATTAGGCTATTCCAGTGTGGTAGCTAGCTAGAGATGAATTGGATTTTGTTGCTTTGTTTATGAGATAAGAATAGTGAAGCGTTACACTTGAATTTGAGTTTTATTTTATTACTTGGGATTGTGGGGTTTTAGTTTACCAATCCCATTCCCTATCTCCCTCCCAAAATAACAATAATAATAATGATTTTTTGGGGGGAGAAATATAATTGAAAAAAAAAATTAGATTCATAGTTAAAGTTTATAAACTTTAATTATTAAAGTCATATGAGTATTTAATTATTTTTAAAAATTACACTTGATTTATAATTGGTTATTTTTTCATTGAAACACGAAATCATAGTATAGATGGGTGCTCTTATCACTTGACATAAAGAGCCTGCTTGGTGCAATTTATCAAACAAGGTAAATTTGCATTTAGTGTAGATGCCGAGTATGGATTAGGTTGTTCCAGTGTAGTAGCTAGCTAGAGATGAATTGGATTTTGTCACTTTGTTTATGTGATAAGGATTGTACAGCGTTACACTTGTAGAACGTTACACGAAATCACAGTATATATATACATATCCCGAGCCCTATAAGTATTGTGCTAAGGTCGGCAAGTTTCTAGGCCTATGCCTATTTCCTACTTGGAAGTATTGTCCGTCATAAACGAGCCAAACAACTAATTTCATAGGTTTGTTGTTTTGGATTCAATCAAAGAAAGGACCTTTGTAATAGAGGTATCATGCACAGTCGATGTGGATTCCCACATCCTGCCTTGGCGCAAGCATGAGCCTAGCTTTGACATCATACATGTGGCCTAGCCCCTATTTAGAAGTATTGTTTGATATGGTCCAATCCCCTTTGAGCTTTAACCCAAAAGGTGCTTTCACATTGGAGGTGTCCGACTATGTCTCATAAATTCATCTTGGACATCACCTATAAGTTGTAACTATACATTCAATGATTTTACTTACTTTCTTGAAGGAATTAAACTGATAAAGCAGAGTAGGCCCATATCCTAGGATTGGAGCATTATGGAAGCTTAGCCATAACAATGATGCTGACCTGCTGTTAGTAGAAACAATGTGAATGTTTTTTCCTCGATCAACTTTAGCACCATTTTGCTACTTGTGGATTTTCTTTTATTGGGTTGGTTTGTTGTTCTCTGTTTTGAGATGTTTGGTTGGTCTCTCGTCAACCCTCCTCAATGCAGTGCCAACTTAGTTGGGATCATCCTATCTTGTTATGATGCAATTTTGCATACACCATCTTCCCTCTTTGTTTATGAAGATCTTATTGGTTTCGTTTAGGATGTGGGTTGGCTTTTTGGCTTTTTGGTTTTAGCTATTTTAGCCTAAGGCTAAGGGGTTGTTTAGGATAAACTAAATAAGTTTACTTTTTGACTTTTTATGAAATATGGGTTAGGTATGGGTTAAGTTTGAAGTGATGTGGTTGGGAGATGATGTGAATTAAATAAGATGATGTGACTTAAATAAGATAGTGACTTTTTAACTTTTTGACTTTTTTAAGTTATGCCAAACCAAGCCTAAAAAGACTCATTTGGGATAGGTCTTTTTGCTTTTTTTTTTTTTTGACTTCTGTGAGAGAAAAAATGAAACGATTATGGTTTGGATGTGAAATTTTGTCTTATTAGACTAAAAAGCCTATTTTGTCTTTTTATGGCTATTTTAGCCCCAATTCACCCCAAGCTATCATGCCAAACCAGTGTTGTATGTTGGTTTTTATCAGTAAGGTTTATCTCTCTTTTACTGAATCAATAAAAAAAAAAAAAAAAGTTGTAACTAATGTGGGATTCCAACAACCCTTCCTAATTAGCTGCAACATACTTTTTAAGGATTAAAATGTTAAGTTAGTTATAGTCTAAAAGGTTAAAAAAAGTACTTCTAACTTGAAATCCAATTTTACTAGAAGATGGTGACCAAAACAAAAAAAAGATACACTGGTCCGTTGAGAAGAGATGACAACCATAGGATTTGGGATAACCACTGACCTATTGGGCTGTTACAGCTTGCCCAATTCAAGTTAATATTTTTAGGACTTAGAATAAGTATTTTGGTCCATAAAGTCAAATTAGGCCAAAATTTGGTACCTTTTGTTTTTGGGTTGGGCTTAGAATGAAATTCTAGCACAGTCTGGCCTATCTATTTATAAAATATTAATGAAAAATCTTATATTAAACATTTATTAAGGAACCCCAAAATCATTTACAATTGATTTATTAATGACTAAAATTCAAATAATCATTAAAAATGATAAATTAATATATATCGGATTAAGTGAACCGACTTGAGACTTGAACTTAAAACCTGAGTATTATACTTCTTGAATTCATTCATATATGTATTAAACTGTCCCACATATGCTCTATGTATATTGATTGATTTTCAGTTCATTTATAGTGTTTGATGTAATTTATATTTTTGTTTGATGTAAAGTTCATTTGTAGTGTTGTTGCCAAGGAATTTTGTGAGGATTTGATCAAGATGTTGAAGATAGGTATTCTCCTAATACTTGTTTTATTTAACGTATTGCATGGTACCTCAAATACATACGCATCTGCACATGCTGCATACACTTGCAATGCTGATCTATATCTTTACATAGTATATGTATACATGATTAATTAGAAACAGTAAATAAATCACAAACAATTGACTCCTACAATGTAGGAGATAAAATCAAACAAAATTATGTTTAGTAAAATATTTTCTTACAAAAATATCAGCTAAATTATTAAGCGTTTATGTATGATTTTATAGGCTTTTGTTAACATATGTCCTAAGGGCAGATGTTAAGAAAGTATTAAATAGGTACAACTACCTCCATTAATAGAGGAAGTTGTAAAAACTTAAATGATGTCTACATTAAATAGTTGTTTTTTATTATAAGATCAAAACACCATCGTTGTTTTTCTTTTCATTTTAACTTTTTAATTTATTTATTTTTGGTATAGAAATAATTTTAAAAATATGAAAAAAATTTCTTCTTCTTCTTCTTTTTTCTTTTTTGTATTTATTTTTAATAAATTAATTTCTAAAATTTTAAAATAAATTTTGAAAATTCAACCAAACAAATATAATTTCCAACTAAAGTTCTTTCTAATTTGGAATAACTTATTATAAAAATATTGAAAGATACCGTACATAAAATTCAAAATAAAAAACAAAATAGAAGATAAATGGTGGATAATTGAATAACCATTTATCGAAAAAGTTTGTTGGATTTTAATATTACAATTTCAGTTTTTATTTATTTATTTATAATTAATTTTTATCTTTTAACATCACACTATAGTTAAAAAGCTTACCATCAATTTCATACCTCAAGAATGAGGTATTTTTGTCCACAAAAAAGAAGGGCTCAGCTATGGACTGGACTGTTGGACCCGTGAGGGCCACCATGGATTTTGTTTCAATAATCTAAACCGTTCAATGTGTAGAGCTCGTCGAGTAATTTATCATTGAAAAAATCACATTGATTGGATGTCGATAGCTACTTGATTGGATCAAATTTTCGTCAACAATTTATTTTGAAAATTATATTTATCGTTGACAAAAATCTGATCCAATCACGTAGCTATCAATATCTGATCAAAGTAATTTTTTATAGGGATAAAGTACTTAACGAGTTCTATACATTGACGCTTCAGATCATCGAAACGAAACCTGTGATGGACCCCCACGGGCCCAACAACACATTCCAATCCGTTTACGAACTAGAGAGAAGCCAGGTTCTAAAAGAAAATATGAAATTTATTAACATTTTAAAAAACATTAAATGTATTTATACTTTTGTTCAACATTCCCCATGCTAGTGGAAGTAGGTAAAGTTAATTATTACTTTCTCAATATGTGCCCTAAGAGCACATGTTAACAAGAACTAATCTTATACTTGTAAGATTATCTTGATATTTTATAGTGACTTTTGCTTACACTTATTGTAACCATGTTAAATAGGTTTATCATTATATGTATTCATAATTTTTTTAAGTTACTTAATCATTTGCCCCATACCTTTTCCCCTCTCTCTATTGCTTTTTTCACTTGGCAAGTCATCTCATTGTTGACTAATTTCACCAATTCGGTGTTGTGCTAGCACATGATTGAGTTTGTTTTGTGGTGCCCTAGTCTTGCTATGATGCTCCTTACAGTCACCTCCTTTGTTGATATATCCACCTATATATCTAAGAAGCGCTACACCCTTCGTGGCTCGTATTTTTTTTTCGATTTTACCCTTTTGCTTGGTTTTATTTATCAGTGGCTTACTTTAGTTTTCTCATTTTGTCTTTTTTTTTTAACTACTCATTTCATCATTCTCTTTTGCTTTTTTGTCTTATTAGAAATCCTTCAATAAATTTGCTTTGTTATTTTGAAATTGTATATTTTAGTTTTGTTTTGCGATAAGTGGTGGTGGTACCAACCATGGTTCCTATAGAACCAAGGGACAATTACAAAAAAAACTCCAAGGTTTGACCTTTATAACACTATAAATCCTAAGTTTTTAATTTTATCATTTAAATCCCAAATTTTTAATTTGTTTTCAATTTAAACCGTTTACCTATTTTTGTTATCTAAAATCAACGAAAAAAATAGTATTTTAGCCATTAAACCTAATGTAGGTATATGTAAAATGTCTAAAATACCCATTTTCATTGAGTTTAATGACCAAAATATCAATTTTCTATCAATTTTACTTAACAAAAATAGATAAATAGTTCATATGGAAAACAAATCAAAAGTTTAGGGTTTAAATTGATAAAATTAAAAACTCAGGATTTATTTTGTTACATGGGTCAAATCTTGAGATTTTTTTTTTATAATTTACCCTCAAACCAATAACAATAATGATAATGGAGATAAAAGATAATGGTTGTGTTGTTGGTGGAAGAATAATGTAATGGAGATAAAAACGAGGGTGGCAGCCATGGTGGAATGATGGTGATGGTTATGGCAATGGTATGAATTGTAGTAGTAGTTGTTGTGGTGGTGGTAATGACAATGGCGATTATGGTGGTGGTGGTAGTGAAATGATGGCAGTACTTGTAATAAAAATGACAATAGTTATAGCGCCCTCAAAATAATAACATTAAGACCATCAATTTAGACATGCATTGATATAAGAGACAAACATCATTCTATTCCACAGAGTAATTCTTTTACAAGAAACATTACATGTTAACAACAGAATCAAATGCCCTATGGGCTTACAGCTTTCCAAGCTAACACTTGGTTACAAAGAGGAGAGTACTAACTCAAATACACATTAAGCCCTTGGCTTGAAATTACATGTAATACAATAAGAGATAATGAAAATCACAAACGTCTACCTGCCTCTAGCCTCCCAAGCGATGTCCTTGGAGGTGGCATGCTTCATGTACCTGAAAATGGTGTCCCATATAGGGTGAGCCACAGCCCAGTAGAAATACACTAAACCAACTATGAACAATGACTAAAAGATTAGCAGTTAATAGATGGTCAACACGTATACATTCATTTACATCTTATTACAATTCCATGATAATAAAGTCTATGTTACAATTCACTTTCCATTCCTTATTCAACATTGAGTTAAAAAATAAGGCTCAGTACTCTGGCCAAAACCTTTGATGAGATTATAGTTCATCGCTAGAACACTTTCGAAATCCAAGGTGGATACATATTTTGGTGTTGTATCAATAACACATAAACCACTTCCATACTTCATAAATGATATACATTTTAGTGCTATATCAAATCAAACAAACATCTCAATAGATAAGCATATGAGCTATATCACTACCATCACAGATAAGCATATGAGCTATATCAATACCATCACAGATAAGCATATGAGTTGTATCAACACTGCAATAGATAAGCATATGAGCTGTATCATCATTCCAATGGGAGAGCATATAAGCTGCATCCCTGGGTCCATCCCCCATCTTCCCTTAACCATTAACCGGTTTAGAGGTACATCCCCCATCTTCCCCTAAACCGTGAAGCACATCCCCCATCTCCTCCCATAAGGAGGAGTAGGATATCCCTACCTCGAAGTTTGAGCTCCAACGGAGATGAAGACCAAGACCCAACGTGTTCCAAACCTCAACTTTTTCAGATTAAAACGAAGATCCCAACACCCTTTATCTTTTTAACAAAGGACTTATGATAGATTCACACTAGAGGGAGATGAAATCCTAGAGAGAAGATAAGTTTAGAGAGAGAGAGAGTCGGCTGCTAGGGTTTCAAAAAGAAAGAGATGGAAAAATGATGTTTAAAATCGCTGCTGACTGCTGATATAAAACAGGCTCGCTCGAGCGAAGACTTGGTCGCTCGAGCGACCAGACACAAGAAACCCTCGCTCGAGCGAATAAAGTCTCGCTCGAGCCAAAAACTCGAAGCTTCAGGTCTGCAACCCAGAAGCACGCTCGAGCGACAGGATGCTCGCTCGAGCGAGGAACTCGAAAACATACACCTCTCTCGCTGGAGCGAAGGAAAGCTTGCTCGAGCCAAAAAATACAGCTCTCAGGTCCAGGTGAGACGCAGACGCACACTCGAGCGAAGAAACCCTGGCTCGAGCCATCAGACACAAAACTCAACTCTCGCTCGAGCGAACAAAACCTGGTTCGAGTGAAGGACCAAAAACAGAAGCTCGCTTGAGCGACAAACGGCTCGCTCGAGCGAAGGTCCAAAATTCTGGACAGCAACACTTGGCTCCCAAACACAACCAACCTGTAACAAACCTGCCCAACACATCCTATAACTCAAATACAAAGTAGGAAAGGATGTAAACAAGATAATAATCAACTACTAACATCCACGAACACACGTCCGGATCACTGTATAACAAGGGGTAAACCCGGGATCGCTATAATAGTAATGAAGGTGGTGGTCGTGGAAGGGTGGTGGATGTTGGTGGTGGTTGTGGTGATAGTGGTGGTAGAGGCAAATGTGGTGATGGTGGCAGTTGTGAGGTTGTAATGGTGTACGTTAATACTTATGTATAAGTATTTATAAATTTAGTCAGAATTAAGCAAGTTTCCTGTCATTTAAAGTTTTCTTAATTTTTAGCTTACATTTTAAGAGTCATTTAAATTTTTAAGAGATACAATTTGTTATTATCAAACGGACTTAATTGATTTTTATTTAATAGATTGGGTTTTAAGTGTTGAATTCAGTTATCAAATACTACCAAATTGAGGTGCTGTTTGATAAAATTGAAAACTAAAAGATGAAAATTTAGTACTAAAAATTGAATACTAAATTTTTTTTAGCTAAAAAGTTGTTTAATAAAAATATAAGTGCTAAAGTAAAATAAATTATTTGATATATATGATATTAATAACTTTAAAATTTGTTATTTTAAATTATTTTTATTGTGATAATGAGTTGGTGTTGGTGGTGGAAGCAACAATAGTGCCTATAGCATTAATGACAATGGTGGCGCAACTAGAGAGACAATGGTTATGTTGATGATGGAGGAGTAATGTAGTGATGATAAAAATTGAGTAGCGGTAGTGTAATGAAGGTAGTGGAATGGTGGTGATTATTGTAGAGGTGGAATGGTGGTGGTGGTTATGACAATGGTGGCAATGGTTGCGTATGTGAATTGTTGTAGTGGTGGTAGTAATGACAATGGCGATTGTAGTAGTGGTAGTGAAATAATGATAGTGCTTATGGAAATAATGATAGTGGTAAAGAAGGTGGTAGTCGGGGAAGGTTGGCAGATGGTGAGTGGTGGGTGGTGGTGGAGGCGGCAGCGGTGATGGTGGTGGTAGTGACAGCATTGGTGGTAATGGTGGAGGTTGTGAGGTTATAACAATGTATGTTGATACTAATGTACGGTGGTAAAATTTTCTTATTTTGGGCTTACATTTTCAGAACCACTTAAATTTTTAATTGATATTATTTGTGATTATCAAACATACTTTAATTAATTATAACTTAATACATTCAAATTTAAATGCTGAATTAAATTATCAAACACCACCTTAAATAACCTAATTAATTTACATATATTTAAATTTCTCAATAAAATTATTTCTTATGAACCTTCGATCTGTGCTTGCACAAGCTTTTCTTTACTAGTATATATGTGTATATATATATATATCTTGTCTTGTACTATGATCTTCATCAATATAGTTTTCTTTTGCCGATCAAAAAGAAAAAGATAGATTTCTTAATTTAATCATATTTTGTTTTAGCTTACTTATTTATTTAAGTTAAATTTTATAGCATAATTTTTTATCAACCGAAAAAAACTTTTATTGATGAGGAAACCCATACAAAGTGTACAAGATACATCAATAAAAGAAGAGCAAGTGCTCAAAGCATTATGGCGAGACAAATCAATCTCAACTAGGTTAGCACTGAAAAACATACCAAATCATCTGCTGAGCACCACGCCCACTGTTGGTGAGAAGCCAGCAAAGCAAGACAAAACCAAACCAACACAACATCACCCCCAACAGCAAACAAAGCTGCTGCTACATAGTCAAACCACAATTACAAGTAAAATCTAGCCTCCCTAATGTTTGAAACAATATCATGGACTGTGTACTGAACTCCTATGAAATTTGATTTAGCCCACATAGCCACCCTCACCTTAACAAGTTCCCCAATCTCTGCAAATTTTGGTTGACGACCATTAAACACCCAATCATTTGGGTTTTTTCGGGTTTTGCACATGAATTCTTGACTTTAAACTCAATTATTTTAATGATACGGTTTCGTAGTTTAACCTAACCTTGATAGTTTTGACCTATATACCCATATATTTTACCCTACTTTATCAATGTTCTCCTAAACTTTTTTTTTATTAAAATCGAGTTGGGACAAATATAATTGGGTTGGGTAATTTTGCCGTCTCCTTACCTTCCAGATCGACCACAACAGGGCAATAGGTACTGTTTTCCAAATCTGCTGCTCCATCTTCTTGAACTTGACACCCCTCCGCCATTGAAGCAATCCTTCCACATCTGCAGGTGTTACCCTACTGATCTTCCACCAATCCAGCAAATCTGACCATACTTTCCATACTCCTGGGCAAAGTAATAGAACATGATTCCCTGTTTCAGCTTCAGATTTGCAAAAGGGGCAAACAATACCCTCACTACTTCTAATAACCCCAATGCTATGCAAGAAATCTGCTGTCTTTACCCTGCCTTTCCAAGGTAACCACCCAAAAAATTGTGCTTTTGGTGGTGCTGCATTGTGCCATAACATCTTTGTAATTTGAAGCCTAGGTCCATACTTGGCATCACACTCCTTCCTTACTGATGTAACTGTAAACTGACTTGAAGAAGCAGCCTCTCACTGTAGGAAATCAGGGCAGTTCATTCTAAGCATTGGAGCATTACTCAGCAGACCCTGCAACCTGCCAACTTCTTCTTCTTCCCATGATAGGAGAGACCTTCTAAATGAGAGCATCCATTCCCCTGTGCTCCGTCTTCTTTGCACAAAATCCTTCAGAGAATCTTCTTTTTTCCATAGATAGACTATACAACCTTGCGAATTCCTCTTTCAGTTGGATGTTCACGCACCACCTATCAACCCAGAAATGAATCCTGCAGCCATCACCTACCCCAATCTTTAGATTACTATCATAGAAGTTAAACAATGATGATTTAGACATTACCACCTTCAACACGCCAAAGTGTTGATATCTTCCTTTCATCATCAGAGTTCATTGCTAGTAGCCATCTTCCACCCTGTAAACCACACTTGCACATTAGAACTTGTTTCCACAAAGCTTTATTTGCGGCTCTATACCTCCACTACCATTGCAATAAAAGACTCTCATTTACCTCCCATATCCTCCTAATGCCTAACCCTTCTTGATCTTTGTTCTTTGTCACTTCCACCCATTTGACCTTATGTACCTTTCTCTTCAGCTCTGAGCCACGCCACAAGAATGCAAAATTTAGAGTTTGGTGTCTTGCATCATAGATATGTAATATAAGATCAATTCCTTATTTTATCCTAAGGTTATGTTTGGTTTATGGATTTGGAAAAGGAAAAGATATGTGAAATGTGAATGAAATATAGCTAAATTTCATACATTTTTTCCCTTTCCCTACCCAAATACATGAACCAAACACAACCTAAAAAGAAATCTAAGATTAGTCACAGTTGGTTAATTATGCCTTGCAAATTGTTTTTCTTGTTATATTATATATAAGAGGAGTTAAAAATTTGTATTTCCAGACTCAAATATTCTGGGAGTGAACGTGGGTCATAAAAAATCCTCCTTCCATTTTGACATATTGGATAATCTTGTTAAACTTAATTTATTTCATCCAGTTCTCAAATCTAATCTTCTATACTCCCAGTTTCACTTTGTGAGTTAGATTTGCTTGACTTCACTGAGTTCTAATATTTTATAGCTAAGCTTCACCAGCTTTATAATCTATTTAGAAAATTTTAAATTTGTGCAAACAAAGATGTAGCATGAAAAATATTTTAATGGCATAATTGATTAACTGGAAGTTTCATGATTATTATTATTGTTGTTGTTGTTGTTGCTTTTATAAACTAATTTTTACATGACTCGTGATTCTTTGTTGACAGGTTCTATCTTTTTGTTGCACTTGGCTAAAAGCACTAAAAGATTAGTGAATTCAACAAGATCAATTCATGATGTATATTTTTCATTTGTAATTTATGCCTTAATTAGTCTGTCAATATATATTTTTTAATAGCAAGATTTCAACCCTTGTAGGAGAGTAACACCCTTGGCCATTGAATTGAACCCTCAAGTTTAAATTTACACTGTTATACTAATTCATTGTTCATAATTTACAGGTTGCTTTTTCTGCCTCAATTAATTGGGTGGAAAGGGGAGCACTACTTCCAGTTAGAAGACAAATTGGAAGTAAATGTTCTTTTCTTCTTCTTTTTTGTTTTTCTTATTGATATTAAGTTCATAATCATTTTACTGTTATCCTTTTTTTTTTTTCCAGATACATGCTTTGCTGTTGCCGTTGTTGATGTGACGGCAAGTGCCCGTCACATATATTATGGAGAAGAGTTGGTTGCACTGGCGGCACAAGAGATCCTGGATTATATACCATGGAATCCGAAAAAAGGAGGATCAGAGATTATGGCATACGATTACATTTATAGGCAAGGGATCGCATTGGAGAAGTATTATCCATACACAGGAGTGAAAGGGAAATACAAAAAATCAAGAAAGGTATGTCTTACTTTTAATTAGAGTCAATTTGTGTGGCAAGTATGGTCAAACATTTGAATCATGTTTTACTTTTTTGTCCCTTTGTGTGGCAAGTATGGTAAAAAATCATAGGCCGGTGGGGATTAAAATGGTTATCCCATGTTTAGTTGATAGCTTAATGTAGTGTGGATGGGCTGGAAATTCAGAAGAAAAAAAAAAAAGGAAAGGAAAATTTGGAGAGCAATTCCCATAGCAATTGTTTTGTCACGCCCCAAATTTTAATTACTTGAAAACATTACTAAGAGCATGAAATTTAGGTCCATTTGTTTTTAATTAAAAATATCTATTACCCTTGAGTAATAGAAACATAGTAGTGCATGTTCTCTCTCATGATGAGTACAACAATAATAATAAAAAATACATGCCAAGCTCCCGCTACAGAATTACAAATAAATAATTACAAACATCAAGGTACAAAGAGATTACACACAAGATATACATGAACTTCCTAATCCTTCAACCAGTCAATCCGAAATCTCTTCCTATAAAAAAAATGAAACAATAAGGGGTGAGTACAATTGCCCAATAGGAATCTCATAGTTCTAAAACAATAACCATCCTATAGATAGAAATGATCATGCATGCAAGGTGATACCATATAGTAGGTGACGTTTTGTAATTTCAAAATGTCATACACAGAGTATCATTTTTCTCGAAATTTATTTGAACATTTAGTAAAACCTTCGACCATCAAAACTATTGTTTTTATCAGAAAACCAAAAATCCTTTTGGAAACAAACAAGGTTAAGGAACCACGTCATTTTATATTTATTAACCCATTCCAAAATATTTCTTATTAAATTTCCATCTTAACATTCCTCCTTTTTATTCCCATTCTCCCCTTTTACTAGTTACATTTATTATAACTCCATACCTCACGTTCATGCTCCCTTAATACTCAAAACAACCCTCATACACTCTATTCCCACTTGTCAATCCTTTATTGCTATAACTCTTTAACGTAGAAATCCAAGAAAAATTACATCACATTCACATTTGCATTATCAGATATAACTCAACACATCACAAGGACAATAAACTCTTTTGATTCAATTTCTCAATTAAATACAAAGCAAAACTCCTAATCTTTCCTTATAGATACAAAAAGCCCGGTGAGTTCTTTATCACTAACCCCTTCTCAATTACCATTTCATTATCCATTCTTGTCAAATAATTTCTATATGCATTTCCATTTCATACCAATTTACACATCAAATGGTAATTTCACAAGTTCATCACAAGTCACATATATCATCACTGACCTCAACACACTTCACAACACATTGCACCTTTTGCCGGCTTGATACGGCGGGATAGCGGGCACCCAATTCATAGCACATTCCACCTTTTGCCGGCTATTATATGGCGGGAAGTGAACTCCTAAAAGTCATTCTCTCAAAAACCATATCTTTTTTTTTTTTTTCGAAAACCATTTGCAACTTTTTAAAACCATCCCCCACATTTGCCGGCTATTATACGGCAGGATGTGGGCACCCAAAACATTTTCGAAAATCATCCATTTTTCCACTTTTGCCGGCTACAATACGACAGGACTGTGTGGACACCTAAAATCATTTTTCCATTTTCGCCGGTTACAATACGGCAGGACTGTGTGGACACCCAAAAACACTTTTGCCACATTCGTCCAACGATAAGCCTAGACAGGGCAATTGGGCACCTTGAATTCAAACCACCCCCACATTTACCGGCTATTATACGAACGGTTGTGGGCACCAAAAAACCATTTTTCAATTTTTAAAACCATCCTCCACATTTACCGGCTATGATACGGACGTTCGTGGGCACCGAAAAATCATTTTTCAACTCCCCGTGCGGGTACTAACCACAACACAACCCAACACAACTCAACTCAACCCAGCACAACTCAACCAACTTAACACCACATAACCCAATACAATTCACATGACACACAACAAGATTCAACACAACCATTTCAACACAAAGCTCATATCATCCATACTATTAGTAATTTCTTTTCCCCCAAGTTTGGTTCACATTATAACATAATTTAAAACATCAACATTGAGGGTTCAATCGCAACTTTTACATAAATTTGCAAACTCGTTAAAATTTCAATTAAACTTGTACATGTGTAATTTAACACTTCAATTTCATGATTCTACTATCAATTGAAGCAAAACCATTAACCATCTTCATGATCCAAACTAGGGTTTTTAAGAGAAGTTAGAGCTTTTCACAAAACACATTTTATTCCAACCCTTCTATTACTTTTACACCCAAACTCAAGACCCAAGATCTTAACCCAACAAGTGAACCCAGCAAGTGAACCCAACTCCCTTCAAACCCTAACCCTCAGTCTCATGATTCATCACAATATGCATAAAAATATAAACTCTTGTATTTATATAAAGAAAATACCACAAATCTATCCATAAACGAGGGTATTAAAAGAGAACTAGAAACCCCTACCTCTTGAAGCCAAGAGATGACGACCCAAAAATCAATGGCGACAAAACCACAAACCAATCGGACCAAAAGGAAGCCCTCGATGAGATCTACACTTTTTCTCAAAGGACCATGGTGAAAAGATCACTCTAGGTGAATGGATCTAGAGGTCTTAGTGCCAAGAGCTTGAGTTTAGAGAGAGAGAGAGGAGCACTCACGGTTTAAGAGAGAGGAAAGAGAAGAAAAGGTAGGGCCCTAAGGTCAATAAAATAATAGGCCCAAAACCTCTTAAAGGTAGGGCCCATTCAGACCTACAAATCTGGAAAAAAAAACACGCAGGGGTCGACCCTTCGGGTAGGGGGGTTGACCTTTTAGGTAGAAAAAGACAATCTGGCACAAGCAAGGGGGGTTGACCCTTAGACAAAAGGGGGTCGACCCTATTTTCCAGCAACAAACACACAAATTCTACAACATAAGAGGGTCGACCCTCCCCAGACTGGTGTCTACCCTATTTTCCAGCAACACTTCTAAAAACTTCACCAATAGGTAAGGGTCGACCCTTAGGAAGGCTGGTGTCGACCCTAGAATGGAATTTCTAAGTTCCTAATGAACGTTTTGACAAGAACAAGTGCAAACAAACAAACCCAACGAGTTTAAATCGGATCACACTCCTCCAAAACCAACATTCAACAACTCCAAAGACTTCCAAAAAGATAAAAATAAGGGAATTAAATACACACTCCAATGGATTAAAGGATGTGGGTGTTACATGTTTGGTCTGTGTGGAAGCATATGAATGAATGTATCTTTAGTGATACTCAACCAAACTTGGAGGCATTGTGTGAGTTTATCAAAGTAGGATTAGCCATTTGGTTGAAATCACATAATGTTGGGTGCTTTTACTCTATAAATGAGATTGTTTCAAATATACACTAGGTAAGAAGGTATTAGAACCGAAGTGGTTAAGTCAGGACTGCTCAAATGAAGATGGAAACTGTGGGTTTGGCAGCTGTAGTGATTACAAGCTATTTCTGTGTAACCTAGTTGAGATCGTTTAGTTTTGTTGTGATGCTCTTTTGCACCTACCTTCCCTTTATTGATAATAATTATTTGTATTGTTCCTTGATTATTATTATTATTAAAGTTTATTTTTGCTGATAAAAAATATATATATTGAATTTATGATGTTTATAATTTTTGTAGTTTCATAGTCCAAGAGTTTCTATCGATGGATATTTCAAGATGGCAGCCGGAAATGAGTATGAGATGTCAAGAATTCTCCAGTATCACCCGATCACTGTTGGTATAGCCTGCCATACGTCTTTTGATCTTTATAAAGGGGTATAAACTACTAAACACAAAAATATTTTATTTGAATAATTTTGAAATAAGTTGTAATTAAATGTTATTGTAATTTATTTTTATATGTAGGGTTTGTACAAGCCACCTCGTTTTTTATTCGAGCTTGATATGGTGAAGCTGAGTGATAAATCAGATCTTGAAAACCATCCACTTCTGAAATTTCATGAGATTTGCCTTGTAGGCATGGGGACTTACAATGGAGAACCCGCCTGGCTGATAAAAAATTCCTGGGGGAAGCAGTGGGGTGTAGGTGGCTATGCATACATCTCACGCGACGGAAGCTACGCCGGAGCCTTAGGGATAAATTGTTGGCCAACTTATCCTATTATCGGTGATCACGAAAGATACAAGAAGCCTTGCCTCTATAAGCCACCTGCTGGGGTTATATTCCCGAAGAAGGATTAATCTTGTCATGTTCTCTTCTTGTCATTAACATTCCTTTTGTTAGCAGTTTATTTATTAGTTTTTATTTCTACATTCTGTTTCAATATATAAGGCATCTACTTGTACAGATGTGCACCTTTGATTTTGTGATAAACCCTTATGTGTGTCTGCTTATTTCATGGCCAAGCAAGGTAATGGAAATCAAAAGGATAATAACAAATAATAAAGGAGATGCATTCAACCAAGGTTTAGAGGGAGCCCAAAGACTCACAATGTTTCAATATTAGAGCCCATATGAGAATGGTTTTTTGCACGTATTTCAATTTGTTTGATGTGAATAAAGTTCTTTGGCTTTAGATTTATTAGATATGGTTCATTATGTTATTATTAAAATCTTGGTTTGGTTGAGGTTCTTTAAAGGATTCCTTGCTTTAAGTCAATAAATCTTGGTTACTTGATCAAGCATGGTAGAACACTATAGTTGGGCACATTTTTAACATGAAACTTGATCAAGGATTCCTTGCTTTCCATGTATTTTACATCATGGTGTTGTGTGTTGATGGATATGAAATAAAGGGATTTGGGTTTCATTTCATATTGAAAGTAGTCGAGAGAATTGGTATTGAAGTGCTTCCATTTGAAGTGTTAAGGTAAAGGTATGAGATTCATCTTACTAGAATAGTTGTGCCACTAGAATTTTGAAGGTTTAGGTCAAAATTCATGTTTTTTTTTTCTTCTTCAAAATCATTCATAAAGTTCTTATAAATCCATTCATGGAAAATTTAATCCAAGCTATATTGCTTGAAGTTCTTTTTGTTGGAAGGTGGAAAAATAAGAGGAATGAAAGAAGGTAGGAGCAGAAGGATATCAAAGTTCACCTTTTTTCTTCCAAAATTACTGAGATAAGGTTCTCAAATTCATTCATGGAGTTTGTCCTCGTCAAATGATTTTTAGTTATGTTTAGTCTTGCTAAGGTTCACCATAGGAATTTACACTTTTAGCTACCAAACTTTTAGTCGCCGAAGGTTCTTTTTTAGTCTTTGAAAGTCATTGGCGACTAAAGTTTTATGTTGCCCATTTAGTCACTGAAGCCTTATCGGCAATAGTCAATGGCGAATAAATTCACGTTGGTCACTAATTATATTATCTTCAGCTACTAAAACAAACTTAGTCGCCAATGGTCACTTTTTGGCGACAAAAGATTTAGTCGCCGAACGTGATCAAATAAAAATGAAATTCTTTTTCAACGACTAAATATTTTAGTCACCAATAATAACACATTTAGCGACTAAAAAATTTAGTCATTGTTTTATGCCACCATTAGCCACCAAATAGTTTTGTCGCCAAAAGACTGGATATTTTCATTGCATTGTATTTTACGGCCAAACATTTTTGCCGGCAAAGGTGTATTGTTCTTTCGTGACTAAAATATTTAGCCAGCAATATTGTTTTGGCTACTAACTATTTGGTCGCCAAAAGTTTTTTTTTTTTTTTTTGCTACAAAATATTTAGTCACCCAAAACCTTTGCTTACATTTTTGGCTACCAAATATTTAGTAGCCAAAAACTTCACAATCTGATTTTTTAATTAATTTCTCAACCGCCTGTATTCATTCCATTATTAGTGCAACCTGTACCTTGTATATAAACAAAATAATCCATCTATTGATTATATTATCAATCATTCCAGAACGTGCACACATTTCACTTTCAACCGTCCAATAAATTCATATTTAACGTCAAATTCCAAATGTAATAGAAATTTCATATAAACGAAGTATAATCCAATCTCAAAAATGTAACTTCATAGAGAACAGAGGATTAAACAAAAACCATGCCCTATAAACACAAAAAAGTAATCCAAAAAAATAATATATATATAGACAATAGTAATATGTAGACTAAAACAATGTCCTCCGTAATTGTCCAAAAAAAGTCGTATCCACAATTCCACACCAAAAACCATCTGTAAAAATAAAATTAATCATTAGTATTGACTGAATATTGGCATATTTAAAATTATAAAAGAAAATCACATAAAACTCAAATGTAATTAATCTTTTCAAATTAATCATTAGTTTTGCATACTCGAATGTATAAAAAAAAATCAAAAAAAAAAAAAAAAAGAAGAAAGAAATTAAAAAAAAAAATTTCTAGTAATTTGTCTAAATAATTCTTCATAAACAACTCAAATCGCAGTTAGCAACTTAGAAATTCAACTGACAAACAAATTAGTATTGACACAGACAATTCATAATTCCAATTTAGTATTAAGATAAAAATAAATCTCCATTATAATTTCACCAAAAGCTAAGCCTATTTCAACAAAGTGATACTAAACTTCCAGCAAAACAGGGCAAACACATAATATGTGGACTAGGGGCTCCAAAGAAACTTCAAAAAAAAAAAAAAAAAAAAAAAAAAAGACATTAATAATTGTCCCATTATGAGTATAGTCATTGTTCATTTGTGAAAGCTATGTTCAAGTTCGAAAGTGAAGGTAGACTTTTTAGTTTGTTTATGTTTTACTTCCATAAATGGAAAGTTTAAAAAAAAAAAAAAAAAAAAAAAGAATCAATATGCAACAATAGATCATACTAGAAGCAGAGTTGGAGCTATTGATCTTCCTTTTTTCTTTTTTTTTTCTCACAAATCAAAACTACTTCTACTACTACTTGTGAGCAGCACATTTAAATAGCACAAATGGATATGGTTTTGAACAATTAATAATAATGTAAGAACATTTAAAACAATGGTTTGGGGCTATTTTGCATTTTCGCCCCCCAAATCCCATTTTTCGACTATGTTTAAGGTATAACTCTCAATTTATGTGTCCTATTTACATACCATCAGTTCTCACAAGTCATTTTTTACACAAGGAAGCTTCCCGTTACATCCAAACAGTGGTTGGGTGGCTGTTTTGCATTTTTGCCCCATTGAACGCCCTTTTTCGACAAAGTTTAAGGCGTTTTTGACTCTAAATCCCAATCTACATGTCCTCTTTACGTACCATCAATTCTCACAGGTCATTTTTGGCACGACGAAGCTGCCCGTTACATTCCAACAGTGGTTGGGGAGCTATTTTACATTTTCGCCCCCCAAACTAAGGATGGCAATTTGAACCCGGCCCGACGGGGACCCGACTCCCCGACCCCGATTTAAGCGATTTTTCTCCGAAAAATATCCCCAACGGGACGGGGATGGTATTCAAAAATCAATCCCCGATCAGTTTCGGACCGGGGACGGGGATAAGTGTCCCAGCCCCGTACACGGCCTGGCCCCGTCCCCGTCCCCGTCCCCGTCCCCGTTCATCCCTGAAGTAAAATTACTATTTTACCCCTTTATATATATATAAACCAAACAACTCTCTCTCTCTGAGTCTTACGGCTCTCATCTCTCTCTTCCTCACTCACGGCTCTTATCTCTCTAAGTCTCACCACCAGTTCTCTCATCTCTCTCCCTCACTCACTCAGATCTCTCTCATCTCTTATCAACATCAACATCATCCAGATCCACCACCACCACCGATCTGAACAGATCGGTGAAGCCACTGATTTGAAGCCACCACTACCACCGATCCCTCTGTTGCCACCGATCTGAAGCCATGACCATGACCTTGAAGCCACCGATTGATGTCTTGATGCTGATGAGAAGCTACTGATCTGAAGTCACTGATCGTGAAGCCCCAATTCTCTATATATATATATATATCTGTTGTTGATTGTTGAACAAATTTTTTTTCCAAGTTATTATCTATATTATCTGTTGTTGTTTGATGTGTTGAACAGATCTGTATAGATACAGATTAAATTTTTTTTCTTTTTTGTTCTTGTGTTTGTATCTGTGTTGAACAGATTTGTCGGGAATTTTTCAGGGTTGGGGAAACTCGATCCCCTTTAGGGGACGGGGACGGGGACCGAAGAGGTGAAGGGTTTTCCACTGGGGATCGGAGACGGGGCTAGGACCGGGGCTGGGGATTTTGTTATTGTTAGGGATCAGGGATGAGGAGGGTCATCCCCAGCCCCACTCCGCCCCGCCCCGCCCCGTTGCCATTCTTACCCCAAACCCCTATTTTTCAACTAAGTTTAAGGTGTTTTTGACTCTGACTCTCAATCTACGTGTCCTATTTATGTACTATCAGTTCTCACAATTCATTTTGGCATGAGGAAGCTGCCTATTACATCCCAACAGTGGTTGGGTGGCTATTTTTCATTTTCACCCTCCGAACGCCTTTTTTGACTAAGTTTAAGGCGTTTTCGATACTAACTTCCAATCTACGTGTCTTATTTATGTACCATTAGTTCTCATAGGTCATTTTTGGTATGAGGAAGCTACTCGTTATATCCCAATAGTACCTAGAAACTAACCAAGCACCCAATTCCCAAGGATAAAGAAAATAAATTCGGCAAATTACACTAATAGTCCCTGTACTTTATCTCTCATGTCACTTTGGTCCCCATAGTTTTAATTTACTCGATTTTGACTCTCAATTTTTGATTTTGTATCATTTTAGTCCAAGTGTTAACACCAGTTAAAATTGTCGACGGAAAACAAACACGTGAGACGCGCATGCCATACTCTTAGGGGTAAAATAGTAACTTCACCAATACTATTTATTTTGTTTCCTTCAAATCAGTGAGTTAACTCATAGAGTTCACTCATTATAAGTTCACTCATAGAAAACAAACACGTGAGATGCACATGCCATACTCTTAGGGGTAAAATAGTAACTTCACCAATACTATTTATTGTTTTTGCCTTCAAATCATAGAGTTCACTAGTTATAATTTTTCCCTAAAATCTCATTTTTCTAAAGAGAGAACTAGGAGGAGGAAGAGAAGAGAAACAAAATGGAATAGGAAGAGGGGAATGTGGTGGTTTATCGATGTTGAGACGAAAAAGTAGTGTGGTTGAGAAGATTGAGAGGTCATGGTTGGAAGTCTAAGGCAGGGGTGTCACAGCTGGAGAATGGTGAAAGAAGCATTGACGAAAAGGAAGAAGAGGGGGAGAGAGTCATTGCTGAATGAGGACGACGGAGATTCTGACAGAGAATGATCGGATCACGGTGAAAGAGAGCAAAGGTGAGGCTGATAGATAGGGGTTGTGAAGGGGCTAGCTAAGCCCAAAGCAATCGCAATTGAGCAAGGTAAGGAAGAGGTTGACAGATGGAAGTCGTGAAGGAGCTAACGGATGGAGGTCTGGGTTGGGAGATGCCGATCTTCTAGTAGAGCACGACGATCTATTCAATAGATTGCAAAGAATCTTCTTTGCCAATATTCTTCTTCTCTTATTTTTTCTCTTCTCTTCTGTTGATTTTTTTTATTTGATTTGTATGATTTTTTGTTTGATTTCATTGAATTACTATTTGATTTGGAGGAATTGGCAGTCTGCCACTTTGTTATTGTCATTGTTATCATCTCTCTCTATTATGTTTTTGACTGTCACTTTGTTGTTTGGTGATGGTCGGATGATAGGGGTAGATGAAGGAGGTTGGATGGAGGTGATCAATATGGCAGGTATGTGCAAAAGACAGGGTGCTGAGTTTGGTAGTCTGGGTGGCAGATGATACTGGGTTTGATGTGGTGGAGGTGGATGGTGCTGATGTTGGGATTGGCCATGGATGATTTTGGTAGTGGAGGAAAGCAACAGTGGTAGGTGATTATTGTGTTGCAAAGACTAAAGAGCAAAAAGATGGTGAAATAAGGAAAGGGTTGTGAAATGTCTATATTGTCCTTGAAAAAGGGTCATGTGCGTCTCACGTGTTTGTTTTCCGTCAATAATTTTAACCGGTGTTAATAATTGGACTAAAATGATACAAAATAAAAAATTGAAGGTCAAAATCGAGCAAATTAAAACTACAAGGACCAAAATGACACAAGAGGTAAAGTGGAGGACTGTTAGTGTAATTTTCCCAAATAAATTTACATGTTATTGGCTAATATAGATGTGTGCAATATTTCCAAAGTTGATTGACCCTCCAACAATTATAATTAACAGCAAAGTGATGCTCATTCATTCTCCCTTTCAAACTTGACATTACAATGGCATAGATCATGCAATATACGTCTCTAATTATGCTTACCATAGACATACAGAACTTGAAATTATGATATGCATATTGCAATCAAGTTAGGCAAAAATAGATGTTAAAATTTTCAAACTTCAAACTCTCTGTAACACCAACTTGTAAGAGGTATGACAAAGGAACTTTCAAATGCCCATAAACATATTCATAATTAAAAAAAATATGTTATAGATGTGGTATTTATACTTCTTAGAGCAAATAATAACAACCTGATGGGTAAAAAATTATGTTTGGAAAATAGAATACAATTTATAAACCAGAAATAACTTGTGAAGGAATTCTTTCACCAGCTAAATTTTAGATTTCAAATCACGTTTACATCTCTGTCTTGTGCCATTGAGCTAGGCGAAACACATCTCGATACCACTTGTGTAGCGGAATACATGAAACTAGATATCGTTTTAGTAGACGAATACTCTTGAATCCACAAGAAAGAAACCCTTGAATCCACAAGCAAAATAGAGTAACTTGAAAATTATAATGATAGATAATGCCTTTGCCTCTAGGGTTACATAACTATTTATACTAGATAAAGTCTTGGTCACCAAGCATACCTAGATACCAAGTAATATAAAAAGAACTAATTGACTAGGGTAGTACTAGTCTTGGTCAACAAGAATACTTGGAGACCAAGTATAGGAAAATATAAGAAAATAATAAATTAAGAAGTGGGGTAGGTCTGAGGATGAGATTCTTGTGGCTTCTGAGAAGAATTCGTGGTGTATGGTGTCATCCGAGCATAAGATCATGAGAGTGATGGAATTTTTTGTTAATAAAATGGGTTGGGATTCTTCATTTCTTGCAAGAAGTCCAATACTTATTGGTTTTAGCTTAGAAAAGAGGATTGTTCCAAGGTGTGCAATGTATCAAGTATTGTTGTTGAAAGGTTTGATTAAGAACAGTTTTAACTTGACAACTATGTTGAAGAAACTTGAAAAGTGGTTCCTAACGAAGGTTGTCAACTGTCATGAGGAAGAAGCTCCTGAGCTATTGAAATTGTAGAAGGACAAGTTGGCTCTTGCAAAGAAAATAGCATATAAGGATGTTTCTTTTGATACCAACTCAACAAACAATTGCCCTATTGTCTTGCTTCTCCTAGTTTAACACTGGTTATTGATTTATCTCATTTTGTCATCTGTAAGCAAGTTTGAGGTCAATGTTTTCACTTTGACAAATGGGATTTGAAGGTTCACGTTGCTGCATTGAATCTTTATCATTCTGTAATGGCTGAGGCTTGAAGCAGTGTACCTATATTTGAAGATTAGCCAACTCCTTAATGTTGCATTCATCATTTGAGTAACCGTTGCACATTAACAGTTATAATGTAGATTGTTGTGTCCAGTAAATTGTTGATGTTATGCCTATGAGATGTTAACAAAGTGTCGGTAAGATAAGCCATTGTCTAACTTTTTTGTAGGGCTAATTGTGCAAGCCTCATTTGAAGGTAAGTAATCTTTCAAAGTTTAAATGCCACGATTTCAAGTAGCAACTGACAAAGATTGTCACATTTTCTTCAAAGATGCATTTCGCATTTTCTTAAGTTGACTCTTCTATTGTAGGGTTCCCGAATTTTGTATACTATTTACTGCATACAATAAGTGTAACGGCTAGACAAGAACTAATATTTAGCTTCAATTTGAAATAACAATGATAGTTGAAATGGTTCACAACATATGGAAGTGTAGAGAAGCCTCTGGAATTCCTTGAAGGCTTATGGACTAGATGAGTGATCGGTATTAGAAGCTTCTTGAATGTGTTTAATTAATTCATCCATAGCTAACACCAACAGATAAGGATGCAAAGTTGACCCTTGATGCAATATCCTGCAGTGATTGGAAATTAGCAACTAGCCCGGAGGTTCTGAATAAGCTGAAATTAACAGCTTCAATTATGCAAACCATTGAAACCTTTTCTGTACCCTGCATTTGGTTTGTGCAATTCTAGTAACCAGTGACGTTCATGGTCATTCTGGTTGCTTAGTTTCCACATTTCTCATGTACATTAGAAGCATAACTGTGGTGTAAAGTTGTCATATAGGCACTGAAATGTTCTACATTATGAGCTGTGGGCTTATAATTTGAGGTTATCAAATCTAGGTTATTATTTGTATTCTATTGGAAGCTATTATTTGTTTTCTATTGGAATGGGCATGTGGCATGGCTGGTGCTGGACATTTTTACCTTGTGACATTACCTTAAGTTGTATAAATAAGCTCACATTCTGTTGTCTTTTTTATTGTCTATTGTTAGTTGGTTGAGATAGGGGATCTAAAACTTGATCCAACTTTGTGGCATGAGGATAATGGAAGGAAGCCATGGGAAAATTGAAGGTATACTAGATTGTCTTTTCATTCAAGTGCCAATTTTTAATTGATTGATTCTACTCTTGATGGATACTTGGCACTTTTGTCTTAATATTCTAAAAGAATTGTTGTTTTGGGCTTTCTTCTTTCAAGCAAGATCCCCCTGGAAGCATTTCTGGCTGGCATCTAGGTGATGCTGCACATCGACTTGTAGCTAATAGCTTACAGTTAAGGGCAAATCGGAATGGTTACAGCAATGAGGAAAAGAAAATGTGTGTAAGATCTGCAGAAGTAGCCAACAAGAAGCATTTGGAAGGAGTGAAGAAAATAGCTAAGCTAGAAGCAAGTGCCAAAGATTGCGTGGTCTTGTGCGGAAGAAGTTGCCAGGTCCTGCAGCACTGGCTCAAATGAAGTTAGAAGTATAGAACTTGGGCTGGGATTACGGAGAAACTCGAGTAAGGAGGTTTCATTTAAAGCCTCCAAGTCCACACCCACCCCAATTGGCTGACTTTTCCCTTGATAGTGTACCAAAATTCTATAAAGAGAATGATTTTCTCATAGAACATCTTTTGGCAATGGAAGAAGAAACAAAGATATAGAAAAAAATCTTTGGCAATGTGCACTAGTGAATTTCAAGCTTCCAGGAATATTTGTGCTAAGACAGTCAGCAAGCTTCAAATTTTAGAATCACAACTACATGCTAATAATCAACAAAAAAGTCCATCAAAATCTAGTCTTCAGATCCCCACTGAAGGTTCCCTCATTCAAAATGCTATCAGTCCACCGAGCTTCACCTCCATGTCTGAAGATGGAAATGACAGTGAAAGAAGATGTGCTAGTTCTTGGGCTACAACATCGATCTCTGAGCTTTCCTATTTCAAGGGAAAGAACATCAAGAAATCTAACAAGGCTGAAAATGAAAATCACCTGGAGCTTATGGACGACTTTCTGGAGATGGAGAAATTGGCATCAAATGATTCAAATGGAGCCATCTCTGGTTCAGATATTTCAAATAATATGAGATCTGAAATGGCAAACCAAGATACTACAATCAACCCACATTTCCATTCCAAAGAACAACCTGAGTTGGATTCGTTAGAAAAATCATGAGTCAAATACGGAATTGCCAGTACCAGATCCACAATCTGATATTGATCCACTACCCTTGATGAAATTCCAAATGCGAATCTCTATGTTGTTTGAGTCCAACGATGCTGACATGAAAAATATTTTGGACGACATAAGATGTGTTATGCAAGAAACACAGGATAGCCTGCATCACCACACCATGGGTTGTGTTTTCATGGAAAGTCACTACTCTGATGCCACTTGTGATGGGCAGGCTTGTTTTGAGGGGACTGAAGTAACTAAAGAGAAGGAAATGTCTTTGTCCAAAGATAGTTCCATTAATGAAGAATTGGTAGCTGCTGTATCTTGGATTCATGACTTTGTATTGGTTCTGGGGAATGAAGCTACGACTGTCCAGGGAACATCTCCTGACGGGGATGTACTGAGCCAAAAAATTCAAAAGTTCCTTGGTACCTTTGATAAGGTTATTAACAGCAAAATAAGTTTGCTTGATTTTGTTCTTAACCTTTCATATGTTTTGATTAAAGCCAGTGAACTTCACTTTAATGTCCTAGGCTATAAGAATAATGAAGCAGAAACCAATTGTTCTTATTGCATAGACAAGGTTGCTTTACCTGAAAATAAGGTGGTTCGGGACACATCAGGAGACAGATATTCAAATGGTTGTGCTCACTTTTCTGATTCCGCTTTTGATCATGAAGGAAGTTTCATTTCAACCTTTGAATCAAATGCTACATCGTGGAAATACTTGCTTGAGGAGTTTGAATAGTTGAAATTAAAAAATGATAATATGGCTTTGGATCTGGAAAGCACCAAGGCTCACTTCTGAGGAGCAGGCGACCTGGCAGAAGTTAAATCACAATTGGCATCTGCTCAAAAGTTGAACAGCTTGGCAGCTGAAATGTATGGCCGAGTCATACAAGTCTCTTGAAACACATGCAGAGGAGTTGCAAACTGAAGTGAATCTTTTGCCTGCCAAAACAGAAAATTTAGATAACGAGTTTCAAGAGGAAAGGTGGAACCATCAGGATGCTTTGGCCAAATTCAAGGATTTTTAGTTCCTAGCATTTTTATCGCATACTGGTCATCCTGCCCACAAACTGATACATATTTCAAGTACAATGTCCAAAAGGATAGTTACTGTAAACACCCCATTTTTGTCCGTCCTCAAGACTTGGACGTCACCGTTTGAACACTAGGTGATCATCCTTGTTTGTGTTCGTCTTGAGTTCCCAGAGGTCTCGGCTACGCGCCTTGTCTCAGGATCTCTCGACTCGATTGTTTTGTGTTTGGTTTTGCACCAAACACTTGTGTTTTTGCTTTGGGAGGCAAGGAATGGCTTGTTGGCCATCCCCACACATCACCGGCCAAGGCTTGAGGCCACCGGCCTTGATTTCTTTCCACCGGCCATTGGTGATGGCCGGTCGGCTATTTGGATGGTCGACCGGCACTTTATTTAGCCGATGGCCTCCTTTTCTGGCCGGTACCACCTTTGTGCCTTTTTCAGGCATAATGCAAGCTAGTTGTGCCAGCTGGAATGCACGGACCCTGCCCCCCATGCACGGGTGTGGCTGTTTTGAACCTTTGCACCTTTTTACTCAAGCTTCTTGGAGAAGCTTGCACTCTTTTGGTCTAGCTTCTTGAGAAAGCTTGACCCTTTGTCTTAGCTCCCCCAAGAAGCTTGGACCTTTGGGATAGCTTCTCTTAGAAGCTTGATCCCTTTGACCCTTTTGTTTAGCTTCTTTGAGAAGCTTAACACTTTCTCTTGTTTATATAAGAGACCTCTCTTCTCCTTTGTTTGGGTTCAACAAAACCAGACCTTAGACACACATATCTGATATATATATCACCTTCTCTCTCTATATCTCCCTCTCTCTCTCTTCATTTGTGTGTGTTTGAGAGCTTAAAAGTGTGTTTTGTTCTTAGTTTTGCACTAAGACACACACTATTACACCATACTTCGGTTGGGGAGGCTTTGAGAGGGTGTTCTTGGAGATTTGAGTTGATTTTGATCAGAAGAAAGGGGCTGAGGTTGCTGTTCTTCAAGAGTTCTTCAAGGGTGAGCACTATTCTTTTTTATCCCCCATTCTTGCACTAGTCTTTAACCTATCTTGCATATAGTTTTAGACTTTGTGTATAACTGAAAAAATTCTTGTTTTTACTTGCTTAAGATAGTTGTTCAAGGGTGTTTTGTTGGTTGAGGTTGTTTGACCCCTCTTAGGGCTTGTTTGTCCCCATTTTGTGCTATTTTGGTTGAGCTCCAGGATCACCTTGCTTGGGCCTCCTCACCACTGAAATCTTGAGGGATTTCAGTGGTGAGGATGGTGGTTTGAGGTCCTAAGAAGGAGAGGGCCATCCCCTCTCCTTGTTGCCTTCAAAATAGGCCATTTAAGCCTCATGTGTGAGCATCTAGTTTAGGCTCATGTTGGCCATGTTCTAGCTCTTTTTTAGTGTTATTTTGCCATGATATAGCACTATGTTAAGTTGGTTTATACACACCATGCTTGTCTTGCATACATGTCATGTAATGCCATCATTTGCCTCAACATGTACTTGGCATGTAGACTGCCATGCTTACTTGTTTTGGCCAAGCTTTGTGAAGCTTTTAGGCTTGTTTTTCCATGCTTAAGGTCTGATGTTGGTTGTCTTAGCCATGTTTGCCATGCTTTGCATACCCTCTTTGCATTTTAGCTTGTTAGCTTTAAGTGCATGAACCATGAGCATGCTTTACTTGCTTTGTTTCAGTGGTTTGGAACCACTTAACATGTCATTTCAGTCCTCCTGATATACTTCTATGCTTGCATTTGATGCCCCTTTAATGCCTTAAGAGGTTGGTGTCTTATGCTCCATCTTTGTGCTATTGTGTATGCCTCTAGAATTAGATCATTTAGATGCCATCTAAGTGGTTTTGGGGGCTTACTTGTGCATGATTTAGGACTGTTTTGATCCACTTTGGTCATTTGCTTCATGTGTCATGTGATCATAGTTTAAATCCTTGGGCTAATCCTAAGCTTTGTGCATGCTTTGCTTGTTCTGTTTAAGTGGTTTGGCACCTCTTTTCATGTAATTTCAGAGCTTACAATGCATGCCTTATGTCCATGATTGTCTTCTTTTAAGTGTGCTTAAGAGTTGCTCTTTATGTTCAAGTATTGGATCATGTGTGCATCAATGTTTGTGTGTACATTTGCCTCGCATTTCGTCACATACTTGACTTATCACATGCTTGTTTGCATGCTTGAACATCCATATTGCATCTTGCATACTTGTTGGTTAACATTGTTTCATGCCTTGCATGCTTGTTTGCTTAGGTTGTGTGCCTAGCTTGCATAATTGCCCTCATGCTCATGTTGCACACTAGCCTCCATGCCTTGGTTGCATTCCATTGCATGCATGCCTTGCCTCTTGAATTGAGTATGATAGAGGTTGGGTTTCATTTGTTTGTTTGATGTGCATTTCATTTGCAATTAAAATACACAACTTGGTTTCTTGGGCCATCATGCATCGAAATGCGCGATTGGTGGTCCGAGAATCAAGGACCATACTGCTTTGAGTCATAAACATGATAAGGGATGTGTTGGTGCACACATTTTCTTGAAATGCATTGCCATGCCATGTTTTGCCCTCTGCTGCTGTCAAAACAGGATCCTGCAGGAAGCTTTGGCCGGCGGGCCATCTTTAGTGCCAACTGACCAATAATTGGTGGTCGATAGCTTCATTTGTGGCCGATGAGCATTCCCCATGGCCGGTGACAATTCCCCTTAGCTGGTGGTGTTCCACAGTGTGCAGAGAGCATACCTTGGGACTTGTGCAGTCTTCAGAGGAGGGAAATAGTGGAAACAGAGGCAACATGTGCATGACAGTGGACTTCCGAGCGGAGCCGAGCACGCATTGCATTGGACCCTCTTCCCGAGGCCTTTTACTGCTTTCCTTAGCTTAGTTAATTTGTTAATTAATTAAGTGGTCTGTAATAATTAATTAGCTTGTAGTCTAATCAATTTGTATATTCTTTTGGTCCCTCCGAGCGAGGGCGAATTTGTAATAAGTGTGGGTGCGTGTGTGCATGTCTTCCAACCCCCACTTCTTTCTCCCTTTTACTTACCTACTTTTGATGGTTAGTATTAGGGCATATTTAATTTAGCATACCTTATGCAATGCATGCGCGCATCCTTCATTTGTCTTGCATCCACCGGGCTCGGCGCATCTTGCTAACTGCACAATATTTCAAATCAAACTTGAATACATGCTATTTGTTGCATTTCACATGTCATCCTTGGATTACCCAAGCCTATTCTAGTGACATTCTATATGCATTGCATTGCATTAGCCATTTAACATGGACTTGGATCATGCATGATTGCTAACAAGTTCTTTGTTTTGGCTCGGAGTACGCTGTAAGTGTTTTATGCTTTAGCATCTCGCATGAGTGTGAATGTTAACATGACAGCATGCTTACCATGTGGCTATATGCTTAGTTGATATAAACTGCCTGAGTGCTTGTGGGTGAAGGTTGGATTGTTTGAGTTGGAATAATTCATTGAAATCTGTATTTTAGCCTACTTGCGAGTAGCAAACCTCAAAACGTTTTCCAAACAAATGGATATGCGATGCTTTGTTCCAAATTAGGCAATCTATTCTATACTTTTGTGTTGTTCACATCACATAGTAAGATTAGCTAATTAATCGGAATAAGAATATATAACGTTTTCAAAACTGGATATCATGGTTAGTAGAGGCTGATCTTCGGATCGGGCGAGAGGGGGTGCTCATAGCTGACCTTCCCCAATCGTACCCAAGTTCACGAGCCAAGGCAACTTTGGTGATGACGGACACGTGGCCTTAGGCAAACGAGTCAGGGTTTCCTAAATTCCCCCATTAAAAAATATTTAGGTGGCGACTCTGCATCTACCAAAGCAGTCCATGTTTGGCACTTCTTTTCTAAAAATCTATTTTCTCAAAATGATTTGCCAGATTTGGACTCTTTGGTGATTTATCAATCTCACATTGCACATTGTGAGGTCAGATTAAGAACCAACACAAAAGGAGTCCGAACTGTAGCGTGAGGCCCTCGAGCGCATCTACAGTTTCTGGCGACTCTGTTGGGGAATAGGAGAACTTTACTCGAACTCATGATATCTTGTTTTGACTGCACTTATGTGTTTCTTTGCATTGCATGTGCATTGGTGCGCCTAGGACACCGTGTTTGCCATCTGCCATTCCTGAACGGTTTGCCAGAGGCTTGTCTTGTCAAGGCATGACCATAAGGCTGACCGGTCATGGGCTCTGCTAGTATGGGAACACAAACCCCGGTTTTCACCGGGGCACCCTTTTTGACCATTCGACCTAGTGCATATTCGAAATCCATAGTGACCATTCCAAACTAGGACAAGTTGCTTACTCGATGTTAGGTTGTTTGAAACCGCTACGTGCGTAGTGAAACCCTAGCTCCTGACAAAATAGGACAGGGAAACCTACCCCAACATAGGGGTGTTTTGGCTCTCACTTGCTTGCTATGTACTTTTAGAGTGTATCTCTACAAGGAGCACGACATGCCGGTTGCAAGTTTTAGTATATCGAACTGAGAGCATCGATGTCGATGGCGATGATTTTGGGGAACGATGATCGATGGTAGAATCTGATTATTATTTCGCTAGTGTACATTACATTTGAAATTTGAAATCTTTGCGTGTTTTCTCTTCGATTCGAGAGAGTTGATCTGAGAATAGCTAGTGTTCTCCCTCGCTGAGGTAAGGCAGATATCGGATCCGTCAATCGCCGATTGCATCATCTCCGTTCAGTTCAATGGACTTTCGATGACCCAAAATTCAGAGGAAATTGTGGTTATGGCAGCCGCATTAGACCAAGGAATCACCCTGTGGGATGAGACCAACGTTGATGTACCACATCCGCCCAGGTCGCATGTTGCACACCCGATCTGGACACCACAGTTGTATCAGGCCCGCGAGCCCACCACGTTCGAGTTGATGGGAATGATCGGCGACCTCCAGAGGTCCGTGGCTGATCTTGCTTACGGAATGTTGGCTTCGCCACCAACCACATCGTATGCCGAGAATTTTGTACCACAGGAGCCCTCGTTACTAAGACAGATTGTGATCGAGCTCAGCCAACCTGAGGTTGCCTCAAGCTATAACAATGATGTGTCAACAGCAACCCAAACCCTTGATCAGGCTGAGGCTAGAGGTAAGAACAAAGTGGGAACAGATGCTGATCCTGTTGAACAACTGTTGTGGGCAGTCGAGGCTTTGAAAGCCGGGGGGATGAATAAGCAGCATGTATTCGCAATTGTGGCCAAGACTGTGGATGATGCCTTCCCCACTCCACCTGAGGATAGTTCAAGCCAGTCGAAAAATCGGGATAGGCCCCATCATGCCAGAACAGTTCCTTCCACTCCTAACCCTGCATCCGGAAAAGATCAGAAAGTCAAGGCAGCACCTGCCGATCCTTTTGCTAGTGCATCCAGTAAAAATGCAAAAAGCTCCAAGTACCTACCTCGAGGCTGCAGGGCTTTTCATGCTCTCTACATGCCTTTGTTAAGGCGCTCCAGATCCTCGCCGAAAGGGGGCACCTTAAACCCCTTGAGCCCCGGCCTCTCCCGAAGAACCTTCCTCTCACGCATGATGCCGCCTTGTACTGCGCGTACCACCAACAGACCAGTCACGTCACCAATAACTGTTTCCGCCTTCGCCATGAAGTGCAGGACTTGATTGATAGTGAGGTCATCCTCCCACCTACCTCAGCAAAGTCTGTCACTACTGAGCTGTTGGATTTCGAGGATACTGCAAGCATGTGATCAAGGGTTTGGTCCACCTGCGGGCAGTGCTCGGTGCATTTCAGATGTGGTGTCTGGCACGCATTTTTGAGCATCTGCGAATGCCAATTTTTGTAGTTTCTGACAGGGGTGTTGAGTCAGTTCAGTGGCCTCGTTTTGAGTCTGTCGCTTCGTTTTGAGTCAGTCTTTTCGCTTAAAGGCCTGTCTTGATGTACCGAGTCAGTCCCATTGTATAGGATGTCAGGTGATTCTGGGGTTGTTGCCTTGAACACCGTTTTTGTTTTGTAATTACCCTTTTGCTTTCTTTTTGAGTCTGCCTCTGCTGTGGAACCAGTTGCAACCGGAAGTTTTGAATGAAACAGCTGTGGCTATCATGATTCCGTGCTTATTGCTACTTTGAGCTAGTTGTGCCAGAAGATTTGAATGGAACAGCGGAGCATCTCACCTACTCTTCTGCACCCCGAAATCATTGCATTGACCTAAGTTTTTCAAAACCATTTTAACACCGCGGTGAAAATGAAGAGAGAGGAATTCCTCGGGTTTTGCAAAAATTTGATCATCTGAGAGAAAGAGAGGCATGCTAAGCCCTTAATGATTGAAATCATGTTTGTTAACGTGAGTACTGAGAAGGACCCTGGCTTGATCTAGATTGGTTCCACACTATCTTCAGCGCGAGCGATTCATCACTTTCTTTAAAAAACTTTGAAAAACAAAATGTTTTGCGCAGTCCTGCGAAGACCTGTGTGGCATCGCTCTTGAGATTGTGCAGCTTAGGATCGCTCTCAGCCTCGAGACTTGAGTCCTTGCTTTCAAACCTTGAACCACAATTCAGAGTGTTCAACGATCAACCGTGATGTAAGGCCTGTGTGGCCAGATTTGAAGCAACCCTCGAACAAGAGGCATAGAAGTCAGATCAAGAAGATCAGATCTCATCAGAAGAAGCTTGTGAAGCTAAAACAGAAGCACCCCTCAAACTAGGGACAAAAATGTCCGATGTACTCGAAGAGCCGAAGATGAATCCTTTTGCAAATCAATACAACAGTCGTTCTCTTGGATTCAGATGATTTCAGGATCTCAAAATCATTCGGCATGGACTTGTTACACTTTTACCCTTTGAGAGGCTCGCTGCGCCGAAAACCCAGAAGGACGACCCAGGCAAAAGTTAGAGCAAGAAAAAAAAATACAAAAAGAAAGAAGAAAAAAAAGAGAAAAAAGAAAAAAAAAAAAAAAAGGAAAAAATGCAAAAAAAAAAAAAAGATGAAAAAAGAAAAAGAAAAGAAGAAATTTTGAAAAGAAAAGAAGAACAAAGCTCGCAAGGTTGAAAACCCACAACGGGCGGCCTTGGCAAAAGTTAGAGCCTAAAAAGGTGAAGGTTAATACCCGAGTGTACTTTAAACCCCGAACTACGTAAGGCTTGATTCCCATGTTTGGGATATGTAGGCAACTTCATCCTGAAGTCCAGCCCCCAACGCTTTCAAAGCGATTTTGTCCATGTAATGGTTTTGATCATCCTTGCCTTTTCTGAATTCGATAGTTCGGTTGTGACCCCCGAACTACGTAAGGCTTGATTCCCATGTTTGGGATACGTAGGCAACTTTATCCTAAAGTCCAGCCCCCAACACTTTCAAAGTGACTGTGTCTATATATTGGTTTTGACCATCTTCGTCTTCTCTGAATCCGAGAGTTCGGTTGCGATCATCATCAATGAAAATTGTTCACAATATGCTACGGCGTTATCCAGACAAGGGGCAACTTTCTGTTGCCATGAGTCACCATTCAAACCAGGGGCAACTTTCTGTTGCCGTGCAGTGCCATCAAAACAATGGGCAATTTTCCATTGTCTCCGATCTGAGGTTGTGCATCTCAAGGGTAAGTTTCGTGCTCGTTGAGCATTGACTGTTTGCAAAAATAGTTTTTGAGAATTTTTACTGAAGTTGACTCATTTTCTCGAAAATTATTTCATTTTTCCAAAAAATTGGGCCATTTCTTGGACTCAAAAAAGGAAAATTTTCAGTGCTCATAACCTGACTTGCATGATTTCAAATCATAAAATCGAACAAGCATGTTAATCTAACTCTCATATTGGTCAAAATTGTTTTAGTAGAAAACCAAAACAAAAAAAATGGTCAAAATGATGAACTAGGGGCACAGTTGAGTCAGGCTTCCTGTCTTTCCCTATTGTTAACATACTTGCCAAGAAAGGCACTCTACCTGCTAGAAAAGGGCACAACTGGAGCTGTCTGAAAAGGGCTGAAAGCTCTCTCATCCTCCAAGCAACGAGGTATCAAACCAAGTACGAAGCACGAATTAGAATGGATCAAGGTACTCCGTTCCCTTATCCGGGGCACCGACTAGACCTCCCTGGAAGAAATAGCTGTGAGCTAACAGTGTTGGGCATGAACCCACAACCTCTTGTTTATTCACCAACCAGATCTGGGGAGGGATGAAAAATGAAAGACTAAAAAATAGAGAGATGTACGATGAGAGAAAAGTGAGAAAAAGGTTTGGAGAGAAAAAACCGAGCCTGAGGGCCGAGTGATGTGAGAATCACAAATGAGAAATGGTGGGATAGAATACTCGAAGAAACTGGCTCATCGTGATTTGAGGTCTCTCTTTTCTTGTAAACACGTCCGTGTGTCATGTCTTTTGTTTTGTTTACCTCAACTCTAAAGAGGAATATCTGAATTAAAGAATGGATTGAATTGTTTGTGACCCATATGTGTTATATGATATGTAGGGTCAAGCTCCAGGGCAAATCCACAAGCCGATCACTGTGACTAATATCTGTAATATGATGTTGTCCAATTGCTTAATTCTATGTAAGTTTTGTAAAGTTCATTAATTTGAATAAAGGACAAAGTTTGATATGAAAGTTTGAAAGGCTTAAAGGCTAGTTTGATATGAAAGTTTGTAAGGCCTAAAGGCCAGTTTGATTCAAAAGTTTGAAAGGCCTAAAGGCCAGTTTGATACGAAAGTTTGAAAAGGCCGAAGGCCAGTTTAACATGAATGAACTGGGCCTAAGGCCGTTTGTCGTTTCATGTTCCAATGTATCTTCTTCATTTGATATTATTCACTGGCCTATCGCTCACGCTCATTCATGTGTTTGTAGGTGAGACAAGAGAAGTCCAGACCCAGCCTCAGTGAAGTCAGTGTGGAACAACCAAGGTTTTTGGAGAGTCAGCCCTCGTGTCTCACGCACGAGACTTGTCTTCGCCCTTTGTTATGTACTTATGTTTTGTCATGTTGGCGAAGACTTTGGGTCTGTTGTATATAGTTTTCATGGGTTGACTTAGATTTGAATGATCCTGTCTGTACAGAACTTTATGGTACTATATTTCTGATGTGAGTTATTAATGTACATAAGTGTGGTTTGTTTTGGTATGCCATGTAAGCACAGCTCTATGGACAAAGTTTTCAAAATTGCTTCCGTTTGGCCCCCTTTAACTCTGTTAAAATACGTTTGGTTTGGTTTGAGGCCGTAGGTAATCCCATGATTACTGGCCGGTTATGTCCTTAACCCATGGGGGCGGGTTCGGGTCGTGACAGAAAACTTGGCCCAAACTGGGAGGGACCTTATAGAATCATCTCGGTTGCCAGCAATGGGGCATATCGGCTTGAAGACACTAATGGCAAGGAGTTGCCAAGATCCTAGAACATTTGCAATTTGAATTTTTTTTATCATTAGTCTTTTGTTTTTTGAAGATTATGTCATGATTTTATTAGCCGAAGTAATAATAAAGTGCTAGTTTGATTTTTATGAATTTAAAATTTGTACAATGGGACTGACCAGTCCTATGACGATGTTTCCGAATGAAACATAATGAATAACTTAGACTTATTATATGGCAGAGTTGAATTATACTTGCATATAATAGAGTTGAACTAAGTTGACAATGTTTCTGATTAAAACCTGACGAATAACTTAGACTTATTATATGGTCGAGTTAAATTATACTTGCATATAATAGAGTTAAATTAAGTTTGCGATGTTTTTTATTGAAACATGACGAATAACTTAGATTTATCATATCGCAGAGTTGAATTATACTTGCATATAATATAATTAAACTAAGTTGGTGATGTTTCTGATTGAAACATGACAAGTAACTTAGACTTATTATATAACATAGTTGAATTATACTTGCATATACTAGAGTTAAACTAATTTGAGTTAACCTAGACTTGCCATGTCGGCAGAGTTAAACTCAAAATGGAACAAAGTCCGCTTTAGTTAGATTTACAGAGAAAATAAGGTCAAAATCCTCGGCTAGTCTTTGTTTGAATCTAACTTCGGCGAAAGGCCATAAACGCATAATGTGAACTTAAGTGGAACTTAGGTTCACATTAGGGGGGCAGGGAGCAAGAATGATAAATAAACTTAAGAGTTTGGCACTTGTTGAAATTTTTAGAAAAATTTACAAGTTAGAATGGACTTAACACTTGTTGAAATTTCAAAACAATTTACAAGTTGAAGTTAGCCGAGGTAATAAGGAAAGATGTATCCAAGGTACATATTACCCGAGATGACCAACTAGGTTGCCAAGCTTGGAAAGGTTTGCAGGGTTCTTGATAGAAGACAACAAGTAGAAGTAAAGAAGAAATACTTGATTGAATAAGTTATAAGAAATAGCACTTGTAAAAATATTTCAAAATATTTTTAAGTGTTAGTCGAGGTATTCCAATTGTCGGCCGAGACAAACAGTCAAGGTTTATATCCGAGGTATTTTAACCTGAAGTGATTACACAGTAAGGGTGTACTTTGAATAAATATAAAAATATTCTAAGAATGGAAGTATGAAAGGCATGAAAGAAAAGCGAAGCATATATGAAGAGAAGCACCCAAACACTTAGAAAGAAAGGAAGGCATGCATTCAAAGATAACTTGTTCATTTACAAAGACAAAAAGGGCACGTTGGCCAAAGCAAAACTTAAAAACTATTCAAACAGTTACAAGTGAAAGGAAAAAATACAAAAGAAAAATCCTAAGTGTCGGGGACATTGGCATGGGTCTCTAACTGCTCAACCTCGGCTGTTGGCGGTGTGTCGGCCTTAATTGGCAGTGTTGCTTCATTTTCCGCCGTGATCTCGGCATCTATCTCAAGCAAGGTCTAATCTAAGCTCTTCTCGGCCGCCTAGACCTCGGCCTCAGAGGATGTCTTTTTCATAGAAGAGCTCTTGAGAACCTCATTCTCCTCTTCGTCTTGAGTCAAGTCCAAGACTTGATCATTCAGAGTTGGGGACTTGGCCCCAATAGCAGCCTTTTCTCCATTATCAGCGTCACCAGCATCAGCATCATCCTCGTCGACTTCATCATCAGATTCCTTGGGAGGTTGAGGGAAAGGAACTTGGAGTTGGCTGATATTTCAGAGAGGTGAGTCCATTGGGACAGATAGTTGATTGAGTGCCACCATCCAGCCGAGGTAATAACCTCGGTTACAAGCATGATTGACTTGTTCTTTGTATTGATCTCGGATGACGGCCTGGCCTTCTTTGAAAGCCTTTTTGTCAGCTTCTTTTACCTCGACATCTTTGGATTCAACGGCATCCTTAAGCTTGGCCTACAACTAAACTGCCTTGACCTTGGCAGCTTCAACGTCGACCTTGGCGGCTTCGGCAGTGGCCTCAACAGCTTTGGCATTGGCCTCGGCTTGGTCTTGCACAGCCTTGGCAACCTTGGCTTGATCTAGCAGACTCCTGTTGTTGGCCTCTGCGTGGTTCAACGAGGACAGGAGCTTGGCAACCTCTTGGGTTTTCTTAACCAACTTCTTCCTCATCATCTCGGTTTTAAACGCGTATGCTGGATGACATGCAAGAAGATAAACAGATTAGTGAAATTTGACCAAGTTTTGAAAAACCTTAGAAGGTAAAGGAAGAGACTTACCAATACAGAGTGCTGCATCATTAGGCCGAAATTCTCATACTCGTGGACGTCAGCCATGTGATTCATGTTTTCGGGTAGGAGCACGGTCGTTGACAGGGCGGTGTCGACCTCGACATCCTGGATCGCGCTATTGTGGGCTGTAAAAAGTCTGTCCCCTACCATGACTTCGGGCACCCAGATCATGTTACAAGGAAAGCTGCTGCTACCTTCATTGCGGTCTGACCTCGGCTTTTTTGTTGGGAGGCATCGGGCATTGCGGCCTCGGCTGGCCTCTTCTTAGCAGTGGATGTATTCTTTTCAATCTCGGCTAGCTTTGAGATTGACACAGTGTCTTCATAATCAATCTAAGTCACTGTAGCCTTCACCTTAGCCTTTTTCACTCTTTTAGGCTTTGGTTTGGACTAGGATGGGGAAGAGGAAGACTGGATAGTCACAACCCTAAGAAGGTTGGCAAGAAGATCTTCAACGACGGCTGGTTTGCGTCCCATCTCGTCGGTTGTCACTGTGATAGTAACCTTCATGCCAAAGTGAATTGCTGGAAGAGCAATTGGCAGATTTGAGGGGTTGGACTCTGAAAACTCAGGACCTCGGCATCTTCTACTTCGAGTCTATTTGGCGGAAACGTTTGTAAACTGACAGCGATAATGTTGGCCGGTGGAGGAATTAACTTGGGGGCAGAAGTGGATGGCTGGCCTGCAAGATCGGATGTGGAGGCCTGATCTGGCCTAGGTGATAAAACAGCTAGGGAAGTTGTGGCAAAAGAGGGAGATATACTTTTTCGAGGAACATCGAACAGAGGGCTCCGATATGTTGGTACGTAATTGAGAAGGAGTGAGGCCTTCCGGCCGTCGATAGGAAGGCGAAAAAGTTGAATCAGATCTTTGCTTGGCATGTGGGATTGGCAAAAGTTCTTCTCTGGCTGAGGGATAGCTGCAAGGATAAAGAGAGAATGTTATCATATACAAAGCAAAAAGATGGCTAAGTAAAGTAATAGAAAATGAGGGACTTTGGGGTGGAGGGAACTAAGTCCTTACCCTTATCATCCCTAAAAAGTTCTCGGACCAGTGGATAAAGATGGAGCTCATCATCAGGAGCGAACTCTCAATTCCCCGAGACAATCAGGTAGCTGTCGGTCGCGCCCTTATTGGAATATGGAATGTCAGCTATCAATTTATACTGTGTCGATCTCGGCTTGAGGTAGTACGTATAGCTGGAGTTGGTTTTCAGGCCACACATAGTGTCACACCCCAAACTTGCCCCTAAAAGTTTGGGCATGACCATTTTAGAAACGGACGCGAAACCTGATGTATATAACCTATGGGGCCTGTGCGGAAGCATTTAATATCATATAATAGCGTAAAATAATATCCATTGAGCTACCACTATTATGCGGGATCAGCATGAACATAATGCGAGATAAATATACAATGATGTGCATCTAGAGATAGCTAAATACATATACATATCTGCCCAATTTCTTAAGATCGGTATTAAACTTGAAAACATGGGAAAATATCTGATTTACTTACATCAAGCTTAAAAGACATTTAGGGTACAAATTGATAATTTAGTAAAACTCCATAACATGGCGGTCATCCTCTAAGGGTTTAAATACTCGGGGTTGACAAGCTGGGTGAAAAGCCGAGGCTAAAGTGACCTCGAGTTGAGTGCCTCTGAGACAGACATAAAATAAAGTGAGTCAAGCTCGGTGAATAATAGCACATAACGATTCAATGCTCAACATGAATTGTAATATATATCCGTGCATTTATCAATAAAGAACACATATGGTTAACTACATCACGTAATTAAGTCATAGACAGGTCATGGGTCGATTTTCTTAATGAGAATGACTTTAAGCCCAAGATATATCTGAGCGACCATAGGCCTCTGAGATCTGAAGCGACCATAGGTCGAGAGAGATATCGATATGAAATAATAGAACTAACGAAATAACAGAAATAACGAGCATAAAGCGTGGAGAGAGCAGAACGAGCATAAAGCGTGGAGTACAGAACGCATAAGCGCGTGAGAACTAGCAGATGTATGGATTCAAGAGGTGGCTCGTCACGGTTCGAGAGGTGGCTCCCAAGGTGTAGCACCGTTCGTCTGACACTTTGTTCCATACCAGAAAACAATAACTCTCATCATGTCATAACATAAATGAAACGAACATCATAACAGAATAACCACAGATGTCATCAGAACAGACTAGCCTTACTGTCATGCACAGACACACGGTTCCTTTTTATCATTCAGATGAGTTAGCATAATTAGGTTACATTTAATAAAATGTTAACATCAACCATTAATTCCAAAGGTATCTAAATAATGTAGTTTCATAATGTGCCCACATTTCACTTGTTTACATTTCACTTATTCATCATGAATTAATGCCACTAACTTGCAGATAACAGAATGTGCATATGAACTGTCAGTATGGTTGTCTCGTAAATAGCAGAATATAAATAAGAGCGAATATATCATTACATTCCATGAGGATAGAACACTTCACATTCCAACGTGGGTTACATGTCATAGGGTCTGAATGATCTCAAGTTCATGTGTTATATAACAAAATACTCTTGATTCAGATTCCATCATTCAAAGATGAACATAAGTTCCATTTATGTACTAAAGAACGATATAATTTCTTATAGATGACAGAGGGTTAATATACATTATAGGCGATACATAATGATTCTAAAGTCATACCGATGTACGCTGACTCTTTCAACGTTCTGCGATTCCCAATCCGACATAATGCTAGTGTACTCACTTACGAGCGAGCGTTAGTACAATAATCATTATGATGAAAAAATGTATATCTGGCGTACTATTACTCACGGTGTTTGGTGGCAGTACGCCTCAGAGTTGTCCTACATAATTTGTAATACACAAAGGAATCGGATCACATAAACTTATTTCGTTCTTAATTAATTCTCTTTATTCTAATTACACATCACTTTGCACTTCAACATAATTCAAACTAAATCTTTGAATCTCATTTCAACACCCCACAATTGAGCTCATGCCATCCAGATCCTTAATAAATTATTTCCCTAATTTTTCCTTTACTTTATTACATGAATTCCAACATTTATAACAAAGTCCATTCGCTAAATTTAAACATAATCTCGAAACATCTCAGAAATCCAATTAAACTTGTATACGTATAATTCAACCCACCAATTCCATGATTCTATGTTTAATTTGGGCAAACTTAGTATTCATCATCACCAATTAATCTAGGGTTTCAAGAATAATGAGGGTTTTTAGCAAAAATTCAAACTTCTTAAATCACCACTTTTAATTCCAATTTTCCCAATGATTCTACACCTAGGATTCACAATCCATCATTTAAACTCATCAATTGGACCCTCAATGCTTCAAACCCGAAATTCCCCAAATCTCATAATTTACTCTATATGCTCAAAAATACAAATTTGAACATCAATACAATGGAAATACCACAAATCAAGCTCTTAATGTAAGTATTGAAGAGTATTAGAACCCTTACCTCAAGAATCAACAAAAGAGCAAGCTTGAGGAGTAACCTTTCGCAAATCCAAGTTTCAATCGGTTAAAAACATTGATCTCTTCTTAGTCTCCATTCTTGATGTAAAAACCATGGTGGATTGTTGCTCAAAATAAAGGAAATCAAGGTTTTGAGGCTAGGGTTTCGGAGGATTTCGGACATAGGTGAAGAGGAAAGAAGAGAGGGGAAAGAAAATGTGGAAAAATATCTCAAAATCCCGTTTTTTAAGCTGCTGTTCCGTAATTCCCGCTCGAGCGGAGAAATTCCCGCTCGAGCGGACCTGTTTTCAGCACAGATCCCGAAACTTCAAACATGCGTAACTCTCCCATCCGGACTCCGTTTTAGGTCGTTCTTGTGTCCAAATTGAAGCCCCGGAAATAAGCTTTCCAACGATTCGAACCTCACATCCAAACTCAAAGTGTGGAAAAAGAAAAGGGCAAATGAGTGACGGTTGGTCGTAAACAAATTATTCAAACTAAAGTTTTTGATCCAATTTTACTCTACCATCATATTACCACCACAATCAATACCCCAAAATAAAATAAGGAGGTTCCCAAATACCTTATTAAAAATTCCTCAGACGAACCCACGTGCCTCAAAATTCAAGCTCAACAAGGCGACCCGCTCGAGCGCCCCACATTGCGCTCGAGCGCTCAGACGAACAAAGACGCCCGCTCGAGCGCCCACTTCTACGCTCGAGCGGAAATCGACAACCCTCAGAATCTCGAGCAGCCTGCAAAAATACTGGGAGCCTCACAAGTCCGCTCGAGCGGCCACTCCTCCGCTCGAGCGGAGGAAAGAATTTCTGGGTCGTCACACATAGTGTAGTAGTATTGGATGTCAAATAGTGTATTTCTAGCATTCTGTCGGCGTGTCAACTCGGCAATGCCATTGATGATTCTAAAGGAGTTTACGACCAGTTGCATGGGGTTAAGCTTGTAGTAATAGAAGACTTCCCTATAAAAAATTGTCTAGAGGAAACCTAACTTTGCCCTCAATTATGGAGACTATAAGAAAGGGCATGTAGTCCGTCCCAGGCATGATAGAGTTATCCTTTCCAGCCAGCCGGAGTTGAACGTCGGCTGGAATGGAAAACTCTTGCCTAAAGTACTCAAGTTTGGAAGGGGTGTCTACTCGCCACCTAAACATGCCCATTATCTCGACTAGAGTGGGTTCAGTAAACAGAATTTTGATAAAACAACTTGACAAGGGGTTAAACACCTCGACTAAATCCTAAATAGGCACTAGGGAATGGATTTCGAAGACCTAAAGGGAAATTATTTCAGTTTTTCCTAAGTATCAGTGTTCTAAAGCAAATCCCAAACCTAGGTCTATAGAAACAAGAGTCAATAGTAAGAATCTAGAAACCAAGCAAGAAGATCAAGAAAAAAATGTGATTTAGAATCAAGAAACATCAAATGCAAACAAAATTCAAGAATCAAAACGAAGCAGAAATGTAGAGAGAAACGTAAACATGGCAAGAACAGTGCCAAACATTCAAGGACACAAATATGAGTAGTACAATGAAGTACAATGATGAAATTCAAAGCACAGTGAAGATTCAAGAAACCATATACTTATGATGACCAAAACGTGAGAATAAACGAAAAATATAAAGTGGATTCAATGGCAACATGTGAGGCATTTAAACAGACATACAAGTAGTTGCATAACAGTATCATATTCAAGAACAGTGAGAGACTGAAATTGAAGAGAAGAAATCGGAGACTTACGAAGTAAAACCAAGGAAATGACACCGGAGAGATGCTCGTCGGAGTCAAACGATAACAATCGTGAATATAGAGTAATGAATACTTTGCCGAAAGCGGTGGATGGAGTGATTGTAGAGCTTGAGAACTTGAAAATGGAGGTTTGGAAGAAGAACGTTAGAGAGAGAGAGAGAGAGAGAGAGAGTCTGAGAGACGAGGGAAATTGTGAATTGCAAAAGTGAAAATACGGAGAGAGAAGGAAAAGTTTTGTCAAATATACGAAAAGGTAGCAAAACATAATGAAGTAACCTTGGATGACGTGCTTGTCAAGTATGATCCAGTGAGGAAGCGACGTGTGGAGGAAAAGGTTGGGAAGACTGTGCGTGACAGCCCATATGCAATCAAAACTCTTGGAATTCTTGATTAATGAAGCAAAAACCTCGGTTAGAGGAACGATATCGGTTAAGATACTCAAAGAACTTGGTTTTTGGTTCTTGATCCTTGATAAAAACGGACAGTTGAGCGCTGGGTACTTGAAGTTGACGAGTAATGATCTCGATCGTGAAGAAGGAATGAATTTTAGCCGACATAGCATATGAACAAGCGATGTAGGTTCCATTATCTTAGGTTGCCGAGATAATAAAACCTAGGGGGGAGTTGTGGGGACATATTTTGTGAATGACAACACGTGGCCAAGGTGACACCGAAGTGTCAGCCGAGGTGCCATGTGGCTTGGTCCTGATACCCCGAGATTATATGCGGAAATACCGAAATCCGAGATGAGCGGATAAGGGACAACAGTCATAGAATATGGAAGGATCTCAGTCTGGATAAAGATAAAGCTCTTAGGGAGTTTATCCCTATCTAGTTGAGAATCCAAGATGAGTATTGAGCCTGAGTCCACAGAAGTGAGGCTTCTACAAGGATCAAGTCAGTGTTGGCTATAAAAGTAAGGCACCTTCGTGGGTCTTAGGTATGTGTGATATATTGTGAGCAGTAAGTTCTTTCTTGTGAGTTAAGCACAATTTACTATCTTTGATATATATTTGATTACTGACTTGAGCGTCGGAGTGCCTCCGGTTGGACGAACTACTGTCGGATTCTTATCTTTCTGTGACAGATTATTCGGGCTTAATCTATTTTGCACGTGCTCTCCATCTAAGCTCCCTGTTTGGTTGTGTGGTAAAAAATCAACACCCACAATTACCTATTATTTGTTAATTATAACTAGCAAGTATAGGCGAATTGTTAAAATTGATAAAGTTTTAAAAGTTCAAAATTTAAATTGAAATATTTAAAAATTATAATTTGATTTGTTAATGAGATAAATTTTTAATTTTTAATTTTGTAATTTTAACTAAATTTTAGTTTGATTTCTGCACATGATAATTTCAAAACCTCAAATTTACACGAAGAACGTTGCACTCGTGATTGACCTGACCCATAGAGACAATAGCATAATTTACCATAAAATAATGAAGAATTATAAACATTATACATCAAATTCATAATTTTTTTCATTAATCTGTAAAATCTTTTATAAAAATCTCGCTAATATGTAATTTCTTCTAAAATAATTTATCACAAGTGATGATGTGATGGACCTGACTAGAGGTGGATAAACGTCTGTCGGTATTGGAGGCTGAGGAAGCAAACAAAGTGGACTCATCACCATCAACAACAACAACAACCACAACCGACTAAGAAACCCTAGTTTCAACAACTGGACCCAATCGAATGACCGACCGTCACGGAATCCTCTCGCTAGTAGAAGAAGAAGGAGGAGAGAATTGAATCGGGGAATCGAAATCGATTTCTTCGTTAGACCAGAAGGAGATCGTGAGAGCTCTTGAAATCGTGGAGAGGGACTTAGTGGCCATTGCCGAGAGCTTCACTTCTCTCTTCGCTTCTCTCCATTTCGCTCTCTCTGAGGTCAGCCAGCTTGATACGTAGCTTCTTCAGTTTCATGTATTTCACTCACAGCAAATTTTGTATGATTTTTTTATTCATATTGTTGTGTTGATCAGAAGAGGGGACAAGAATGAAAATTGTGCATTGTTTTTGGTAGACAATGTTCTTTTCTCTTCAAACAGTGCTGTTTGTTTACATAGAAAATAATTTCCGGAAGGTTTGATTTCACTTCACCATTTTTCTTCATTTCATGCTCAACTATTAATTTCATCTATTAAACATCTAACTGGACAGCTTAAATCATACCAAAAAAAAAGGTCTATTAAATTGGTTGTGAGGTGTGATTTGTTCAAAATAGTAAGGAAAACAGGTGTTTTGTTGTACGATTAAACTTGAAACCGTTTTTTTTAAAAAAATCAAGTCAGGCTAAAATGATTATTGATTTGTATAATTGTCTCTAATTCGACCACATAAACTAAAATCGTAAAATTTAGGGATTAGATAAATCACATTGATAATTTGGGGATAAAGTGGAAAAAATTGGTGACGGGTGTCTTCATTGATTTTTTTTTCTTTTGAATAAATAAACAAAACTTTATTAGGACAGCATGAAGACAATGTACAAAATACAAAAAGAGTCGATGCACAAAAACCTAAGGCAGCGTTTGGTAATGTTTGCATTTTTGGTTTATGTTTACAAATATTTTATATTGATTTTTATTTATTTTTAGAAAAACATAAATAATAAACGCGTTTGGTTTGGACAAAATGTCTGAAAAATTTTGAGAACATAAACTAAAAAACATGTTTGTTAGGACCTAAAATTTTTATTTTTTAATTTTTGACAATGGGATCATACACATTGTAATAAATATCCATAATAATCATATTGATACAATACCAACCATAGATAAACTTAATAACCATATTAGTATAATGTTCATAACAAGTTACAAACCATAATAATAACATCTCAATTCTTCCACAAACCATAAAAAAACATCTCATTAAAATGAAGAATAACAGTTTTAATATCATTACAATGAAGAATATCATTAACATATCATTAAAATGAGCTTCAGGCAACAATATCTTTTAAATCCTTATCATGTACTCCAAATTTAAAATGAAGAACAAGATTTGCAGATTAACATATCTTTTAAATCGAAATTAGGTTTGAAACACTATGTGTCATATACATAATCAAAATATGTGGGAGGTTTTGTGTGTGTGTTTTACAATTGGGTTTTTTATTGCAATGTGCCTATATGACAGGACAATGTAATTTTTGCAGGCACCAAGCACTTCAGTTGATCACATGCATTGCTTCAGTGATGCTGTGGGCTAACTTCAAGAATGTGGTAAATAATGGATTGTTCTGAATGATATGGTGGTTAATTTATTTATCTCTTTGATAAATTCAAAATGTTTTGGCAGAATTTAGGTTATGAAAATGTTGGATAGCCATCCATGCATTATATCCATCCATATGACCAGTCAGCAATCCAGTATGATTATGACTTTAATGATATTGTGGCTTGTTCACACTTCTTTCTCAAAAAGTGAAAAATGCTTTATTACTACGTTGATATAATAAAAATTAATATATTTGTAAATTAAAACATGGGATTTGTTAGTTTTTCGTGCCCTGGCCTCGTCGTTTCTTGATTTTTAAAAATTGTCATGTCAACCTAGCCCTGTCACATCGTTTATATTGTATCCATATTCCGCGTTTGTGTTTCTTTGGTCAGTTTGCAAGTTTCTTGTGGTGAGGTAACATAAAAATGCTTAAGTATTTTGTTGTTATTTCCCTCTGTGCCACCAAAACTCATCTTAAAGGAGGTGCTATTTGAAGAGAATTTCTCTTTAGAACTATAAATTTTATTTCTTAGCATGTTCAATGTATTGAAAACTTCTCAATATTGAATTATATTAATTTTCAGTTTAATTTAGTGACTGGCTACGTACTATCTCCTTCTGGCCTCCACTTCATGTCCAGGAGATCCTGCTACTGGTGCATTTTTTCGATCATAGCTACTTGCTCTTAAAGAAGAGCAGATGATTGTTACTGCAACTGCAGGATAGTTTGGTTGAGTTTTTATTTATTTATTTATAAATAGAGCGATTTCTTCTCGTGACTCTGTATTTTTCCCCCTAAAAAGGGGCGTTTTTTCTTATATTTTGTTCTTAACTAAACTCAATAGTTTGCCAACTTATATCACGGATCCTCTGATTTGAACTGTCTCTTTCTGCTTGTCTTACTTTGCAGCACTTGATGTAGCAACAAAAGGGAATCGGTATATAAATTCCTGTCTAAGGTACAGAACTTGATTTCACCTTGCCATTATGATAAATGCTGATGCAGGGACTTTTTGGCTTATTTTGATCAATTTTCCACAACTGTTCCAACAAGGATGTTTTTCTTAATTCTGCTGATTTATACCCTGTCATATGCATTTCTTAACAATTTTTGTGCACTTCGTTATGCAAACTATTTTGTTGGTAGTAATTTAAATTCAAATTAGATAGCAAAATGAAACAAGCAAAGATATGAGAGTTTAAGTCTCATATGCACTCATCAGCCAACATACGCACAGCCAAGGACTGATGGAGAAAATAAACCAAACCAAACCAAACTAAGCCTTCTGTCCCAATCAAATGGAGGTTGGCTACATTTTCTCCACGATGTTCCTTTAATAAAAACCCTGCAGGGCCATAGGAACCTATCTTGTAGCTGCCAGTTGGTGACTCATATCAGGAGTCTTAAATCAGTTTAGAAAATGGGAGGTACTCCTTACTGATGGAATGTCGATGACTTTTAAAATATTTTTTGAGTGTCTTCATTATATCATCGAATATTACAATTTTCCCATCTTTAGCAAGTTACATTTGCTCTGACTATTTCTTATTTGGAACTTATTGTGCAGATTGAACGAGGAAATGAAAGGCTCGGACAGTCTAGGCACACAACTGTATCCTTGGTTTTGCTTGTGTTCAGTCACACGCATCTTATCTTCTTTTTACTTTTGTCAATGTGTATTTTTTGGTGGTTGCCAAACTTACCCTTACACAAGGATCCCACTCCAATCTTGTAAGGTATTTTTTAAGGCTCAAGGTTGGAGTGGTTGAAATCCATTTTGTTTCTTGTATCATATATAAATAACATGCACACATTCACACGAAAGGGCCACAGAAGTCGAAACCTATGCTCAACACACTCAAGGAAAATTGATAGTGGTTCATTAATTTTTTTTTATAGCATTTACTCAAATCTTTTTATTTGTACCATGATTTTTCCACATTGAAATTCAATCGCTTCCTTAATATCCCTGTGAAGAAAAATCTTGCGGAGGAATGTTGATACTTTGGACGTGGTTGTGAATAGGCTACTCCGGCTTCCATGATGATATTGTGCTTGACACTCAATTCTCTCAATTAGAAAGGCTACTTCAAATTTCATTTTAATGTGTAAATTAATATGCTAGTTTTACTTGGGGTACTATTTTTACTGATATTATTGTTTTGGGAATTCGTGTGGTTGATATTACAGATGTTTTTGAAAATGCCAGGAAGAAAAACAAACTGATACATTGTTTGAACCACTGCGGCCTATGATTCTGTTTTTGTTTTTGTATTTTGTTTTATGAATATTATTTTGTTATTATAATTTTTATTTGGGGTCAGGGATACAAAACATGAGAAAAGATGAAGAAACAAAACAACAGAGTAATTAGAAGAGGATGGAAAAAAGGCAGCCTTTGAGCTTTAGCCCAATTATGTGAAGCCCATATTGAAGCAAATTTAGCCCAATTATTTTGGTTTCATAAATAAACATCTCTAAGATTGTAATGTGTCATCAAAACTTGGAATTTATGGTTTATAATTATCATGTCATTATTAATTTTAGGACTTATATTGATTTATTTTTAATTTAAAATTAAAATATTGATAATAAAATAGAAATATCTTCATTTTATCTTTGAAGTGGAGATGATGTGTTGTTCTCAATCAGATTGTGTGAGGAATTGGCATATATCTCCAAAAAAAGGCAACCCATTTGTCAAGAGTCAGAAAATTTAATTTCATTCAACATTAAAGATTGTTGACACACTTGTATCTGTATATTTTTGGCAGTTTGTTATTATACATATACTAGCGGATGACGCAAACGTGATGGATTTATAAGTTTGTAATAAAATATAGGATTGTTTTGGGTATAATTTGTAAGTTGATTTTTTTGTTTATTATGAAAAGATGTGTAAAAAAATAAAGAAGTGTGATAAAAATAATTCATTAAGCAACCTATTTCTTGTGTCTCATATTAGTAATTTTCACCATTTAGCATAAACTAAAGTGCAATTATTTAGATAAGTACACTTATTTAGGTCATAAATATATTTATGAGACGAAAAGGAATAAAACTAAAAAAAGAGGGAAAACAGTGACATGAGTGGGGTTTGATACTAATAAGTTAGTGCTTTTTTTGGGACCAATCCAGTTATTAATGGTTTTTGTTTTTCCAAGTCAAGATAATATATATTATTGCAAATAGAGAGAATATAACAAGGACAGTCTTACAAATACAAACAAAAAAAAACCAATAGGATGAGTAGTCTCTAATCTCCTCACATCTCAATACTTGAAAGAGAGAGATGGCATTACAATGCTACCATGTTGCAGATCTATCTAAACCACAACCCTGATCATTAGTATTTCATTTGGCTAAAACTAAAAGGTCAGCTTATTTATTTGATTTGTTCTTGTCTTTATTTAATTTTAAAATTTTTGAGTTATTATTATTATTATTCTTTTACTTTTTAAGCCTATATTGACTTGATGATCTTCAAATTTTGAGTTTCTTATGAAAAAAAGCTAGTGTAATTTATGTTAAAATTATGAGATCTACGCTTTCTTATTTGTTTTGAGTTGGACCATTGAAAATGACCTGGTATAAGTTTCAACGTGTTTAGTATATATCTTAAGAAGCTTAAGAAAAAAAGAAAAAAAAAACCCAAGCAAAAAAATAAAAATAAAAATAAAAAAAAAACATAAAACAAATAATGTACAATTTTGACAAGTTAGTTAAAAATCAGTTTTTTGATTTTTTTTTTTTTTAGTTCATTACTTCTCTATTTTTTTGCACTTTTTTTTTTAAAAATTTAAAAATTAACTTTTAACTTACTTCCAAAAATAGGCCATAGTATGCAAACATGTAATCAAAACCTTTAAATTTAAGGTAAACAGTCTTATTTAAGAGATAATTAGAGGGTGTCCATGTAATTTACTCATAATAAGAGAACATGTTACTAAAGTCAGAAGAAGTATACATTTATGGAAAAGTTTACAAATTTAATTATTAAAATGTATAAAATTTTTCATTGATATGATTTTTTTTTTTTTTTTTCTTCTGGAAAGTTACACTGGGAAAATTATTCATTGCTTTTAGGACATGTTGATGTTGTATTCTAACTTAGTTTTTATTGGTTGAAATAGCAAGATTCATCATCTTTGGACAAGTGTTCCTTAACAAATGATGTGGAGCAATACTCCAAGACCAACTAATAACTTCTCCTATTTTTGTGTTAGTTTCCCTAAATTTAATGTCCTTATTTGGTTTGTATCTTGAAAGACAATTTTTGAGATAAAAATTTATTTAATTAAAAGTTTTTGAAAAAAATAATTAAAAATTACTTTTTTCCCTACTACATATCAATCAATAATTTTTTACTCACATTCGCCTACTTTAACTAAAAAAATAAATAAAATCCCAAACTTCAAACATGGCAATGTCTCACTGTCAAAGTTCAGAAACATGAGGTACCATGGTACGACCCATTAAATAGTAATATTTATTTGGTATTAATGAGGCGAAGGTTGAACATTCGAACCTAAATTAGCAAGGAAAAACTTCCGCAATTGCATGATTGGGACAAGAAGTCACTACTAGAAATATGACTTTTTGCGTCTATTTTTTTGCGACTGATCATTGAACCGTCGCAAAAAATCATTTTTAGACTCAAAATTTTATTTTACATCTCATTTTCCCTGACCCAATCATTTTTGGACATCATAATCTTATTTTACCATCAAAATCGTATAAAACTTGACTCTCTCTCTCTTCCTCTCAATACGCCCCTTTTTTCCCAAATCTGAGCTCTCTTTCTCTCCCTCTCCCTCTCAAAATCTGCCTCTCTCGTTCGAATATGTCTCTCCCTCTCAAAATCTGCCTCTCTCGCTCGAATCTGTCGATCGATTCAACTTTCTCAAGTCCACAACTGTTGAAGATTTCATAATCGGTAAGCCTAAACACATCTTCATCGATTCAACTTTCTCTGTAATGATCCGAGAAATCAAGTTGTGTGTAATGATCGATTCAACTTGCTTATCCACTAATCTCACTGCAATCTTCTCGATCGATCAGGTTGTGTGTACAGAAAGTGAAGGAATCGGAGATAACCGAGCAGGACTCGCTTCTCTTGATGCAGTTCGACTTTTGATTTTCATTTACAGATGATCATAGCAACCTATATATAAATTTCACTATCTACTTATCTTCATTTTTGTGGATCGAATTCTGGAATTATTATTTGAACTTACGGTTTTCTCATATTCAGAATTAGATCATTGAAATTATCTTCAACATGCTCTTATTATGTATTAAAACAAGCTACTGATTATAATGCTCTGTCACGGATAGGGAAAAAATGTGCATTATATATTGTATGAGTGATGTCTTCCTCTAGTTGATAAACCTCAACATTTCTATTGGAAAACACATATAAGAAAATATAAATATGAGGCAAATAGACATATTGAGGGAATATTTTGATGTCCTGTAACAATTAGCATAGTTCATTTTCCTAAACCTACAATTGCTTAGTTCTTTATTCACAAATACAATTTTGCTCATGCATTGGTTATGTATTTATTTTTTTTAAGTGATCGTGAATATTATTTCCAAAACAACAAAATATTGTGATTTAGATTATTGCCACGGAACAAAGTTTATCACTCTCTTTCTAAAGGAAAATGCTAATAACATTGATAAATGTATAAAAATATATTAAAAAATATTTTGAGATGTATTGAAATTGTCATTTTGTGTCTCTTAATGATAGCCTATTAAACTGTCATTAACATAAACATATTAAAATTTATTATTGATTAAAGTGACTCTAGTTATAGGGCATGAATAATTACGTGACTAAGGGTCACTCTTGGCATCCAATATTAAAAGTTAAAGATTATCGAAGCAAACAAGTTTGAATTCTGCGATGAGTGATCTTGCCCTCTGAATGAGATGAGCAGACTTGTTTCTGTGGTTGATTCATAATTATTAATTATTAATTTTCTTTACATGATGCATTTGAAAAGCTTGAGCAAGCTGAAAATCAATTGGCTCATTCACACTTTGCTCTTAATAGCACCCTCTCAAAAAAAGAAAGAGGTTAGTGGATATCCGCTTGAGTGTTATATTGTTTGGTGTACATACTTCAACGGCTTGTTTCTTTTATTCCCTTCTTCTTTTTAAAAGCTTTGTACATTGTTGCTAGTATATTTGGCTCGGTAACTTATATTGTGTATCCATCTAGTAAAATGGATGTCTACTCAAGCGGCCATTAGTTAACTATCTGCTGCTCGCTTTTGCTTTTGAATTTACAAGTTTACGCACATTGGTTAGGATTCCTCAATTTGGAAAGATTATGTGATACGTATTGCAAATGTTGCTTGAATTCTTTGGATACCACTTTTTAAATTTTTGAATTGCGGGAAGAATCTCAACTTGCGAGATTACTCGAGATAGTGCAAAGATAAGCTGGAGCGGTCCATGGATTAATGTCTCGGTGATTTTATTTTTTTGGGTGAAAATTCTTTGCTTCTTGCATGAATAGCAATGCATGCATATGTTAGTTTTGTTGTGACATTCTTGTTCATCTTTAACACCTTTTCTTCACATTTTAGGTTATCAAGGCTATACTTTTCAACTCAGTTCATCGATTAAACAGGCCTCACTGCTTGAGTTATCTCGCCCCAAACCGATGATGGTTGAAAGCTTATGGTTTTGAATGCTACTAATGAAAGCTTATCGGTTTGATTCACAAACAAAAGTTTTTGAGCTTTTGAACAATTAGTATTGGTGTCCTGCAGTTATAATGATATTATCCTCGTTAATTGTAATTACAAGAACAACTTCGAAGCAACCATTGTTAAATAAATGAGTTATCATGAACAATTACGGTCCTTTGACACAAAAAAGAAAAGAAATTAGGAGCACTAGACTTTTGACACGAAATTATTGTTTCTTGTGCTACTCAAGAAACTTGATTTGACTTGGGAAGAAGGGTTTTGAGTTTGGAAAATAAGAAATAGAGTTTGGTGAAGTACATGCTAGTTGAGCTTGACTCAAACATCATGCTCATATTGAGTTTGATAAAATATCTATCGAAGTTTTTAAGCGCTTAATATTCGATTTATTACTGACCCTTAACTCCGGCCATCACCCTTTAAAATCATGATATCTATCAATGCCATGCATCGACCACTTTTACGCTCCACCTGTTTTTGCCACAATTGTTGCTAGCGTGCTACTACTACATCACTACGTGACCAAAAGTCTCATGGAAAACTTACAAGGCCTTTAGTAGGTAACACATCATTTGTGCATTTCTATTCGGCCATGTTTTGCACTTCATGTTTTATCATGGATTTTTTTTTTTTTTTTTTTTTTGGTGGGAGAAACCATCAATTCATGTAGCAACTTGTGCAGTTATTCCCATTTGAAACATCTTATTTGTCTGTTACATGCTAGTTCTTTTTTTCTTGTTCTGTATATATATGACCCTTTTTAGAGGTGCACACTATAGATTTTTTCATATATATATATATATATTATTCTTTACCTGTTTGGGGGTTAATATATTTCATTACTAATCTATTTACAGATTTTCTTCATGTCCTGTCCTTTGCACCAAGGGATTTTAACTTCATAGAGCATACGAGTAATACTAGCTGGAAGGAGTGAGTGCTATCATTATCTAGGACTTGTTTAAACATTTTTAGCTGCCCATGATTGGGATGTAGATGCCGATTATAAGCTTGAATTCTGTGTCCAGGTATCAAAGAATTGTGGAGGTTGTTGTTGATCCTGGCCTATATCTCGCATCAAAAGGCAGAATGTTCACTGGCAACAAAAAACGCACCCTGCCCAATGCGTACAGATTTTTCACCGGTACATTGCTTGTAATTATTACTTTGTTAGCTTTAAGATTTTGATGACACATTTACCAAGCATAAGAAGCAAATAAACATTACAATCTTTGCTGAAATATTTCATTCATAATTTTAGGATAGCTATCAGCTGGCAATGGAGCTTGATAAGGCTTGGCCGCGAAGCATTGAGTCAGGAAGTCCTATAGATGTTGTCTCTTCTCTGAGAAGGTAAATGCAATTTTTCCTTGTCAAAAAATCCAAGTAAAATTTGATTCAAATGAGCATTCACCCCAGAATATAATAACCTTACAAATGAAATCAAATTTTAAAAAGTATACTCCTTTTAAAATGCCAAAGCACATTCATGCATGTTAGGGGAGGGATTGCACCATTTTATGAGTCTTTCAATGAGAGGTTGTGTGACCATGTGAATGACAAGCCTTGTGTAAAATATCTAGTTTTAATGCAATATAAGGAGTGTTCCAAATTTTCCATTTTGTAAGGTTGTAAATGGTAATAACTTTAACCAATATCAAATGTCTGGGTCACTACTTTGGCTAACATGGAGCTTCATAGACCAAAATACTATCTTGGTGACTATCTTCTTCTTTATTTATTTATTTTATTTTTAAATTTCCCCAGCTATGAGGATTCAAGAAGACTACAGATTGTTGTTATCCATGGACTGGCACGAATGGTTGAGATCATGGCCTCAACTTACAAGGCATATTTGGGTGTAGGCCTTGGCCTATTATCGGTAGGAGTGTGATAAGCACATGCTAACATATTGTAGGTGTCAGATGCATCTAGTGGGCAACAAACTTCAAAAGAAAATGAATAGGTATGCCACTCTACTATATTTCTGCATGTATTTATGATATTTGCTGTGTATGAATTTCTTGAAGGATATCACTATATTTCCCTATATGGGCTCATAAATGGAATCCTGTCTGGGAGTGAGATGATGAATTTAGATATCAATTTGATTTTGCTTGGCCCTTAGGAATATACTTATTTTCTTACTCCATTGTTCTGTTCCTAACATCACTGACAGATAAATCATGATATGTCCGATGTGAGTAAGTTACTACATAAGTAAATTTGTAGATATAGATATATACATCTTGATGTATGTTTAGTAAATGTGTAACCAACCCTCCTCTTAGATCCTTCCACCAGGTCTCTCTCTCTCTCTCTCTCTCTCTCTCATTTTCTCTTCTTTGGGATTTTGTTTCATTGCGTGATTATGCATTTCTATTCGCATTCAAGCATTAATTTCCTTGTTTATTTCTGATTGAGCTGTGTAGTGAATTTTCCCTGTATCTGTGATAGATACTATCTTATAAATCACCTTAGATTAAGCAGTTTCCATACAACTATTATCTTAATTGAACTGATTGAAGAGATATCCCTTTGAGATGCACAGTGATTATTGAAGAAAATCGATTTTAGAAAATTTAATGGGTGTTGATTTGAATAAGTGGACCACTACTACTTTTTGCTGCTTTACTGTTTCTCATTTCTGGCTCATATCAGTTAGAGATTTGAGTACTATTTTATTGCTACATAAGTGGAGCTAAGGTTGGGGTAATTGGTGCCTTCTTGTGGTTTTTGCTGCTGTTTTTTGTTTCCTACACAGCAAAATAGAGAACTGTATAATATGACTGATGCAATCTGATTTTGGTTTCGCATGCACCCAATATCTCAAAATTTGTACTGAACTTTTGTTTTTCTGATGTCACCATTGGCGTTGTCAAACTTAATCTGTCAAATTCCTATAATTGTCTTCTAGTTGCAACTTTCCATTGTTGAACCAAATCTCATTGATTCATAGGAGTTGTGGACAATCACTATTCATTTCAAACTCAGACAAATTTGCATGAACTCCTTACATGTAAGTTGGCTCAGATTCTGCTATTAGAAATGCATTGGAATGCTTGCAACCCTTGTCATTTGAATTGAATTCCCATCAATCCAAGCAAACCTGTATGCTAAATTCTTTCACCACAGTGCAGAAGCAACCCAGGAAAGACCCTGACATACCTGTCCTATAACTTCTTTTTGGTCCTATAACTTAAGTGTTATTTTTCCTTCCATGCTCTGCATTAAAGTTTTTATTTTTGAAAAAATGGGCAGGAACAAATTTGGCATCTTAAATTAGGAAAATTCATGGGTTTGAATCTGTAGATTAGGGTTTTTACAAATTAAGTGTTCAGGGTCCATTTTGGTTGTCCAGTTGCTGTTATGTGAGAATTGTAGGGGAGAAAAATTTCTCATTGCATGAAAGAAGTGTCTGTAGCTTTTGTATTTTTTATCTATCTGTAAGTACACACACACACACACACACACACACACACACATGCACGCATAATATTACTTCTAGTGCCAATAATGAAATTCTTGTACTCTTTTTTATCTGTTCCATTTTAGTTTTTACTATTTTACATGATCACACTTGGTTCTTCAGTATCTACCAGCTTGGTTAATGCAATTGTCTTTTAGTTTGCTGTCACTTTACTCTGCCTTCATGAATCTGAAGCATGTCTCATCGTTTAATGCAGCTTGGTTAATGCAATTGTCTCTACGCTCTGGTGCGTGACACATATCTGCTGAAATTGGATCCTACTGGCTGATACATTTGCTAATGAGTCTACATTTTGTGTTGTATATCTTGGTTGTGCGATTAAAAAATAAATAAATAAATACTCCCAATGGTAATTATGAAGGGCCAATTCCTATTTAGGCACTTGAGCATGTTGAAAGTGTAATTGGATTAAGCAGGACACTTAAAAGATACAAGAAAATTGCTTTCCAAGTATCCCCAAAATTCACTCTTGTCATGGCTGAACTATATGTTAGCTTGAACCGCTGTAATAATTATCATGTCTTACTGGTTTTTAGATTGGTGCTTAAAATTTGGTGCATGCAAGCCATTTTTTGGTTTTCAAAGTTTTTTGTTTTTTGTTTTTCGTATATTTCTATTTTTGTCTTGCTCCTCCTACTCATGTTTTTATGGGTATCATTGGTTTTAGGAGCTGATAGATTATTACAACATCTCCACATCAAGGGATTGGACTGGACGCGTGAAGAGCTTCAAAGCAAAGCGGCATTGGGGATGGTGCGGTGCCCATACTACACAAATCAGCACCGCAAGTAGCACTGTTCTCTTCTCGTGGGCCCAACATAAAAGATTATGGTTTTCAAGATGCTGATCTTCTCAAGCCAGATATTCTAGCTCCTGGTTCTCTAATTTGGTCTGCCTGGGCTCCAAATGGAACGGATGAGGTTAATTACATTGGTAAAGAATTGACCGCTACAATTAAACTCTCATTTTTTAGATCTTTTGTCGGATATTTTAAGCTTTAAAATTCTCTATTAAGCTTCAGTTAGTCCAGAAATATTATGGTTTTCAAGATGCTGATCTTTTTTTTTTTTTCCTTGTCAAACATGGGTAGTACATAGATTCTTTCGTCACTGGCTCTGTTAACTTGCTTTTTGATTTGCAGGTTAGAGGTTACCTCATTCATCTTGTTAGTACGGAACTACAGAACTCATCGAGTGTCTGCAAATCCAAGGTGCTCAAGAGTTTTGGCAATTGATAATGCAAGTGTAAAAAGGTCAGTGCTATTCAATGGCATAAAGGAACAGCTACCTGAATAGTAAAATTTAACAATCATGTCTCTCAAAACACAATAATCAGTGCATTTTTTTTACATTTTTACTTTCTTCCAAACAAAAAAGTTCCTAGAAAATGAAATTTTGAGGTTGCTCCATTGGCATGCTTCCTTTTTCGGCGTGCAATAACATCTGTGGACACTTTCAGAAACCGGATTTGCATCAAGATGTGTAAACAAGTAGATCTAATTTTACTTGGAAAAGCTTATGCAAAAAATTTTCCCCCTTCATATTTCTGAGAATTGGTAACTAGCCTGGCATTATTAAATCTGTTTATTAACTCTGTTTATCATTTCTTTTTGCAGAATCATTCGTGATATTATTCAAAATCATCTATTGCAGGTGAGTCCATGAAATCAAGTTAGAGTAGATAATATTAAAATAATAGATATATAAATTTATTCACAACAATTCTTCCAATTTGTTTATCATTTTTCTTTAAGATGTAACAGACATATATTCTTGCCAACTGCAGATTCTTTGCCTAATTGCCATGGAGAAGCCTATTTCTCTTATACCTGAGCATATTCGAGATGAGAAAGTGAAGGTGCATCAAAATTAGTTTCTTATGTCTTCTACTGATAATATGTCGGTGGTCCTTTTCTATCAATCGGCTCAAGATTGAAAAACTCTTGGATGCCTTTTCTAGTATGAGAGACATATCAAGATTTAAGTATTTCTTTTTTACTATGGAATGGAGAACAAATGCGTGTAAATGAAGGAGCTTTTCCCCTCGTCATATTGCTTTCATTTCTTGCATTTTTTTCATAAAAACTTTTTTTAAGTTTTTAGTTGTAATAACTTTTACATATGGCTTAAATTTTGAGACTCAAATAGAATGTTCAATAAAACTATAATGTTATACTGTCTGAATTCTTGTCATTGTTATTCCTAGAGTGCTTAACGCTACACTTTTATTTATTTATTTATTTTTATTTTTATTTTTAATTTTTTGTGACGGTGACAAGATGGTCGCCAAAGATCATGTTAGTGTTTTTCTTTGTTTTTTGCGACGGCAAAACAGGGGTCGCCATAAGTAGTTTAGGTGGTCGCAAATAATTTGCGACTGTTGCTTTGCCGTCGCAAAAAGTATTTGCCACCCCCATATTCGCGACCCCCATTTGCCGTCGCATAGGCCGTCGCAAAAAGTCTTTTGCGACTGTTTTTTATTATTTGCGACGGTTTATAGCGGTCGCAAAAAGTGTTTTTTTTAGTAGTGAGTCTTTATTCATGTCAATTTAACCAAAAAGTTTGGTAATCTTAGGGATGGCAAGGGGCCGGGGTGGGGCCGGAGATTACACTCTCCATTCCCAATCCTCAATGGTGAAAATTTCCCTGTTCCCAATCCCGATTCTTGACGTGGAACCTATCACCATCGCCGCTTCCGCCCCCTAATGGGGATCGGGTTTCCCCGACCCAAAAATAAAAAATAAAAATAAAAAAACAACAGCCACAGATCTACCATACCCTGGATATTCGAGGGCTTGCTTCTCCAAACTCTATTTCTTTTTCCTGGACAAGAAGAAACAACAATGAAGCACTACATTGGGTTGCAAAGGCTTGTCTTTCTAAGTCCTTACTTGTAAATTGGGTTGTATGTCCACCTCCCACTCTTGTCTCCATACTCATTTATGATGTATCCCATTTTCCTCTTTAATAGAAAGTTTGGGAGTTCAAAAAAAAAAAAACTACCATACCCTCTCCACTTGATGCTTCTCTTTAAACTAGAGAACAAACCCAACCCACCCAAGAACCCTTTAACCCTGGGTTTGCAATTACTGTCTCTCTATTAAACCATCTAGATACATTCTTTGTGTATATATATGTAACAATTGTGTTGATGGCTCAATTGTTTGAGTACTTGTTTTATTATCATATATATATATATATAAACAACTCAGATTTGGGACTTCTATGGCCAATTAACAAGCAATCATGAAGCATTTTTTCAAATCCATTTCTTCTTCTCTTTCCTCTCCATTTTTCAGAGGTTTCAAATTTTTGGCATCGATTACTCGAATCATCTTCTGAAACAACAACTAAGATTAAAACCCTAGAGGAGAAAATGAAGCCCAGATTTGCAACCAAGGCCCATTTGCTGTGCTTTGTGGATCTGCGATTTGTGTAGATCGCTCATAGATATGTGTGGATTGACTCAGAACTCGGCTTACAACATTAATATCTACACTGGCGGGTGAAGATGCGGCGGTAGGGAAATGGGAAGGGCTGTCGACGATGATGGATCAAAGAGGACGGTGGTGATGGAGTCCGTCAACAGAGAGAGAGAGAGAGAACAAAGCAAAGAGAATAGAGTTTGGTTTGGTTCAGTTCTGTTTGGTTTAGGAAAATGTTGCTGTGTTCATCTCTAAACATATATATATATATATATATACGGCGGACCTATCACTGTCCTCGCCCAGAAAACCATCGGTGATCTAATTTTTAATACCAGTCCCGGCCTTATAGGGGTAATTTTCGGGAAAAACCTAGCTTATTGGGGCGGGGCGATCCCGATTCCCGTTGGGATGGGTTCAAATTATCATTCCTAAGTAATCTAGACTTACCAACTCAGATTTTTCAGGGTTGATATTTGTTTGGCGGAAATTAAGATTGTGTAGTTTGGGATTTACATATAGAATAAATCTAAATTACAAGATGATAATTCTAAGAGTAAATTACACTTACCTCCGCTGACGTTTCTGACAAATACAGGGATCTCCCTTGTGATTTTAATAATTACAGTAACCTCCTCTACTTTACCTGACAATGCCAAGATTTCCCAATTCCATCTATTTTGCACAAACGACATTAGTAGCCTATGCAAAATGACCATATTATCCTTGCTTTTGCCTGCGAAAAGATGAAAATAACGGAGAAAGAGAAGTCAATCCAATAAGAGCTTTCACTGCTAGTCCTATTGGCTGACTGCCCTATTAAATCTGCCAAAGAAGCCGAATCCTTCAAGTCTGACTGCGTCGATCTTGTCAAGCAAATTGACTTTTTGTTTTTCAAGCTCCAATTAACCGTCCGCTTCACCATCACCACCACCACAACCACCACGGTCCAGTCGTCTCTTTATTAGCACCTCGTCTGCTGTATTGCCATTGACGTCTCCAAAACCCTGGAACAAGCCCTTACCCTAGTTCGCAAGTGCAAGTGGACTAGCGTTTTTCGGTAGGTGTTTGCCATCACCACCAGCGCCGACTTTCGCAAGGTCCCCAGCCTTATGGAATTGTCTATCGCTGATATCAGCTGGCTCCTCTTCATCGCTAGCAACGACCTTATCCTGGCTATACTTTGGTTCTCCATCGCCTCCATCCAAATGGGGCGTATCCTCCGTAACGGCCTTGACGCCGCTAACAACCTGGTCTCCCTCGGCCGCGACAACGATTACAACAAGAAAATGATAGTTAAAGAAGGTGGAGTTGTGCCGTTGCTCAAGTTGTTGAAAGAAAGGGTTTCCCCTAATGCTCAAATGGCCGCCTTCACTACTATTTTCTACTTGGTTAATGATCAGGACATGGTTTGATCCATCGCAGTGAGCTGGCTGTACCTTTAATTGTTAAGGTTCTGGTCGATTCCCCCATCAAAGTTAAAGTTTTGGCCACAAAAATGCCCTTTGTTCACAAGAGACGAAAATTCCCTTTGGTGAGCCTCACAAAGTCAACGACTATGACAACAACGCGAAAATGACGAGAAATTCGAGGATTTGACACATTTTTGCAATGTTTCGGAGCCTGCAGTACTTGATCATCGCCTTGGCTTTCTCCGCTTGAATATTGCGATAATCCATAGTTTATCGAGAAAGTGATGGGAAAATGTCAGAAAGCAGAGGGGCAAAAAAACAGTGAAGAGAAACTGAAATCAGGTTTTCTGTTCTACATTCAAAATGTTTGTAAGAATTCTGTGATTCCAATAAGAACAGAGATATATATAATTACACTATACAAGAGTATTATGTAAGGTTTTTGGGGGGATGGTGGGTTCTAAAATTGAAAATAGAGCAGTGTGAAGATTAGCGAAAATTGCAGATTTACTAGGAAAATTTAGGAAATGAAAGATTAAAAAGGAAATGAAAAAGAAAATCTACATAGAAATGGAAGAAGAAGATTGTGTATACATTGATATATAGAGAGACAGTGAAAACAACCCTTTGTCTCTTTGCCTTTCTCTCTTTCTAACTCCTTCATTTTCTTCATAGAGATCAACCTTCTTTACGTTGCTTACTGTCGTCTTTCTCTCTCTCTCTCTCTCTCTCTCTCTCTCTCTCTCTCTCTCTCTCTCTCAAGAATTCAATGTGTATTGTGAAAGCAGCTAATCAGGGATTTTGTGAACAAAGGGCATTTTCATCTTTTCGCAGGCAAAAATAAGGGTAATATGGTCAATTTGTATAGGCACTAACATCGTTTGTGCAAAATAGATGTAATAGGGGAATCTTTACATTGTCAGGTAAAGTATAGGAAGTTACTGTAATTATTGAAACCACAAAAGAGGTTCTCGTATTTGTTAAAAACCTCAGGAGAGGTAAGTCTAATTTACCCTAATTCTAAATAATTTATAAGTAGTTAAGTTTGAATTCGTAATATTGTTGCAATTTAACAGTCAATTTTTTACTTTCTTAAACACTCGAGCCATTAAATTATTCTCTCTCTAAACTCAGAGTATCTCTCTCTAAGCCTTCTATTGGGTGTGCCGTTGGGGGTAAGGAGGGGTTCTGGCCGCGGCCTCCTTTTTTCTCCTTTTACCCCATTTTTCTCCTGTTCTTTATCTTTTTACTTAATAATATTGGAAGTTTGTCCTTTCAACCATTTTCAATGCCGCCACCACGACACTACCATATTTTCACCTCCATAGATCCACCCTCACTAGATTTGCCTCTAGACATCAGTATTACTGTCGCATCTCCCTCTTTTCAACTTTCAAGTATGATGTTTGGCTTGCGCCCAAACTTTCACTCTCGCACTCAAAACATTAAGATCTAGTTTCAGATCTTCTCACAATGCAATTACCAATGCTATTTAATCTATTCGTTTCACGCTAGGCGACCACCTCAACTTCAATGTTCCATCTTGACCAGCGGATGTGGGGTTTTCAGATTTCAAATTGAAGATTATGGTATAATGGAGCTTTAGTTGCGTTTGGCAACTTGGATCTAATTGTTTTCGGTTTGCTTTTTTTTTTTTTTTATTTGCTGTAATAATCCTCCCTGTGTGGAGGTTATGTCCCTTCATTGTGATGATTTTTTCTTCTCTTCTATGGAGGTTAGGATTTTTCCTCCTATGGAAGTTTGTTATCTCTTTATGAGATCTTTTACTACCGCATATGAGATTGATCCTTTTTTCATCGATTTTGTAATGAAAAGTTTCTTTCTGACCTAAAAAACACACTCGAGCCATTGTGTCCCAACCCAACTTCATTTCTAATGCTATTGTTATTATTAATATAAAAAAAGGTAAATTATAAATATGCCACTAAGTTTTGTTTCAAATACAATTGCTCCTTTTTTTTTTTTTTTTTTGGGTACATCGGAAAATAAAAGAAACACACAGGGACTACATCCTAGATCCTTCCATAGAGAGGTGAACAATGTCCTCGACTAACGATGGCCAAAGTTCTGCAGGTGGGTCTTGAACAATAAGCAACTCCGCCGGTTGATATTCACCTACTTTCGCCATTGCATCCGCACAAATGTTGGCGTCCCTTGGAATATGCTGGATGGTGCAATCACAGCCGTGCATGATAATACGAGCATCTTCCACAATGCCCCGAAAAGGGCATCTCTCTCCTATGTCTTCACTTAACAGCTGCACCACTTGCTTCGCATCCGTTTCGATAATCACTTGAATGAATCCTCTCTGGAGAATGATGGTGATCCCTTTGTATACCGCCCAAAGTTCTTCTTCAAGGCTAGTGCATATCTCCAACTTGCTGTAAAATCCACTGATCCATGACCCTCTTTCATCCCGGAATACTCCACCAAATCCGCCACCACCGCCAGACCTGCGAGTGCTCCCATCTGTGTTCAACTTAATTTTTCCTGCATTTGGGCAAGACCACTTAGTTAGACTCTTAATTTTAATATGAGCTGTGACATCAAGTTTAAAAAACACACTCGAGCCATTATGTCCCAACCCAACTCCATTTCTAATGTTATTGTTATTATTAATATAAAAAAGAAGGTAAATTATAAATACGCCACTAAGTTTTGTTTCAAATACAATTGCTCCTTGTGATTCTAAAAATTATGTCACATTCCTTGAAGTTTCAAATTTTAACAAATAGCCTTTTTATTAATAAATCATCAAGTCAATAACACATTTTAATAATGTAATAAATTTATTTTAATTAATAATTTAAGTAATTTTATTATTGTATAGGAGAACAGTTAAAAATTTTATTTTTTCAATTAGTTATGTTAAATAAAAAAGGGTAAATTACAAACACATCCCTTGAGGTTTACTTAAGTTACAAATTACTCCATGTGATTTTAGAAATTACATTATACCCCATAAGATTTCTAATTTCATAACAAGTAGGTCATTTTATTAATAAATTATCAAGGTAATTAACATTTTTTAATAATGTTAAAGAGTTCCATTTTGATGAGAAATTGGTGGATTTGATCCTAAGTTGCATCACTAGTGTGAGTACTGCTATTTTATGGAATGGTGAACCTCTTGATGAGTTCCAACCAGCTATGGGTTTAAGACAAGGGAATCCTCTATTCCCTTACCTTTTTGTGCTATGCATGGAAAGGATTTCTGTTATGATTAATCAGAAAGTGCATGAAAAAGAGTGGACTGGTCTTAGCTTGGCTAAGAATGGTCCTACTTTAGCTCATTTATTTTTTATGGATGATTTGATTTTGTTTGCTAAAGCTAATGTTCAAAATTGTACCACCATTTTGAAAGTTTTGGATGAGTTTAGTGCTATCTCTGGTTTAAAAATCAATTTAAACAAATCCCATATGTTTGTGTCTCCTAATATTGCAAGGAGAAGAGCTAGAACTTTGAGTAATATGAGTGGTATCCCCTTAACTCAAAACTTAGGGAAATACCTCGGGGTCCCTCTTCTCCATACTAGAGTGAGCAAAGATAATTTTAATTATATCCTGAAAAAACTCAAGCCAAGCTAGTTGGGTGGAAATCTGGCATTTTGTCCTTGGCAGGGAGGGCCACTTTGATTCAATCTGTGACCAGTGCTATACCAACTTATGCCATGCAAACTATAGAGATTCCAAGAAAAGTTTGTGATGAGATTGACAAAATAAATCAAAATTTTCTTTGAGGTGACACCCTACAGAAAAAGAAAGTTCATCTTGTGAATTAGGATCAAGTTTGCAAGATAAAAAAAGATGGTGGTCTTGGGATTCGGAGGGCTAGAGATCAAAATCTAGCTCTTCTGTCCAAGCTGGGATGGAAAGTGTTAAAAGAGGACAATTGTTTATGGGTGGCTGTGCTAAAAAACAAATATCTAGGGCAACAACCCCTCTTGCACAAGAAAAAAGGCAAGAATATATCTCACATTTGGAAAGGCATCCTTAATTCAAGGGAGCTACTTGTTAAATGGGTGAGATGGAACCTTGGAAGAGGGTCCAAAGTTAGAGTTTGGAAAGATTGGTGGTGTGGTGATGGAGTCCTTAAACAGGAATTGAGCATACCCACTTACCCACTCCCAAATTTTGGAAATATCACTGTGGATTCCCTTTTGGATGAGAATGGTGAATGGGATTTGAATCATATGTATAACCTTTTACCTATGTATATGGTTGTGGAAATTCTGAAAATACAACCACCTCGTAATAGAAATGAAGAGGATACTCCCAGATGGGTTAAATCTCCTGATGGAGAATTTTCTGCATCAAGTGCATATGAATTAATTGTTGATCACCAAAGTCAATAAGGGGATTGGGGTTGGATATGGAAGCTTAAGGTTTCCCAGAAGCTTAAGAGCTTTGTGTGGCTTGTTCTCCATGAGTAAATCCTCACAAATCACATAAGACAATTGAGGGGCCTTACTAATGACCCGAAATGCCCCTGTTGTGAAAACTTGGAGGACATTGATCACTTATTACGGTTTTGTCGCAACGCTGTACAGGTTTGGAGTCAAATATTCAGTCCAGAATGGTACTCTAACATGCTTAATTTTTCTTGACAAGAATGGATCATACAGAATGTAAAAGGGATGAACAAATTTCCTCCACTGTTCCTTGTTACCATATGGCTTATTTGGAAGAACCAGAATAAAATGGTTTTTGAAAATAAACATATAAACATTCATGAAAGTGTGAAAAGTATATTAACTTTTGCTAAGGAAATTTTTCAAGCTTTCAATTTAGATATTACAACACCCCTCAAATATAAAAGTCTAACTGTATGGTCTTGTCCAAGTGCAGGAACAATCAAGCTAAATACGGATAACAGCACTTGCCGCAATAGAGGAGGTGGCGGTTTTGGTGGTCTTTCTCGGGATGAGACAGGATCATGGATTTGTGGCTACTATGGAAGACTAGAGATATGCACCAGCCTCGAAGCAGAACTTTGGGCTGTTTACAAAGGGTTCACAATCATTCTCCAATGTGGACTGAATCAAGTGGTCATTGAAACAGATGCAGAGCAAGTGGTGCAATTGTTAAGCGAAGAACTAGGAGAGCGATGTCCCTTTCGGGGCATTGTGGATGATGCACACATTATCATGAGAGGTTGCGACTGTTCAATCCAACATATCCGAAGGGAAGCCAACATATGCGCCGATGCTTTGGCAAAGCTAGGCGAAAATCAAGCATCTGATTTACTAATTGTCAATGAACCACCAAAGGAAATCCGTAACATGCTAATTGCGGATATTGTTCACCTCTCTGAGGAGGAATTTAGGGCGTAGTTCCTTTTGTTTGAATTTCAATTCCGATGTACCCAAAAAAAAAATAAATAAATGAATAAATAATGTTAAAACTTTATTTCAATTAATAATTCAAATAATTTTATTATTGTATATGTGAACAGTTAGAAATTTCACTTTTTTAATTAATTCTATTAAATAAAAAATTATGACATGGAGGTATTTGTAATTTTTCAAACTACAGGGACAATTCGTAATTTAAGCAAATCTCAAGGAGTGTATTTGTAATTTACCCAATAAAAAATTATAACAATGGGATATTTATAATTTTTCAAATTATATGGGACATTCCGTATTTTAATCAAAATTTAGGAGATATATTTATAATTTATCCAAATAAAAATAAAATATATGCTTGTTGTTTAAATTTTTTATTTAAAAATAATTGAGAGAGTGACTGAAGGTGGTTTTAACTGAAAGTGATGGCTGGAGGTGATTATTGATCATAAGATGGTGTGGCTGAAGGGGATGAGGCTGCTGTTGTGCCTCAATTTAAGGCATATTATGGATTTATTTTTATGATCTGAACTATTTATTTTATAGGATTCATCGAGTGCTTCATACATATTAAAAATTATATTTATCGGATATTGGATTGCATATTTTTTATACTATTTTAAAAGAAAAACAAATTGTTTATTTTATTTTTATTATAATAAATGTAATCCAATCAAATGATTACCAATATTCAATTAATATAATTTTTAACATGCTTGAAGTACTCAACGAGTCTTAACTCATAATAAACTCCAATTAAAACACAATAATTACTACTACAAATAATTTCAATTATAAAAATAAACTCATAATAAACTCCAATTAAAACACAATAATTACTACTATATCCTTTGCGCAACAACCACGCATTCTTCCAGTTGAAGGAAGTCTTTGGCGACAATGGCTAGAGGTGAGGGGTGATTGAATGTGGTGGTCAATGAAAGTGATGACATGTGGGTAGCGACCAAAAAAATGTAAGACAAGAAGAAGATAATGAAAATTATTATTTTTAAATGAGTGTAACAAACTTTTTTTTAGTTACAATAATTTAATAAATTTTTTTATAATTTGTAAAAATAAAATAACAGCATGCTCATTTTTTTTTTCTTCTTTTATATACATAAACATAAATGTTATTTTAGTGGTCCCTATATTTTATCCTTGTGTTATTTTGATTCTTACCATTTTAATTAACTCAATTTTGACCTTTAATTTTAGATTTAATTTAAATTTGATCCAATTAATAATGTCGTTAGTATTTTTTAAGAAAAATTATCACTAAATTTGTTGAGGTTAACTAACCGAGTTGAATAAGTTTAAATTTGAAATGTGAATAAATATTGAAAAACTTGATAAAAGTTTAAAAATTTGAAATGTGAATAAATATTGAAAAACTTTAGTAACTTTTCAATTGATGAATTTTTTTCAAATGAGACTCATAATTTAAACATCTGGTCTAAACTATTTTTGTATCAAGTAATATACAGTTTCACATCAGGTGGCCTTCTGGTACGGCTTTAAATAAGTCAAGCTGAGAGTGTTCAATCTCAGCTCGTTGAAAATTAATTGAGCTTGAGCTTGAAAACAAAAAATATATACACCCTTGTGTTCACAAGCCTACTTAAGCCGAGCAAGGGTCTGCTCAAGCACGGTTCAATTACCAAACAAGCCTAAAAATTTGGCTCAATATGATGGATAAATAGAAGTAAATTACCCCATGTTTGCCTCGTTTATCAATTCTATGAGTCTATACCATTTAGTGAAATTTACACTATGCACAGTAAAACAGGGAAAGGGCAAAAAAAATTTGAAGTGTATTCTACAATTTTTTTATTATTTTCACAATTAAAATTCGTCTCATTAAATCACTATAGCGAATAAACACTAGCAAATAAACACTGACAATAAACTGCACAAGTCCCAATAATGAAAATTATGAGTCATGAAAGAAACCACTATGAACCTGATCCATGAGTTCTCTGACACCTCTTCCCTCTTTGTTGCTCTGTGCAGCACCTAACTCAACACCAGAGACCCTCTCAGCAAACTTCAATGTACTTATAGTTTCCGAGTAGGACTCAACATCAGGATTGAGCTGCACAAACATGAGGGTCTTTGCTTGACCACCTATAATGTAAAACCACCGTAGAAAATATGAAGAAGGATTAGCAAATCCATGAAAGAAAATGCTCAAAAAAATAATCAATTTTAAACTTAAAATGGCTAAGCATGCCATGAAGCAGTATAGTTTATATTATACGATCGCTTTGAAATGGGAAAGAACGTGGATGTACCAAGCGAACTTTGAAGGACTTGAGTTATTTTGCTATTTCGGTATGGAACATGAGGGCTCTTTTGTGCAAGAGCGAAAACCACATCTCCTAGAGCTGATAGCGATTTATTTATATGTTGAGCTTCCCTTAGCCTGTCCCCTGTTGCTTCAGAGCGACCAACTCTTTCACTGCCAGCTAGATCTACCAAGTGTAGACTACCACGCAAAACAGCATCAGTCTCCAAATCCACACCACAAACATGAACAGTGAGGACACTGCAACATAAAACTTCAATAAAAATATGTCCAGGAACAAAGCTGTATATAGAGTAGGAAACAAACAAAAAAACCTTTTTTTACAAATTGGAAATAAACAACTAATATCAGCAAGAAACCTGTGGGATCGGCTGCTTCTTTCATTTAGGGCAGTAGCACCTACAGACCTATTCATTAATCCAATAGTCATCAATTCCAAGATATCTGCAGTTGATATAACAGGATGCATGCTAGCATCAGGGATAGCTAACCCATTTGGTTGGGCAGTATTCCAAATCCCAAGTGTGTGCAAGTCAAAAGAAACAAAAGTTCTATTATGCCAAAACAAAGAATGAAAAGAACAATGTTTACATTAAACCAAAAGCAAAGGCAACAAGAACAAAACATTGTAAAAATGATTTCATGGAAATACCAGTATTTTAAGAGTGTGTGTGCGCGTACGCGCGTGTGAGAGAGAGAGAGAGAGAGAGAGAGAGAGAGAGAGAGACCACAGTTGATTAAAAGTGGCATTCAGCCATGTCATATAAACAAAATTTACGATGGAAAGGATATCTTTTCTGAGAAGTGTCACTAGAGAGTAAATCACGCACTTGTTCGTTATATATCTCAACCATTTGAACACCAACTTCATATGCGATGGAACTTTTTCTACTTTGTGAGATCTGGAAAAGATCATTCAAAGCTCTATAATTGACTCCCCAATCCCCTTTAGATGATAAATTAGGACTAGTCTGAGAATAATAAACATAAGAGTGTAAGATATAATACTGAATCAATATATATATTTGTCTCCATAAATCATAGGAAATGGCACATACCATTGTATAAGTTTTTCCAGAACCAATTTGACCATAGGCAAAGATGCAAACATTATATCCATCAAGAACAGATCGAATTAATGGTTGGGTGTCTAAAAATACCTCCTCTGCCAGCATATGGGTAATATGAGTAGTAAGTAAAAGTTGTATACCAAATAGGAGCAACTTTCTCAGATTGGAAACAAAGATGAAGAAATAACACCAAACTACACATGTTAAGGGTTAAAATAAAAACCTTGACTACCTCCTAGACCAAACACCTTGTTAAATTTGAATAGTCGATGACTGTCTTTCCCTTGTTTCAAGGGATTTGCAACAACCAATTCCCCGTTCTCACCAATATATTCTATGGTCGTCTGTTTTTCACTTTGTCCAGGAAGGAAAGGCTGTATTTGGCAATAAACTCTAATATTTCCTATGCAACAGAGAGGTAAAATAAATAAGCTAAAATCAATGTTGAATGGAACAACCAGGCGATAATATGCTCAGCATTGTACCTTTCAAGTCCTGAACCTCATTGTACAACTTCATATTTTCTGCAAGGACTGTATGGTAATTCTCAGCTACAGCTATTAGTCCCTTAAGTTTCACCCCTGTCCATGGTGAAAGGTTTTACATTGTGAGCAAATGTCGTGCCCATAATAAATGCGCAAGCCTTAGTAATAGACAACCAATCTTAAACTCTCTCCCCTACCTAAGTGATGAAATTCTTTTGAGTAGATCCTTTGTGTCTTCAAAACTTCTCACTTTATGGATTCAGAAGTCACCCTTAATCCCTAAGCAGTTCAATAACTTCATTCTCAAGTTAAATAAAGAAGCAGTATTAAGTTACAAAAGTGATAGTTAATGCAAACCTGAAAGGATCCAAACTGAGGATCCAAAATGCTCTTGTAGCGATGTTTTTTCTTTCTCCATCTTAGTGATTTAGATTGTGAAAACACCTCAAGTTCTTTGACTGTCACGACCCCAACCGGCCCCTAGTAGGATGGTGCCATGATGGCCAGTAATCCGTGATTACCGAAGGCCAACTTTAAAAATTCACACACAAACAGAGTATACAAAAGAGGCTTACAAATGCGGAAGCAATAACTTAATGTACAAGTGGTCCATAAGAGCAGTGCATAGATCAAATGAAATGGCATACAAGATATGGTTTTACAATCAAACGTCAATAAACAAATTACATGTTGCATCCTGATCAAAAAGCTTCTCAAGCTGACATGTACAGAATACAATGAATACAAGCCAAGAAGCATAATCTTCAAGATGGCCGACGTAAACATAAAATTTGTCGACATATAGAAACAAGTAAAGCCGATATAACGCAATCCAAAATAAGCTTGCAAAACACATCTAGGCATCGCCGACGTCCCGCTCATCACCTACATATATATAGAGAGGGTGAGCTTGGATACTCAATGAATGGTATAATCAATAAAAGGGTTTGCATGAATAATAGCCGAAGTCCTTTCCAAACAAAACATTATGAAAGCTTTACAAATCATGGGATGAACCGTATTCATCAATCAAAACGATAACATTACGAACGAACAAACCCACGCTATAAACCGTCAGTGGCAAAACAAGGGAATAACCTATTCGTAATCGATTAGAAAAACCCACCCGCACGAGGCAGTCGGTGGCAAGGGAGATATCTCAAACAAGGGTGCTACAAAAGTTTAGAGTCCTCCAGTACGAGGGACTTCCTAAGAAGGTCATCAAAACAAAGCTTATACTTGATATACAAAACAAGGATATTCATTCATGCTCAAGCAAATACTTTTCAAAACAAGCAAAGCAAAGCTTAATCAAAACATTATAACATATCTTTAATGAAAATACCACTCACATAGTTCTTCGGGTGTAGGCTCAAAGCAAAGATCAAAGACCTACAATCACATAACAAATACATTCTCAAAACAAGCTTTTTCATGCATGCAAATTGTGGTGGCCGAATATTCAGTAAAGGTAGAGGAGTAATATCTCGGCCTCTAGGCGCCAAACGGATAAAAATCTCGAAGGGGAGATCGGCCGAATACGATGACTAGGCCGAATAGGATAAAGCCCCTGCAGCCGAGTAATTAAAGGGACGAAGCCCGATGCGCACAGGGAGCCGGGTGTTGAACGGCTCCCTTCTGCTCTGCCAAGACGCCGAGTAGGATCTTTGGGCCGAATATACTGGAAAAAGCGTGTCAGGATAAATGGAAGAATACATAAACAAAAGAAAAAGTGGACTCTGGCCCCGAGGCTGAAAAATGACTATAAATACAAGAGCTCCAGATTAATAAAGGTATGTAAGAAATACTCCTATAAACTGAGTAAGCAAGCTTTCTGGAGGAGGACTGACTTGTCCGTCGGAGTGCTAATTCCGGCACCCCCGACCGGAGTTTGTATTTTTGCAGGTGACTAGCAGAGGATCGTTGGCGTCTTCCAGGATCTGAAGAGTATTTCCAAACCACATTCACCACAATTGGCGCCGTCTGTGGGAATACTCAAATATATCCATGGAAGGCGTGACCGAAGATCCTCCGATAGCCACCGACGCGATCGCGCAGGGAGACGACCTCACCCCAGCGAACATGCTCGGAAAAGAAACCATTGCGGCACGACGCACCTTGCGCTTCGACTCGCCAACGACTTCAGCACAAGAAACAATGCAGTCATCATCGAACGAAAGCGTAAACGAACAAAGGCTCGAGAACATGATCGCTGAGAACGAACGACTCCGTCAAGACTTGGCCCTGGAGGTAGCAAAATCTAAGGAAGCCATGCGCCAGAAACCGGAGCCATTTCCAAGGACGGGCGGACAGAGGCCACGGGCCCGACCAAAGGTTACCAACAGCGACTCCAACTCATTATCCACGGAGCTCGACGCGAGGGAACGATCCGAAACCTCCAGCTCCTCCGACAAAGATCCGCGACCAAGAAACAAGCGAAGAAGAAGCAGCTCGAACGAGGAAGACCGTCACGACCCTTTCGTTCGGAGAATCACGAGGGCGTCCTTGCCCAAGAAATTCAAAGCTCCGTCATTCACTCTTTACGACGGAAAATCAGACCCCACTGATCATATCCGTCACTACAAACAGGCCATGACGTTACATGCAGACAACGAGGCCCTCATGTGCCGAATATTCCCCAGTAGCCTAGGACCGCTAGCCGTCAGGTGGTATTACAAGTTGGAGCCAGCATCGATCAAGAACTTCCACCAACTGCAAAAGTCTTTCAGGGCCAGGTTCATCACCAACGAGATACAACCAAAACAGGCCGACTCCCTCTGGGCAATGCAGATCCAGTCGGGAGAGACGCTCAGAGCGTATTCAGCTCGATATTGGGAGTGCTTCAACCTGGTTGACGACGCTTGCAACGACTCCATGGCCATAACCGCCTTCAAAATGGGCTTACACCGACAAAGGTGCTCTTCACGCTCCTTGACCAGAGGCCCCCAAAAGCAGATGGGCCTTGATGAAGAAAGTCGAAGAATATTGTAAAGTCGAAGATGATGCCCTGAGAACAAAGGCCGGACAAAGCTCCAGAAAAACGGAACTCCCCGAAATTGCTCGACCAATAAACTCCGTGCCACCAAGCCCTGAACCACGGCAACGAACCAAGCGAGACAAAAGGCGTGATTCCCGCCGAACAAACGATCAATGCCCCTACCGAGCAAACGAACAGTTACAAGTCGACAGCAGACGCTCAAGGCGAAACGACAAGAAATATACGGAGCTAACAGAACCGATCGCGGCAATAATGACCAAGGTCCAGCACCTCCCATTTTTCAAGTGGCCGTCAAAGATGATAGGGCCTCCCGACACACGGAGGCGGGACAGACGATGCGAATACCACAAAGATCACGGCCACGAAACCGAGAATTGCTATGCCTTTGAAGGATCATCCGGAAGAATTGGTGCGGGATGGTCGGCTCTGACAATATATGTTAGCAAGGGCAGCGATCAAAGCATTAGCCCCGAGACAGATTCACCTCGCTTGGCGTGATCCATATGATCTACTGGTGCCGACCACCGATCGTCCACACGATCCAATCGCACCGTCTCCCCAAAACATAACAAGCAAACCGGCCCGGTGAAGCCCGACGATTGGGTTCGACGACCGACCTCCTGAATGAAGGCCGCCCACGTCAACCCTTTGGTCATCACGTTCGCGTCGTCAATTCGGCGTTGAACGATCCTCATAGACCTGTGGAGCGCCTGCTGAAATCAGACTACAAAGCTTTTGTAGAACTCGCCTTAACGAGTCGGATCTGTCACCATCGTCCCCATTTGTTCGGCTTCAACGCGAATCGAGTATCCGGCGGGGAAGGTCGTCTGCCGGTTGGGCGGGCTCAAAACCAGTCGACACGTAATTCTTGGTTGTAAAGCTTCCATCGCATATAATGCCATCATAGGCGCCTCGTTGCACGTCATGAAGGCCGCCCCAAGCACCTACCATCACTTATGCGCTTCCCAATGCATCGCGGCATTGAAGAGATTCGTGGCTCGCGGCAATCCACACGAATGTAGATTTTATGCAAACTCATCTGGACCCACTTGGACCCGATGCTTGTAATCGAGCTTCATTTTTAAACGGATTTTTGTTTGCGACCTTCAACCCGGGGCTAAAACAAGTCTCCGGATTCGAGCGCCTTTCGATGCACGCCATCCGGGGCGAATAAGCCCGAATTCGAGCGCCTTCGTGGATATCACGATTGGCCACAAACAAGTCTCCGGATTCGAGCGCCTTCGATGCACGCCATACGGGGCGAATAAGCCTCCGGATTCGAGCGCCCCGATTGCGTCAACAAGGCAAGTCTCCGGATCGGAGCGCCTTCGATGCATCATCATTCGTAGGCGAATAAGCCTCCGGATTCGAGCGCCGCCGTGGATGTCACGATTGGCCAAAATAAGCCTCGGATTCGAGCGCCCTCGTGGATGTCACGATTGGCAAAATAAGCCTCGGATTCGAGCGCCTTCGTGGATGTCACGATTGGCCACAAACAAGTCTCCGGATTCGAGGCGCCTTTCGATGACGCCATCCGGGGCAATAAGCCTCCGACCGGGCGCCTTTGTTTATGGATGTCACGATTGGCACAAAACAAGTCTCCGGATTCGAGCGCCTTCGATGCACGTCATACTGGGCCGAATAAGCCTCCGACCGAGCGCCTTCGTGGATATCACGATTGGCACAAAACAAGTCTCCGGATTCGGAGCGCCTTTCGATGCACGCCATACGGGTCGAATAAGCCTCCGACCGAGCGCCTTTGTGGATGTCACGATTGGCCAAAACAAGTCTCCGGATTCGGAGCGCCCTTTCGACGCACGTCATCTGGGGCCGAATAAGCCTCCGGATTCGGAGCGCCCTTCGTGGATGTCACGATTGGCCAAAACAAAACAAGTCTCCGGATTGAGCGCCTTCGATGCACGTCATTCGTCAATAAGCCCGACTCCGAGCGCTTTGTGGATGTCACGATTGGCCAAAACAAGTCTCCTGATACGGAGCCCGTTTTAATCAACAGCCAGAATCACTAACGTGCATCCCGGACAACATGCCTTAGCCGGCCCGGAATACAATTCACACTCCCAATCCGCCTAAGGCAGGGGCCGACCCCTGCTTACAGGAAAAATGTTTAAACCACAACAGTTCCAATGGCAAGCTAACAGCAAATTAAAGCATATGAAGTAAAATACATGAAATAACACTCTTTATTTAATGACACTTTTTATTCGATTAAAAAGTTGTTACATCGACGCAACTGCGTTCGAACATTACAATATCTATTCCTAACTTCTAAGACAAACGAATCCATCGATCCAAGGGCACATCCGCGCCCGAATCGCAATCCCCCCGGGCCTCTGACGCCATCGACAACGTCAAGGCCAAGATCCAAGACAAGGAAGGTCTTGAACTCTCCTTACGTTTTCTGCCTTGACGATTCGCCAAGAACTTGAGATCGACGAAGCCTCTGCCACGGTCCATCGCCCACACCGGAGAATCCTCCGCCGCAAACCAACGGAACGCCAAGTTCGGCCGAAAGCTGAGCCCCTGCAACTATCATCACGTTCTGATGACGAGAACTAAATAGGTTTGATCGCATAAGGGCCTTGTCGTTTTTATTCCCAGCAATGGCCCCGATCTCGAGGCCCAAATCTCGAAGTAATTCTTATCAGCGTTAAACCCCACGAGACAGGCGTCGATCAACATTCTCCATGACTTAGTTAAACCAACGGTTGACTAAAACGCAAAAGGGCTAGAACCATCTATCCCAATCGGCTAGACGTGCGGCATTTGTGCCGTCTTGCAAACAAAAACAAGAATGCCGATACCCCTCCGTTCCCTGGCTCATGGCTTACCCAAATTCTAAACACGCAATGGTTTAATTCTAAATCAAACGGCCATTACATGGAGGCCGATCAAGCCAACCAATAGGCGCATCGAATTAAAACGCCGAGTCCGATTGGTGTATTTACGTCTAGCCAAACATTTATGCAATAAAATTAAACACGCGTACGCCGAATGCGGGAGAGAATTTGATATTTCCCATAAAGCATCTTTTATTAAACATCAAGAAATTACATAATTACGAACGCGACTAGCGTCCGAACCATACAACAAATACATATTATACGGCATCACCCTCATCCTCACTCTTTTCAACCTCAAAAGCGAAACGGAAAGTCCTTCTCATGCAGCGAGGCGACGCATCAATTCTGCCAGCGAAGAGATTCGCAACTTGAGTTGTTCTGATCCAACCGTGCCTAAACCCACGATTTTCATCGGCAAACCTCTTGGCGAGCTTTTCCTTGGTCTTTTGAATTCCAACGGCCGCCTTCGTGAAAACCTTTTCATAGGACCTCCCCTTTGCGGACTCCAAAGCGAACATACTCGCCGTATCCCGATCGGCAATGGCAGCGCTTATAAGCCGACTGGTAACCCTCTCTTCAACGATTGGGTTTACCTGCCCTGCTGGCTGTGCCTGAGCTGCCTTGATCGTCCCTAACTCACGTTCAGCCGCCTCTGCTCGAGCCTCCAAACTCCGGATACGCGCTTCCTTCTCCGCCATTTCTCGGCGGGCGGCGCGCAACCGCATGCCGACTTCGTAAGCCGTATAGAGCCCTTTCACCGCCCCATGTATACCCTCGCGAAACGCCGTAGTCCTGACGACCGATCATCGACTGCTGAACTTCAGGAGGAAATATTTGTCGAGCGAACTCGACCGCCACATCTGGATCTCGCACGATCGAATCCGCTTCCGTCATGGGCTTATTCTTCACAAACACTGCAAAACTCAACGGGCACGGAGTCGCGTCTGATCTCCTTTCGACACGGGCGTGTGGCAACCTCCCTTGAGACTGCCTGTCTCGTCTGGGCGACCTGCTTCGACGTCGAGGAGATCGACGCCCCTCTCTACTCATAGAGCTCTTGCTCCCCGCGCACAAGGGCGCGCCTCGATGTTCACTCCGACTCATATCGCCACCCAGCTCAGCCAATGTCTTCGCTTCCCCTTTGCTGTTAAAAAAACGTTTGTTCGACATTCGCTGTCGACTTCCCTTCGGAGTTCGAACACGCAGACCTACCGCTTTCTTTAAAAAGTCGCCCTTCAACACAAGACCTACCAGACTCTTTAAACACCCGCAAAGGCAACACGCACGAGGCAGGTTCATTAATTACAAACCCAATCGCCCGACGCCGAATGGGATGACGGTAGGGCAGGTGGTTGGTTCAACTCGCCAGTTGCTCGAGCTAGGCGATTCATCAATCTATTACGGCCCAAAGTGCCCAAGATCGGAGGCGTGAAATTGCAAATGCCGATTTTGATAGAATACGATTGAATCCTACCAAAATTGTTCGGCAGGGTATCCAAAGGCTGCGAATTGAATCCACGCCCTATCATGAGCCCATCGGGCAAGGCGATTCATCAATCTATTCGGCTCAAGTGCCCAGTCAGCCCAAGATCGGTAGGCAGTGAAATTGCAAATGCCGATTTTGATAGAATACGATTGAATCCTACCAAAATTGTTCGCCAGGTATCCACCGGCTTAATTGAATCCACGCCCCTATCATGAGCCCACTGGGGCAAGGGCAGATTCATCAATCTATTCGGCTCAAGTGCCCAGTCGGCCCAAGATCGGTAGGCAGTGAAATTGCAAATGCCGATTTTGATAGAATACGTATTGAATCCTACCAAAATTGTTCGGCCAGGGTATCCAGCCGGCTTGCGAATTGAATCCAAAGCGCCCCTATCATGAGCCCACTGGGGCAAGGGCAGATTCATCAATCTATTCGGCTCAAGTGCCCAGTCGGCCCAAGATCGGTAGGCAGTGAAATTGCAAATGCCGATTTTGATAGAATACGTATTGAATCCTACCAAAATTGTTCGAATAGGGTATCCAAATGCTTGAATTGAATCCACGCGCCCTATCATGAGCCCATGGGCAAGGCGATTCATCAATCTATTCTCAAGTGCCCACCGCCCAAGATCGGTGGCGGTGAAATTGCAAATGCCGATTTTGATAGAATACGTATGATAGAATACGATTGAATCCTAATAAAATTGTCCGCCAGGTATCCAAATGGGCTATGAATTGAATCCACAAAGCCTCTATCATGAGCCCATCGGGGCAGGCGATTCATCAATCTATTCGCCCGAAAGCCCAATGGCCCAAGATCGGTAGGCAGTGAAATTGCAAATGCTGATTTGGATAGGATATTTATTGAAACTACAAGAGCCCAGTTCTTGCGGATATATATTAAACAAACGATATTGCATGTACGGCTTGTTCAGAAGAGTTCTAGATAAAAATCACCAATGCCACAGTAAAATTTATCCATTCAGACCCAGTACCCCAACCGGCACACAAAAGGCAATTCTTTTCACGAACCCCCTGGGGTACGGGCAGGCTCACCGATTAGGGTTTTCCCACAATACGTGCAATTCTACCAAATACATTGACAAAACATAGAACTCTTTCATTAAAATTAAGCATAGAACCGTCTCATACAAAGTATGTGGTGGCAGCAAAAATTAATACGTATTGAAATTACAAGGAAATTTTCATTAATAAATTGCGCGCAGATGCTAACCAATTTATACATGAAAACTACCAACGCACTATCCAAAAGAAGAAAAACAAGACAAAAAAGAAAACAACGCCCGCTCGGTAAACGGCTCCCAGATCACTCGTCGGCATCGGATTCAAGCGGCTCAACATCCACCTGCTCGTAAGGAATTGGCAAATCCAATGTAACCTCAGCGGCAGCAAGGGCTTTGAACCACCCATGCTTGAACCCGCGATTCTCAAATTTGGCCACTTCTTCAACATACTCCGACAAAGCGGCGCCCCTCCCTGCCTCAAAGGCCTCCGATTCGGCTTTCTCGCGGGTCGCCTTAAGCTCGTCTAATTGAGCCTCCGCTTCAGCAAGTGCTTTCTGGGAAAGCTTGAGCGATTCCTCGCTCGTATTTGCCCTGCCTTCAGCATCAACACGAAGCTGTTCGGCGACTCGAGCCCTCTCTTTCTCCGCTTCGGCTCGCGCGCTCTCCATTTCAGCCCTCATAATTTCGAATTCCGCCCTACTTCTCTGACCCTGCAGCTCTGTTTGCAAATGGTCGATTCTCCCGAGAGCATCACGCAGGCGACGGCCCAAGTCGGCGACCCTTCCGATCGTCTGCAAAACAATTCGGTGTAATTAGACGCCCTTAAACAAACAACAAGGAAACGAAGCTGACCTACCAGAAGTGCCGATTGAGCAGTTAAGGCAACGGCCATGACATCAGGCACGACGAAGGCTTCTTTGTCGTGGCGAAATTGAACCGCCAGTTAAGCGACGGCGGATCCTCGCCGTCAAGCATCGGATAAAATCGGCGTGCCCCTGATCTTGGGCTGAATAACGAGCGGAGCCACCACGGCCGGTTCTTCAAGTCGAGGCCGTTTACTACGGGGCGGCAAAGTCGCTTCTCCTTGGCATCGCGTTTTGGCCTTGTTCAAATTAGCCATCACGATCGGCTGTTATCCACCGTCCTTTTCCTTGACGGACACGGCAACCTCAACCGTGCCCTCGAACGGCTATGAATGGCTTGATCAAGCGAGATTAGATTCGGCACATTCAAATTCGGCGGGCCAAGCGCTCGGCATTTCTTTTGCGCGCCATCTGCGTTAAGCTCTCCTTCGCCATATCCTCAGAAAAATCGCCGGGTAGATCCCCCAAGTTCGCAAAAATATCCCCAGAGAAATCTGCTCGTCCTGAGGTGGATGGTTGAGGGGCCTCGGATGCCGAGCGTACGGCCTCGCCGCCCTCGACCCCTTTAGCAGATCCTCCAGTCGGGTCGGCAATCACTTCTGATGCCTTTCGGCGTCTTCCTCCGAATCAGAAGCTTCGAGACCGATCTGCCGAAGATTTCTGAAGCTGGGAAAGATAAGGGCCGAGAGCTGTTGATCGCCCAATGGAATCGGAATGTTATCTGCAGCCGAGAAAGTGGTGTAAGTGGGTTCGTACCGAAGGAGAATATGGGCGGCCCTCCCCTGTTTTTGTACGTTTGGGCGGCCGAAATACGTCAATGCAGTCTCAATTTCCCTAAGAACTGCGTCATCAACCGAATTCAAAATTTTCTTCAACCTATTACCTGCAGAAGATAAAAAGCGATCTAAGAAAAAGAAGCCGAATAAGGAATAGGCCAACGAACATAAGACATTGCGTGTCAACCTGGTTCACCCTTACGCCTAGGAATAGGGTCCAGGCGATCCTCCCCTTCGGCGAACTCCCAATTACCTCGGACGTTGACCATCACGTCGTCAACTCGCTTACTGTGGCAAGCATAGTCACTAAATGATGGTGATATCTTTGCCCGAGAAAATATCGCCAATGACCTGGAGGATTTGGCTAAGGCGTAACAATGCCGAATGGCGGAATCCCAAGGTTAATACTAAGGCGTTGGTTCAACTCCACAACCCCATGATGATTCGGAAGAAATTTACATTGGGTTGAGAAGGGATCAAACCCCAATAGCGAGAACGGCCCTAAGAAGTGGGTGTAAGGGCGAACTCCGCCCTCCGCAATGGACAAAGAGGAATACAACCGTGTTTTGATCTTCCCTCTCCATGTCGAGAGCATTGTCCGTGACGAGGGACAGATGAACGTCGTCAGGGATAGAAAAATGCTTCCGGAAACCAAAGATACGATCCTCTGAGAGGAGGTCTTTCAAGTGTTTTGCCATTCTAGCGGAACCAAGTATTCGCCGAGGCTAAAAATAACAAATAGAAAATAGGGTTACGATGGAGGGAGAAGAAGACTTACGAAAAACGGATGAGACAAAGGAAGGCGGAAGAGGTTGCGAAAACGCGAGCCACGAGAGGGATATGCTGGCGACCCAAAAAGCTCAGGAGACCGACGAAATGTGAATTTGAAAGGACTAAAGTTTCAAATCACAATAAATGCTGAGATATACGAATAGAGCGGGAAAGTGTAATGATGAGCAAAAAGGCGTCGCCTCCGACGATTGGGACATGCGAGGCCGCCGATGATAAACTCTTCGAATTCGAGCCAAACACGCCGATTTAATCGCGGTTAAATAGGGGTTCGGGGCAATTGTGGTGGCGAATATTCAAGAAAGGTAGAGGAGTAATATCTCGGCCTCTAGGCGTAAACGGATAAAAATCTCGAAGGAGATCGGCGAATACGATGACTAGGCGAATAGGATAAAGCCCTGCAGCGAGTAATTAAAGGGAATGCCGATGCGCGAGGAGCCGGGTGTTGAACGGCTCTTCGCTCTGCCAAGACGCCGAGTAGGATCTTTGGGCGAATATCTTTGGAAAAAGCGTGTCGATAAATGGAAGAATACATAAACAAAAGAAAAAGTGGACTCGCCCCGAAATGAAAAATGACTATAAATACAAGAGCTCCAGATTAATAAAGGTATGTAAGAAATACTCCTATAAACTGAGTAAGCAAGCTTTCTGGAGGAGGACTGACTTGTCCGTCGGAGTGCTAATTCTGGCACCCCCGACCGGAGTTTGTATTTTTGCAGGTGACTAGCAGAGGATCGTTGGCGACTTCCAGGATCTGAAGAGTATTTCCAAACCACATTCACCACACAAATGATCCCGGCACTCTCACCAAATCAAAGTCAAAAGCAAAGCAAAACATGCTGGGAGTTTAAACGCTGTTTTTCATCTCATGAAAACACACTGGGTACCAACCAGGTCTTTGCCGAGGTCCCACACCTCTTCGCCGAGGTGTGGTCCCGTTGGCCACATGCAAAAGTAAAGTCTGGAAAATCTGGGTTTCCTTTTTGAAGAACATAAAGAACAGGAAGATGGAGAAGACGAAGAACATGCGTGCTAAAATCATGACTTGTCGTTACAAAATCTGGGATTTCATGCCAAGAGTTCGAAAACATGGACCTGGGTACCCATACAAGAAAATCATATGAAAACAAACACAAAAACATGATTTTTGCTACAAGCTTTCGGATCAAACAAGATTTTTCATCAAGAACACATGAACACTATTTTCTCTTACTAAAACCAAATTTAAACCAATGCATGGCATGCAGAACAGATTCGATCATGTAATGTAGCTAGATGATCAATAAGAACAACAAGAGTAGGTCACGATTCTAACCTCAAGACACGAATCTAACGGCTCAAACACCAAAGATCAAGCTTGGAAGTTCACTCTTCTCTCAAGAACTTCTTCTTCTCCTCCTAGAGCTTCTCTCTCTAAAAGGTAAGATTTGATACAAAATGATAGGTTTCTAAGTCTATCAGCTGACTTAACCCTCAGCTCGGACACGTGGCACTACCGGATTGGGTTACCTCAAAAAGGTGACTAATTGACAAGACAAAACAATGACAAAGTGTGTTCAACAAGCTAAACGGCACGGGCACTCCGGCTATCAATGATCTCGGCTAGGACAAAGCTTCGGCAAGTGGGGTGACAAAGACATCGGCTTAGAAGGACAACTCTTGACTAAGCTGTGCCATACCTTGGCCTAGATGTGCCACACCTCGGTCTAGGTCATACCAATCCAGGAACAAAATCACTCAGGGCAGAGTAAACATCTCGGCCTAGATGATACACATCTCGGCCATGGTGATGAACACCTCGGCCTAGATAATGACATCTCGGCCAATATGCCAGGGTGGAGATGGAGGTCAACCAAAGTGGTTCCGAGTTAATTCTAGGCGCAAAGGCTCAAAGGTGAACTAGGCTAAGATGACCAAGGCTACACACCAAAAAGGAACAAAACCATGCAAGCAACACTTAAACAAAGTGAGGCAAGACGAGATTTGTAATTACTACATAACAAGACAAGATTATACATGAATGTATGCAAGCATGAGTAAGCCAAAGTGAGGGTTGTTACATTGACCTTATTCCTAGAATCAGTCAAAAGGCACTGAAGTTGCAAGCAGCGTTTTTCATATGTATTTTTGGCCAATTCCAGTTCTTGCTTGAGTGCTGAAATTTGAATATCACTGTGATCTTTCTCTTTCGTTTGCCTAAGTATATATTGCTCATGAACTTTTTTATTCTCCTCAATTTCGGTCTTTTCAATCTACAATAAGCAATCAAAAAAAATATATTAGCAGCAATGCAAGCAGTATCTCACAAACAACAGACAGGAACATTTTTACCACCAATAGCTCTACAGCTTAAGGTACCTGATTGATCATTAATTAATACTATAGGTTTTTGCATGAAAAATTATGCCTTCTAAGAACAATCACAAAGATGAGTGGTTGATAAAACATTCTAAAAACAGGAAAAATACTAGCAAACCATAATTAACTGCAAGGGACATCAATGGGTAGTTTTTTTCTTTCTTTTTTCATTCATTTTCTTTATTTATTTTGGGTACTACTGAATACTGGATAGCTTTAAGACAAAGGTTATGCTAATGCAGTGAAGCCTGAAAAAAGGTTACAAACTTACAGGACAACAAAACAAGGCATAGATTGGAGAAAATAAATATCAATATCCCTCTAAAACAAATAGAATCTATAAATTCATACTTATGGTATGAATTTTGACTGCGAGGGTGTAATATATTTTAACAAGGAAAATTTTCATCGAAAGACCTTCATGAGGAATAGGGACCACATTTTTTTTGATGATGGAAATCCGTTGATTCTAACATTGAACTCCACTCCATCATGTTGTGCAGTCTGTGCATTTATGGTGCCTTTGAACCTTTAGTCATTCTGAACCTAAACGAAATGAAACCCCAGCAACCAGATACTCCTTGGAGGCAAAATATGTCAAAACTTGATATTATTACATCGTACAAATCATAGGAGATGATGCTAGAGGAATCCAAGCACACCATAAACCTTTGGAAGTGCGAACCATTATTAAATATTAATACAATAGGTCAGTCTAGACATTCTGAAGGCCCAGACTGCTTGGATAACGCATGGCTGAAATCATACTTTTCTGTAATCCAAACTCTTCTGACGTTGAAATGGATAGGATGGATTGATATCAATTGTAGAAGATAAGGCATGTCTGAAAATAGCAACCGAGTAGTGCACTTTGCATTACTAGAAAACAAACCAAGGACTAGCAATCCAATAAGGGCTCAAAGATAAGAATCACACCTTTATCTGCAGAAGCCGATTCATAACAACCTACAAAAAAAAGCCAAATATTTAAAATTAAATTCGTAAATAAGTAGCACCAGTAAAAGCTTATGTGAACATCCACAATTTTCATTAGAATACCTCATTTTCTTCATAGGTTCCAGCTTGCAAGGGTTTCAAGTACTCTCATTCTTGATTGATACTTCTCTTCAAGAACCTTGTAGAGATTGTTTTGCTGAGCACTTAGTAATGAGCATTCGAAGCGAGAAACAAACAAAATCATGCCCCAAGGAAATAATTTTCTAGTACTTTTACCTTTTTAAATATTCGCTTGAGTTGAAACCACGCTCAATCTCTTGCACAACTTTTTTCAAGAGAAATGCCATGCACTGAACAAACAGTACAAACCACTGGTTAGAAATTCAATATATGTAAACTTGGTCCGGTGAATAAAGAAAAAATAAGGCTATGAACATATGTGTACTCCAGTGATATAGCATCTATGCACTGTCTAATTGCCATACTTGAGTTATATCTCCAGTCTTTCTTTCAATGCTGTCATCTAGAAGCTTGTTCACAACACTGAAAAGTGATCGAGTTGAAGAGTTCTGCACATAAAATTGCTAAACAAGTGTTATTAGAGCAACATTTGCTAAAACGTTTTTGAGGTACATCAAATTAAATGGGTGACAACATGAGATGTACAAGTAACAACACATATTAGGTGAATTGCATTTGATAAGAAAAAATTGCAAGAAGTTACCCCTAAACTGGTCAGTTTCGTCGATTCCAAAATCTTAGCAGCAGGAAGATCAGCATAACATCCTTGCTTTAATTGGAATGCGCCATGGACCTTATTTTCTGTTTCTTCAGCAACACCGCCATTACGAGCTTCACATAGACTGTTGGTTTCCCCATTTTCACTTGCATATACTTCTAGTTCTAGATGTGAATTCATGACAATAACTTGATAGATACTAGGTTTCACAAATGAATTACGGAACACAGTGCTACAAAGAAACAATTCCACAAAAAAATTGCCACCGGTTTATGACATGTTTTTTTAAATGATCTCCTTAAGTAATTTGCAAGCATCAAATGAAGGACCACACTTCATGCAAACTGGAATTGATACAATTCAGTAAATGTGTCAGTAAATAAGAGTGATAAGATAGTCGAATTGCAGGTTTTATAGCAACATGACAAAGGTGAAAATAAACATACTTCAAGGCAACAAAAAAAAACCACCTGTAAGTATGGCTTAATTTCAGATGAATTGCCTAAAATAATTGTTTTAATCAACCACAAACAGTTGGTATTTACAAATTTAATGCGTTAATTGAATTCCATGCTTATCAAATTGTTGGGGTTTAAAGATCAAATGCACAAATGAGACTCTTTTTTTCTTATTTTTTTTTAAATTTTTTTTTTTGATTAATGGCATTCTACATTGCTAAGTATTATTGCATCAGCTTTCACACTGAAGTCGACCCCATTATCTGTGGAACTTTATTCTTATGTGTGGAATCGGAAGCATTTTTCAAAACTAAGCAGAAGTGGAACTTCCAGGTCACAAAAGTGCTTCTAGTTTACAAGCCTCTCCTTTATGCAAATAAAAAAAGTTCATTTTGAATAGAAACTTCATGCCAATCACCTAAGCCACTAAACAAGCACCTTCATTTAAACCAACCTAATATAGCTCTAGTCTTGTACAATATAGGCAATAAAGAAAGGAACACCAACAGAGATTACACTATGATAGGACTAGAAATATACTACAATCCATGAATTTAGGATCAATTCAGTCACGAATACAGCACATTTGCAATTTTAGGGATATCAAAACCAAAATTAAGCAAAACATTTACTAATAGTTCCAACAAAACATGTATCAAAATGAACGGAAATCTAACAGATCCAAAAAAAAACCTAGATTTTTCAGGTACGAGTAAAGACAAAATGCCGATTAAAATGAGAAAACAACACCAAAACTTTAGGAACTTACAGATCGAGATAATTGGAGCTACGTCGATCGATCCATCAAACCCAAAACGAACGAGAGAGAGAGAGAGAGAGAGAGAGAGAGAGAGAGAGATGTGTGTTCGATTTGTTAGATGGGGAGGCGATGATGAGAGGCCATTTTCAGGGCATGGAAATGGAACACAGAGAGTAGTTGTTGAATAATAGGAGTGTGTGTGTGGGGTTTTTGTTTGTTTGATTTTTTTTGTGTGTGTTTTTGAAAACGAAACTGATCTGCGTTTGTGTTTTTGGTTTAATTGAAATTTGTGCCAATCCTCGTCGTCCCCACCTCCACGAGTTATGGGAATTGTATTCCCGCCTTCGCGTTTTGTACTTTTCTATTGTCGTTTTGTGATTTTCGGGTAGGAATGCCGTAAAACAAACAAATTACTAGTCCTATTAATCTTAGGGTTGTTTTTAGAAGTTGGTAAAAAGTTGGTTTTTGGCTTTTTATCAAGTTTTTTGGCTTTTTTAGAAGTGATTTGAAAAGTTGGTAAAAAGTTGACTTTTTGCTTTTTAGTTTAATATTTATTTATGGTGTCAAATCAAATTAAAATGACCAAAATACCCTTACCCAACATAAGAGATTTATTTTTTTTATTTTTTTTTCATAGGCCATAATTTGTAATTTTACGGCTGCGTTTTTGACACTTGCCAAATGGCTTTTCTGGCGTTTTTGGCAGCCATGTTTTTTGGACATTTTATCCAAAAACGTGACTTTTTACCATGTTCCCAAAATGGCACTTAGTTCGGCTCATTATACAAACACAAATTTTAAATTACAATTTAAATTTAAAATATTTGACAAATATATAGATGTATACGAAGGAATAAGAAGCATATCAACACTTGTGAAGATTGTGTTAATTGTTTGGATATGGTTTATTTATTTATTTATTACAAATATAAGGGTAAAAAAATATAAAAGTGGTGTGATAGAATTAAGTTAATAAATTAATAAATAGTATATTGGGTTTGTTGCCAAACTCACATGTGGGAATAATATTTGGTTTGGATGTGACATTTTATCTAATTAATTTATTTAAACATCGTTTGGGAAGTGGTTTTTTTAGCTAAAAAGTTAAAAAGTTACTAAAAAAAATCAAAAAACCAACAACCTATACTAAAAAGTCAAATATTCTCTTTTCTCTTTACTTTTTGCACATCTTTTCGTAAAAAATTAAAAAGTCATCCCAAACATACTAGTTTTTTTTACATCATATTTTAGCCAAAAAGTTACTAAAAAAATATGTTCCCAAACGAGGCCGATCTATTTTATCTTTTTGTACTTTTTAGTCCAAACTAACTTTGTCAAACGGCAACATGGTATATATAATTAGCAGTTAACAAATGTGATATATACACAATTTAAATAAATAAAAATAAAAATAAAATGATAAAAAAATTAATATGATAATATGGGTATAGTTTAAGTGGTAAAAAATTTCTTCCTTAGCACCAAGGTCTTAGTCTTCGTTTGGGAAAATCTAAAATAGCTTGATTTTTTGGCTATTTTAGTCTGGTTTTTCTAGCCTCATTTGATTTTTATTTTTGGTTTTTTTGACTTTTGTGAAGGAAAAAATGTAATGATTATGGTTTGGATGTGACATTTTGTCTTATTAACTTATGTAACCAATTTCATCTTTTGTGTTTTTTTAGTCAAAAAACCAAATCCAAAACCAAAATCAAAACCAAACATAGCTTTAGTTTCAAATCTGTGATAACCAAACCCGTACCATGCTTAATTATGCATGTGGTTATGTGTTAAATATAAATTGCAAGTGTAAGTATGGGAAATATGTGAATTTGGAAAAAATATCTATTGAAAGTGGGAATATCTGTTGCAAATAAAACTTTGAACTGAACTTAAAGGCCTTAAAGACGCGATAAACAAAAACCGACTTCATATCTATAATTAGCATGATTTATAGAGCTTACGGTGAAATTTTGAAAACTTACGATTCGTAATGATTAAATCATCTAATGTGAGTTGGGTCATATATGTGTACTTAGCCTATTGTTCTTCATTGTTACTTAAGAGCTCGAGAGAGTGAGTTAGAGAGAGAGAAAGAAGAGAAAGCCAGGGATTTGAAGAAAATCAAAGGGAAAACTTTAGAATTGAGTTAAGGTATGTTAAACTACTTACAATCTTTGTCTCTAACTCATCTTTGTCTTGAAATCAAGAAGAAATTAGGAATTTGAGCTAGGGCTTTGAGTTGTATGGTGGCTTGAGCTAAAGGCATGAAATTGAACACTAATCTCTCCATCTTTGTTTTGATTTAAGTTCACTCTTGTGATTAACCCATAAAACAAACCCTAGATGATTTATGAAAACAAGATTTGTTGGAAGATTATTCATGGAATATGTATTTTGAACTTGTTTACGTAATGTATGAGTATGGGAAATAGATGAGTCCATGAATTTGTTGTTGATGCAAAATTGATATGTTTAATGTGATACCCCTATTCCGTAGTATGCTAATTGGTCCTTAATTTGAGTATGATTATGTGTTTAATATGATTTCATGTGTCATTGTGTGAAAATATGTGGTTTTGAATTTCTATCTGTTCACTGTAGGAATATCTGTTTGATTATCTGCTTTGGAAATTAAATTGAGGGCCTTATCGGCCACAGAACCCGAAATTGATTGCGCCACTATGATTACCGTAATCTTTAGAGCCTACGGTGAAATTTAATTAAAAATTGATTCGGGTCGGATTAAATTGATTAAATTGATGATTTAGTGCCCAATTATTTAATATTATTAAATAATAGTTAGTGGGTCTTTATGTGTGAGGCCATATACACTCTCATTGTCTCTTTTGAACTCAAAAATCTGATTTTGGTGCCTTGAGAGAGAGAGAGAGAGAGCCGACCATGGAGATAGAAGGGAGAGACTTGTGCAAATTTTGACTCAAGCTTGGATATTTGAAGTCTAGTTCAAGAATTAACCATAGATTGGGCTTGTAGGTAAGCAATTGATTCTTGAATTCATGAGTTTAATGTGTAATCTTGTGTGTTCAGGGTTTGTTTGTAACCAAGAGCATGAGTTGAGTTGGTTTTGTTGGAATTAAAGCTTGATATGTGCATGCAAGTAAAGAATACCTATGGAATCACAAAATCTAGCATGTTTTTGTTGAGTTTCATGGGAGTGAGCACTAATTGCATCATTAGAAGTATAAATGAAAGTCAAAATGGGCATGCATGTTGTTTATTAAAAATGGGAACCTTGAATGCATGAGTTTGAGTTAATTTGGGGCATGCATGTGTTTAATTCTTGGAATTGAGCTTCAAAATGTTGTAATTGGTATTTGTACCATGTTAGTACACACATATATATATGAATTTTGAGTCATAAACATGCATTTGGAACCTTTGAACATCGAATTGAAGCTCAAGAACTTGATCTGGAATTTCCAGAATTTTGATGTCCGATCGAGCGGGGAAACCGCCGCTCGAGCGTGAATTTCGTGCTCCCAGCATTTTTGCAGACATGGATGTCCGCTCGAGCGGGGAATCTTACGCTCGAGTGGGAAGCCATGTAGAGAGGCCTTTCGCCGAGCGCTGTAATGCACGCCGAAAGGAATTTGACTTAGCCAGTACTTTTACAGGCCTCTTGGGTTCACTCAAGTGGGGAAGTCCATGCTCGAGCGGGGACCCTATTTTCTGAAATTTTGAAAATACATTCTGTGTTCTGTTTTCCATTCCCTTTCACTTCTAAGCACTCTTAGGCATACATTGAGCATTGTAATTGAATTAAAGAGATAAGAATGAAGCCTAAAGAGGAATATGTGAATTAAAGAATGGATTGAATTGTTTGTGACCCATATGTGTTATATGATATGTAGGGTCAAGCTCCAGGGCAAATCCAGAAGCCGATCACTGTGAGTAATATCTGTAATATGATGTTGTCCAATTGCTTAATTCTATGTAAGTTTTGTAAAGTTCACTAATTTGAATAGAGGACAAAGTTTGATATGAAAGTTTGAAAGGCTTAAAGGCCAATTTGATATGAAAGTTTGAAAGTCCTAAGGGCCAGTTTGATACGAAAGTTTGAAAGGCCTACAGGCCAGTTTGATACGAAAGTTTGACAAGGCCGAAGGCCAGTTTAACATGAATGAATTGGGCCTAAGGCCGTTTGTCGTTTAATATTCCAATGTATCTTCTTCATTTGATATTATTCACTGGGCTATCGCTCACGCTCATTCATGTGTTTATAGTTGAGCCAAGAGAAGTCTAGACCCAGCCTCAGTGAAGTCAGTGTGGAACAACCAAGGTTTTTGGAGAGTCAGCCCTCGCGTCTCACGCACGAGACATGTCTTCGCCCTTTTGTTATGTACTTATGTTTTGTCATGTTGGCGAAGACTTTGGGTCTGTTGTATATAGTTTTCATGGGTTGACTTAGATTTGAATGATCCTGTCTGTACAGAACTTTATGGTACTATATTTCTGATGTGAGTTATTAACGTATATAAGTGTGGTTTGTTTTGGTATGCCATGTAAGCACAGCTCTATGGGCAATGTCACGCCCTCAAAATAATACACAAAACCCATCATTCTAGACATGCAATGATATAAGAGAAATCAACACATTTCCATTCCTCAGAGTAGTCCTTACAACAGTATTACATATTAACAACAAAAGCAAATACCGTAAGGGCTTACAGATTTCCAAGTCAACACTTGGTTACAAAAAAAAAGAGTACTAACTCTATACAACGAAAGCCCAATGCTTGGTATCCATGTAAAACAAACAAAAAAACCAAAGAGAGTCTTCAACTCTCATCTCCGTCCAAGCTATGTCCTTGGAGGTGGCATGATACCTGCACCTAAAAATGATGTCCCATATAGGGTGAGCCAACGCCTAGTAGAGATATGCTAAACACAATATGAGCAATAACTAAGACTTTAGCAATTGATAAGTGTTTAACTCACATAAACCAATTCATACACCACTTTCATTACATGACCACTGTATTTGTGTGTCATTTCGTTTTCCATTTCTTATCCAATTCACAATTCAACTACGGCTCAGAACCTAGCCAACAACTTAGATGAGACAGTAACTCATGTTAAACATTTCCCATTTCCCATTAAATATGCGTATGAGCTATACCACCAAATCAACAGATAAGCATATGAGCTATATCAACAATTCCACAGATAAGCATATGAGCTATATCAACAATTCAATAGATAAGCATATGAGTTGTATCAACACTTCAATAGATAAGCATATGAGCTGTATCAACACTTTAATAGATAAGCATATGAGCTGTATCAATTTTCGGTTTAGAGGTCCAGCCCCTTTCTTCCAATAAATCGTTCGGTTTAGAGGTCCAGCCCATTTCTTCCAATAAACCGTTTGGTTTAGAGATCCAGCCCCTTTCTTCCAATAAACCGCCCACACAAAATAACATATATATATATACACATTGGTAGTATACATAATCAATCAATACATAAAGTTAATATATTCATTCAACAGTCATACTCTATGACACGTCCATTCGATTAGTTTCAATTTGCCTAATCCTCATGCATTGTCTCCAACAATCAAAACTACCCTCCACCGGTAGCCCAAGCAATTATTTCTGAACAGATAATAAAAGCTCCAACAGGTAAAATTATCAACATTTCAAAAGTGAGCGATAAATAAATTCAACTCCACTAGTCCATCCAATAATGAGCCAATTTCATTATATTCACTTCAATTTCACAAATCCATAACTTTCCCAAACTTAATTATACCAATTAATAAATACACAAATTAGGGCTTTCTCCCCCAACTCTCAATATTAACCATAGGTTCAAATATCAACAACCAACACCCAAATCATCATTTCGAGACCCAAAGTACATGTTTAAGAATCAAAATAACAAACCCTCTTTTATACCATTTTGAAACCCTAAGTCCCAAAATCAACCAACTTCAACACTTTATCAAAACTACCAATAATCTATGTCAAAGACCATAATAGTGAGTAGGAATCCCTACCTCAAATTCGGAGCTCAAGGAAAGAAGATGACGAAACTCAACGTGTTCCAAAACTTAAAATTTTCGGATCAAAGTAAAGCCCTCGACGATCAGCCCAACTTTTGTAAAGACCAAAGGTGAGAAAAACACCCTAGCTAGATCAATACTTAGAGAGAAGTTATGGTTTTAGAGAGAGAAGCTCTCAAATGGCTTTTTGCAAAAGTAAGAGAGAGAAACGGGTGTGAAAAAGTGAGCCAAAAAGCTGAATCTCGGGACCTTATACCAGTCGCCCCGCTCGGCGTGAAACCCCGCTCGGCGCCACTCAGACTCGCTCGGCGTAATCCCGCCGAGCGGCGGATGCACACTCCCAGAACTTTTGCAGACAGTCCCGCCGGCGCTTAACTCCCGCTCGGCGGCACTCCAAACTCCCGCCGGCGGCCAATCTCGGCCGGCGTCCAACACTGACGAAATCTTGGATGGTTGTTTTCCGCTCGGCGTCAAACCCCCTCGGCGAGAGGCCAAAATCTGGGTAACTATTTTTGGTCTCTAAGCTCAATCAACCTGTTCCAAACCTTCCCAACACAACCCAAGGCTCAAATGCAAAGATTAACGGATGCAAACGAGGTATAAACAACAACCAACTCCACGGAACCGAGTCCGGATACGACAAATAAAGAAAAGGGGAAACCGAGATCGCTATAACCTCCCCCCCTTAAAGAATTTCGTCCCCGAAATTATGGAAACGCCAAGACACAAGGCCAATGGATCACCCCCAAGGAAAGAAATCGCTCTCACAACAAACCTTCAATTTATTCTTACCAAGGAAGAGACTAACCAAGGGAACACGTTCTAAACGACAACCCTATAGGCACGAAGGCCTCAACAAAACCAAACCTTCCCCGAAACAATTCACCAACAACCGACTAGCACCCCAAGCTATGTCACTACTCAACATGCATAATTCCCAACAACACGACCAAAGTAAATCGTTTGCATAGGTAAAAGAAAATCATTTTCTGGTTCATGAGACATTTCTCAAAGATGTTTAAATTTTCAATGTTAGTATTCCGAAATAAATCTTGCACTTTCCATGCGAAGTTTAAAAGTTTTTTGTAAACATTTTTCATAAGCACGGTGTTACTCAAAACACTTGACCACCTACTATTTTGTTTGCCAAAGACTTCCCATTGAAATTTCTCAACAATATTACAATTAAATGTTCAACAACCTGACCCATCACTGGTCACTTTATCTCTATTCAAGAAGCAATTTACAACATCTGCTATAACATGTATTTCTTCAAATCTAAGAATTCCCAAAATATATGGTTCACAAGTTCATATCATAGTCAATGTTCATGATATATTCTCCAGTTCTATAATACATTCAACATATGCAATGTTACATTAAACTTTCCTTTCATGGCAAGTTTCAAAGTACTTTCGTGAACCAAAAAAAAATATATATGCAATGTTTTTCAACTTCAGACACATTCAATGCTCTTAAAGTTCAACAATGTACAACACATGCTCAAGCATCCACAAATAGATCTGGATATTTCTCTAGGATCTGAAATTTACTCACCCAAGTGGTCTTCCCAACCCCGTTATGTTCCCACAACACCTCTATTAATGGAAGGGTCCCATTTCCCCAAGACCCGATGACAATGATAATAGTAAGCCACACGCAACTACTACAGTGTTCTGAGACCTCCACTGCGTCTCGACTACCGACAGTACTTACATCAGTATTTAGTACTCACCACCCCAACACAGGAAACATGAGAAACGTTTGTACACGAAGTTTCTGGTCGACTTCCACAAAACAGGAAGGCAAGACTAAGCAAGGGTAAGGAACCACATTACACCACATTAATACCCAAAAAAAAAAAAAAAAAAAAAATTTCAAGGTCTTGCCCCAGACACACAACTGGCCACTTACAACTGGCCACAGCCGAACTCAGAGATTTTCCTTAAATTATTTTCCGAAAGTAAGGATCGCAAACCCACATTTCGATTCAAAATCATTTTAGTTCACAAAGAGTACTCAATTTCCCTCAAGTGAATCGCAATGTAATCACTCACAAAACCCACCATACTTACAGTAATGACGCAATTCCCAAAAAGTACTACCACAATAGGGACTCCTAAACGTTTGAAGATCCCAACAACGCAGCAACATAAAGGATAACTTTATACACCCCACGTCTTACACCACACAGACAAGACTGAATAAGTCGAAACGACTCTAACAGTATGCCACACTTACTCCATACACTTTCACCCCCTTACTCGTATTACCACTATCCAAACTGAACGACAGACACTTATGCCAAAGTGACCTAGCTTTACCAAACCTCAAACCAAATTTCAAACTTCAAGCCACACTTCCATCGGTAACCATATTATAGCCTTACCAAGGTATCCGCCAAGGATCCCCTAAGATTAATCCCCTTCTACACATCATCTACTAATAACATACGAACCACACATTAATACGCATCGTACTATGCAAAACTTCTTCACTTAGAGATTTCACCCACCACCTCGACTGAACTCGAAGTAACAGAATTTGCTTACCCCTTCCCTCGTACTGAGTTAACTGACAGGGTTTGCTACGACACAACATTTAACATTACCCATCAACCGTTCGTACCGAACACAATCAATCACAGCATCTTCATCCGACAATGACCTATAGGGTCCACACTTTATTCCTCATTCTATTTGTCACTCATTCCGAGAGTACAACCAAGACACTAGGTCTACGTGCCCAACCATCCACCATTACCACAACCGAACAACTGCCTTGCACCAAACCCCGACACCAAAGCATGACGCCAACAAGGCTTTCAAAGACTCACCATCCTAACTATCCAGCCGAGTAAAGGTCCTCACCCTCCTCACTATTAACCCACATCTCTATCCGCAAACACCATAGCACTGTGACTCCATCCACGGGTCACACCCTAACTACAGGCTGTACACCCAATCAACCCTTACGATAGCATCTCCCGACCTAACTAGTGTTAAAGTACAAACCTATCACATTCGACCATAATAAAGGAGCCCAAAACTTAGGAAACATCCACATACTACTACCCGAGATATAGCACCAGCTGCTTACGACACATCACTCCCCGATGCCAACAACCATACCCTCATATAGGGACTAACACTCCCTCAATCGAAACAACTGACCAATACATATGCCAATTCGGCCACGCTACCTACCACGAAGGTACAAGTCTAATCCTAACAAGATTATGCGTTATGCCCTCGTAAGATACCATGTTAAATACATACTACACCTCGTATTAATCGCACACTTCCCATTCCCTCGAGGAGTTCCCACGACAGTAGATCAACATCACTTTCACGTACATAAGATCGATTAGATGACACTAATGAAATTTGAACACCTGGCAAGTATACTGTTCTCACCTTCTAGTAATCCTGATCGAGATACGCATCCCTCAGTAATCTTTTCAAATTTGAAAACATGGCTCATCAGCCCTCATTTTTCCCCAAACTATATCACACGCATATGAATGCATTATTACCAAGAATTTTATGGTCTCACAACAACCTATTACGTTAATAAAACTTTTAGAGTCACTACATGCTCTAATCTGCCCATTTCAAGAAAATAGATAAGCACTGGCACACATAACTATATAAACATATATATATATAGGAACAAACAACCTTGATGTTCCAACATTTCCAAAATACATTGGTTACACAACAGAATCCAATGATTACAAAGTGATAATTCACCGATTACAAAACGGATTAGTTAAAACAAAACCACCCTATCGGTATTACCACCACTACCATCCATCACTGGACTGTGAAAGTTGGTCATCTCTAACCCAAGATAACCTACAAGCTAATGAACCCCGGACAAGAACTACTGATGTGCCCCAGCCGGCCACACCTGGAACAACTGCGGACTTTTCCAACCGGGGCTTGGGAACTCGACTCTCCCGAGGCCCTCAAAATCTGGCCTGTTTGTTCCCCAAAATGGTATCGCCCTGTCGATCAAATAAAATTTGGACCCGACTAGGTTGTAAAACCCCCAAAGTAGCCCCTGGCTGAGTACAGAAACGGCTGAAATGACCCGGCTGATTACACACCCAACAAGTAAGTGGCTCCCTAGCATGAGGCTGGTTCAAAGCCTGAGCTGATAGAGGCCCCAATAGCTGCTCCCCCACTGGGCATTCGATCGGCCCAAAACCTGGCTGGCTAAAAGATTCGGGTGGTGCAACTACTGATCAGACTGCCAACCCTGCCCTCTTCCTCTGTGGGCAAACCGAATACTTGTGGCCCAGCTGACCACATTTGAAACAACTAACAAACTCTCTATTTTGAGGCTAGTTTGATGCCCGAACCTCTTTGGACCTCCCAACAAAAGAGTCTGAAATCCTTGACGAAGAAAAGGACTTAACCTGGGACTGAGCATATTTTCGCCTCCACCTCTTACCAGGCCTAGAGTACCTATAAACCGCAGGAGTCTCCGCAATGGCTTCCTCCCTAACCCGGCCAACACCCATCACCATAGGCTCTTCTCTATTTTGTCCCATAGCTAGCACCGCTGCTTCAACATGAGTCATGACCCTAACCAAAGACTGCTTGTAACTCCTATGCCAAGACCCATGATCCTTTCAGGATGCTATCACACAGCCTACTCTCAAACTCTAAACAACGTAATTCCTCCGTCTCCACCAATTTCGGGGCAAACCTTGACAGATTCGCGAACCATGCTTCAAACTGCACCAAAGGTGTAGTACCTTGGCATAACTCCACAAACTGTTTCCGCAACCCTTCCCGTGTGGAAGGTGGGAAATCAAAACTCCCTCGTCTAGGCATCCTAGTAAAAGCAACAAAGGTATTAGCACAACAACAAAGGTGCCGAAACTATTTCACTAGCGTCCTAACACGATGGGCAGCTGCAATTCATTCCACGTAAGCACATAAACTCATAAGCACTTATCAATTTCATTTCCAGATGATGATAGTCCCAAGGCGTTACTAGAGTTCCGGTTAGAAACAGCATTGATCAAGTGCTCTTCCAACAAGACTCCCAGAAACCCAAGGATCCAATCAACATCCTAGAAATTAAATCCCATACCCAAGTAGTCACATAAACATGTTATCACATAATCACATAACACTACATCTAAGTCTCTAACCAAGCGAGACAAACCCATTGTGATACTAATCACTTCCCACGTACCCAAAGTATTCGAACCCGGTACGCTCTGATATCAAGTTGTCACGCCCTCAAAATAATACACAAAACCCATCATTCTAGACATGCAATGATATAAGAGAAATCAACACATTTCCATTCCTCAGAGTAGTCCTTACAACAGTATTACATGTTAACCACAAAAGCAAATGCCGTAAGGGCTTACAGCTTTCCAAGTCAACACTTGGTTACAAAAAAAATAGTACTAACTCTATACAAGGAAAGCCCAATGCTTGGTATACATATAAAACAAACAAAAGAACCAAAGAGAGTCTTCAACTCTCATCTCCGTCCAAGCTATGTCCTTGGAGGTGGCATGCTACCTGCACCTGAAAATGATGTCCCATATAGGGTGAGCCAACGCCCAGTAGAGATATGCTAAACAAAATATGAGCAATAACTAAGACTTTAGCAATTGATAAGTGTTTAACTCACATAAACCAATTCATACACCACTTTCATTACATGACCACTGTATTCGTGTGTCATTTCGTTTTCTATTTCTTATCCAATTCACAATTCAACTACGGCTCAGAACCTAGCCAACAACTTAGATGAGACAGTAACTCATGTTAAACATTTCCCATTTCCTATTAAATATGCGTATGAGCTATACCAACAAATCAACAGATAAGCATATGAGCTATATCAACAATTCCACAGATAAGCAAATGAGCTGTATCAACAATTCAATAGATAAGCATATGAGTTGTATCAACACTTCAATATATAAGCATATGAGCTGTATCAACACTTCAATAGATAAGCATATGAGCTGTATCAATTTCCGATTTAGAGGTCCAGCCACTTTCTTCCAATAAACCGTTCGGTTTAGAGGTCCAGCCCCTTTCTTTCAATAAACCGCCCACACAAAACAACATATATATATACACATTGGTAGTATACATAATCAATCAATACATAAAGTTAATATATTCATTCAACAGTCATACTCTATGACACGTCCATTCGATTAGTTTCAGTTTGCCTAATCCTCATGCATTTTCTCCAACAATCAAAACTCCCCTCCACCGGTAGCCCAAGCAATTATTTCTAAACAGATAATAAAAGCTCCAACAGGTAAAATTATCAACATTTCAAAAGTGAGTGATAAATAAATTCAACTCCACTAGTCCATCCAATAATGAGCCAATTTCATTATATTCACTTCAATTTCACAAATCCATAACTTTCCCAAACTTAATTATACCAATTAATAAATACACAAATTAGGGCTTTCTCCCCCAACTCTCAATATTAACCATAGGTTCAAATATCAAAAACCAACACCCAAATCATCATTTTGAGACCCAAAGTACATGTTTAAGAATCAAAATAACAAACCCTCTTTTATACCATTTTGAAACCCTAAGTCCCAAAATCAACCAACTTCAACACTTTATCAAAATTACCAATAATCTATGTCAAAGACCATAATAGTGAGTAGAAATCCCTACCTCAAATTCGGTGCTCAAGGAAAGAAGATGACGAAACTCAACGTGCTCCAAAACTTGAAATTTTCGGATCAAAGTAAAGCCCTCGACGATCAACCCAACTTTTGTAAAGACCAAAGGTGAGGAAAACACCCTAGCTAGATCAATACTTAGAGAGAAGTTATGGTTTTAGAGAGAGAAGCTCTCAAATGGCTTTTTGGAAAAGTAAGAGAGAACGGTGTGAAAAAGTGAGCCAAAAGTGAATCTCGGAACCTTATACTGCCGCCTGCTCGGCGTGGAAACCCCGCTCAAGCGCCACTCAGACTCCCGCCGGCGTAAATCCTCGCCGGCGGCGGATGCACACTCCCGAACTTTTGCAGACAGTCTCGCCGGCGGCCAACCGCCGAATCCCGCTCGGCCAATCCCGCTCGAGCGCCAACACCGACAGAAATCTCGGATGGTTGTTTTCGCCGAGGCGTCAAACCCCGCCGCAGTGGAGAGGCCAAACTCTGGGTAACTGTTTTTGGTCTCTAGGCTCAATCAACCTATTCCAAACCTTCCCAACACAACCCAAGGCTCAAATGCAAAGAGTAACGGATGTAAACGAGGTATAAACAACAACCAACTCCACGGAACCGAGTCCGGATACGACAAATAAAGAAAAGGGGAAACTGGGATCGCTATAGACAAAGTTTTCAAAATTGCTTCCGTTTGGCCCCCTTTAACTCTGTTAAAATACGTTTGGTGTAACGACTCAGAAATTCTTTCCTCCGCTCGAGCGGAGGTACGCCGAGCGGACTTTTGGGGTTTCCAAAGAATTTTTGACGGCCTGAGATTCGGGGAGTTGTGATTCTCCTCTCGAGCGGGGGAGTTTACGCTCGAGCGGATGACTTTGTTGGTCTCAAGGCCGGCGCAAGGTTCGGCCGAGCGGTCGCTGGTTAAGTTTGATTCGAAGCATGTGGGCTCATTTTGATGTTCTTTTAGTGTATTTGAAATGTTCTTACCTTATTTTGGGAGATTGATTGAGATGATAAGATGATGGTAAAGTACGATTGGACTAAAACCTTAATTGGAATAATTCGTTTGACCAACCGTCACTCATTTGCCCTTTTCTTTTCCCCACTTTGAATATGGATGTGAGGTTAGAACCATTGGAAAGCTTATTTCGGGGCTTCAATTTGAACACAAGAACGACCTAAACGGAGTCCGGATGAGAGAGTTACACCTATTTGAAGTTTTGGAATCTGTCTTTGGAACAGTCCGCTCGAGCAGGAATATGGACGCCGAGCGGGAATTACGGGACAGCAGCTCTAAAAACGGGATTTTGAGATCTTTTCCACATTTTCTTTCCCCTCTCTTCTTTCCTCTTCTCCTAAGTCTGAAACCCTCCGAAACCCTAGCCTCAAACCCTTGATCCTCTATTGTGAGCAACAATCCACCATGGTTTGGACATCAAGGATGGAGAATAAGAAAAGATCAATTCTTTTAACCGATTGGAACTTGGATTTGCAAAGGTTTCTTCTCAAGCTTGCTCCTTTGTTGATTCTTGAGGTAAGGGTTCTAATATTCTTCAAGATTTACATTAAGAGCTAGAGTGGTGGTAGTTCCATTGTATTAATGTATAAATTTGCATTTTTGGAGCATATAGAGTAACTTAGAAGATTTGGGACAATCGAATTTGAAGGATGGACGTACCAATTGGTGGGATTAAATGCTGGCTTATGAGTCCTAGATGTTTAATCAATGGAAAAATTAGAATAAAAAGTGTTGGGTTAATAAGTTAATTATTTCTTGAAATTTCAATATTTTCTTGGAACCCTAGGTTGATTAAGGATGATAACCAAAGAGTTGGCCCAAATTGAAAGTAGAATAATGAAATTGGGGTATTGAATTAGGTATATACAAGTTTAATTGGAATTTAGTGATACTTGGAAATTATGTTTAAAATTTACGAATGAACTTTGTTATGAGTATTGTGAATCATGTTTTAATGAGAAAGGAAATTGAGAAGAAAGGTTTGTTGATGATGTGGATGAGGTAAACTTGGCTTTGGAATGTTGAATTGAGCCTTAGCAATTTAAATAGAATTATGTGAAATTATATTTGGTGGCATTGAGTTAAATAATGTTAAATAGTGTGGATTATATTAATTGGTGATGATTATGTGAGGTTATATTGATTATGTTGGGTTGTGTTAAATGTTGTTGAATTGACTTGTGTAGGGTTAACTATAGGGGCGGACCTAGCATCTAACTACTGTGAGTAATAGTACGAAGATGTACATTTCATTTATCATTGATATTTATTATCATTAACGCTTTATTTGTTTTTGTAAGTGTTATACGATCATATTACACAAACATTGTGATGATTGAAAGTTAATGTGAACGTTGAAAGATTGGCATATATCGGTATGACTCTGTTCTGTCAATAATGGCTAATAATTCTCTATTATCTATAAGCACACTACGTCGTTTCTTAATGAATAAATGGAACTATGTTCATCTTCAAACCAAGTATCTGTATGACACTGAGATTATTCCATTGTGTTACATATGGACCTAAGGTTGTTAAGAACCTATGACATGTATGCAAATGTTTAACCTCATTATGGGACTCACGTTAGAATGTGGGTTATTCTGTCCTTATTAAGCATATGGTAAAGATATATGTGGCCTTAATTAATGATTGTTGTTATTATGATTCAGCTGTACGCGAGACATCTATGTTAAGTTGTAACCAAGCTATGGGAAACTTATGTGCATTATTACATAAGGGTATTCTAAGAAAACTGGAAGTGCATTCCAAGTATATTGCAAGTATGTGGCAAGCGTGTTTCAGGTACATCTCAAAGCATGTAATGTACCTATGTTAATCTTTAAAGTATGTAAATGTTTAAGATATGGTAATGTTAAAGTATGTAAATGTTTCAAGTATGTTACAAGGGCCTCGTGCTAAATGTTCCAAGTATGTTGCAAGGGCATTTTTAATGCCAACTTTCAAGGGCGTAATGCCAATTTACAAGGGCATTTTTAATGCCAACTTTCAAGGGCGTAATGCCAATTTACAAGGGCATTTTTAATGCCAATTTTCAAGGGCTTAATGCCATTTTCAAGGGCCTTGTGCCATTTTCAAGGGCTTTATGCCACCATGATTCAAGGGCTTCATGCCATATGTACAAGGGCTATATGCCAACATGTTTTGAAGTTTAATGCCAATACATTCAAGGGCTATCGCCACTTCGTTTAAGGGCTTAAAGCCATATGTTCCAGATGGTATGTTTCAAGCTATTATGTTTCAGGATTGGGCCCCGGGCCGTTCAAGAATTAATACAAAAGCAATTAACCTTATGCTTAGTTATTTATGTATGCATTGATATGTACTATTATTCACTGAGCTTCGCTCACTTTATATTATGTCTGTTCTGTAGGTAATCACTTTGGGAGTCCGTCTTAACCCTTGAAGCTCACCCTTCAGTTGTCAACCTCAGTATACCCAGGCTCCCAGACCAAGTTTATGCATTATGTCGAGTTCTGTTAAGATTTTGGTTTGCATTTTTAATTATTTACCTAAGGTTAAAATGTATGTATACGACTCATTTCTATCTCACTGCTCGACTATGCAATCATGTAAGTGTTTGGGTTTGTAAAAAAAAAAAAGATGACTCTCATGAATGTGATCCTGGCATGTTAGGTTGAGCTCAATGGATGCTTTTCTTTGTTATTTTATTATATTAAATGCTTCCGTTCAGGCCCCGTATGATATGTATATCAGGTTTAGTGTCCATTTATGTATAGGTCATGCCCGGACTTTTAGGGGCGAGACAGGGGCGTGACATTTGGTTTGGTTTGAGGCCGTAGGTAATCCCATGATTATTGGCTGGTTATGTCCTTAACCCATGGGGGCGGGTTCGGGTCGTAACAGAAAACTTGGCCCAAACTGGGAGGGACCTTATAGAATCATCTCGGTTGCCAGCAATGGGGCATATCGGCTTGAAGACACTAATGGCAAGGAGTTGCCAAGATCCTAGAACATTTGCAATTTGAATTTTTTTTATCATTAGTCTTTTGTTTTTTGAAGATTATGTCATGATTTTATTAGCCGAAGTAATAATAAAGTGCTAGTTTGATTTTTATGAATTTAAAATTTGTACAATGGAACTGACCAGTCCTATGACAATGTTTCCGAATGAAACATAATGAATAACTTAGACTTATTAGATGGCAGAGTTGAATTATACTTGCGTATAATAGAGTTGAACTAAGTTGGCAATGTTTCTGATTAAAACCTGGCGAATAACTTAGACTTATTATATGGTCGAGTTAAATTATACTTGCATATAATAGAGTTAAATTAAGTTTGCGATGTTTTTTATTGAAACATGACGAATAAATTAGACTTATTATATCGCAGAGTTGAATTATACTTGCATATAATATAATTAAACTAAGTTGGTGATGTTTCTGATTAAAACACGATAAGTAACTTAGACTTATTATATGACATAGTTGAATTATACTTGCATATACTAGAGTTAAACTAATTTGAATTAACCTAGATTTGCCATGTCGGTAGAGTTAAACTCAAAATGGAACTAAGTCCGCTTTAGTTAGATTTACAGAGAAAATAAGGTCAAAATCCTCGGCTAGTCTTTGTTTGAATCTAACTTCGGCGAAAGGCCATAAACGCATAATATGAACTTAAGTGGAACTTAGGTTCACATTAGGGAGGCAGGGAGCAAGAATGATAAATAAACTTGAGAGTTTGGCACTTGTTGAAATTTTTAGAAAAATTTACAAGTTAGAATGGACTTAACACTTGTTGAAACTTCAAAACAATTTACAAGTTGAAGTTAGCCGAGGTAATAAGGAAAGATGTATCCGAGGTACATATTACCCGAGATGACCAACTAGGTTGCCAAGCGTGGAAAGGTTTGAAGGGTTCTTGATAGAAGACAGCAAGTAGAAGTAAAGAAGCAATACTTGATTGAATAAGTTATAAGAAATAGCACTTGTAAAAATATTTCAAAATATTTTTAAGTGTTAGTCGAGGTATTCCAATTGTCGGCCGAGACAAACAGTCAAGGTTTATATCCGAGGTATTTTAACCTGAAGTGATTACACAGTAAGGGTGTACTTTGAATAAATATAAAAATATTCTAAGAATGGAAGTATGAAAGGCATGAAAGAAAACAGTAAGCATATATGAAGAGAAGCACCCAAACACTTAGAAAGAAAGGAAGGCATGCATTCAAAGATAACTTGTTCATTTACAAAGACAAAAAGGGCACGTTGGCCAAAGCAAAACTTAAAAACTATTCAAATAGTTACAAGTGAAAGGAAAAAATACAAAAGAAAAATCCTAAGTGTCGGGGACATTGGCATGGGTCTCTAACTGCTCAACCTCGGCTGTTGGCGGTGTGTCGGCCTTAATTGGCAGTGTTGCTTCATTTTCCGCCGTGATCTCGGCATCTATCTCAAACAAGGTCTAATCTAAGCTCTTCTCGGCCGCCTAGACCTTGGCCTCAGAGGATGTCCTTTTCATAGAAGAGCTCTTGAGAACCTTATTCTCCTCTTCGTCTTGAGTCAAGTCCAAGACTTGATCATTCAGAGTTGGGGACTTGGCCCCAATAGCAGCCTTTTTTCCATCATCAGCGTCACTAGTATCAGCATCATCCTCGTCGACTTCATCAGCAGATTCCTTGGGAGGTTGAGGGAAAGGAACTTGGAGTTGGCTGATATTTCGGAGAGGTGAGTCCATTGGGACAGATAGTTGATTGAGCGCCACCATCCAGCCGAGGTAATAACCTCGGTTATAAGCATGATTGACTTGTTCTTTGTATTGATCTCGGACGACGGCCTGGCCTTCTTTGAAAGCCTTTTTGTCAGCTGCTTTTACCTCGACATCTTTGGATTCAACGGCCTCCTTAAGCTTGGCCTACAACTAAACTGCCTTGACCTTGGCAGCTTCAACGTCGGCCTTGGCGGCTTCGGCAGTGGCCTCAGCAGCTTTGGCATTGGCCTCGCGCAGCTTTGGCAACCTTGGCTTGATCTAGCAGACTCCTATTGTTGGCCTCTGCGTGGTTCAACGAGGACAGTAGCTTGGCAGCCTCTTGGGTTTTATTAACCAACTTCTTCCTCATCATCTCGGTTTTAAACGCATATGAATGCGTATGTTGGATGACATGCAAGAAGATAAACAGATTAGTGAAATTTGATCAAGTATCGAAAAACCTTAGAAGGTAAAGGAAGAGACTTACCAATACAGAGTGCTGCATCATTAGGCCGAAGTTCTCATACTCGTGGACGTCGGTCATGTGATTCATGTTTTCGGGTAGGAGCACGGTCGTTGACAGGGCGGTGTCGACCTCGACATCCTGGATCGCGCTGTCGCGGGCTGTAAAAAGTTTGTCCCCTACCATGACTTCAGGCACCCAGATCATGTTACAAGGAAAGCTACTGCTACCTTCGGTGCGGTCTGACCTCGGTTTTTTTGTTGGGGGGCATCGGGTGTTGCGGCCTCGGCTAGCCTCTTCTTAGCAGCGGATGTATTCTTTTCGATCTCGGCTAGCTTTGAGATTGACACAGTGTCTTCAGAATCAATCTGAGTCACTGCAGCCTTGGCCTTAGCCTTTTTCACTCTTTTAGGCTTTGGTTTGGACTGGGATGGGAAAGAGGAAGACTGGATAGTCACAACCCTAAGAAGGTTGGCAAGAAGATCTTCAACGACGGCTGGTTTGCGTCCCATCTCGTCGGCTGTCACTGTGATAGTAACCTTCGTGCCAAAGTGAATTGTTAGAAGAGCAATTGACAGATTTGAGGGGTCGGACTCTGAAAACTCAGGACCTCGGTTTCTTCTACTTCGAGTCCTGCTAGCAGGAACATTTGTAAGAGCCTGACGACGATGACGTTGGCGCTGGACTGGAGGAATTAGCTTGGGGGCAGAAGTGGATGGCTGGCCTGCAAGATCGGATGTGGAGGCCTGATCTGGCCTAGGTGATAAAACAGCTAGGGAAGTTGTGGCAAAAGAGGGAGATATACTTTTTCGAGGAACGTCGAACAAAGGGCTCCGATATGTTGGTATGTAATTGAGAAGGAGTGAGGCCTTCCGGCCGTCGATAGGAAGGCAAAAATCTTGAATCAGATCTTTGCTTGGCATGTGGGATTGGCAAAAGTTCTTCTCTGGCTGAGGGATAGCTGCAAGGATAAAGAGAGAATGTTATAATATACAAAGCAAAAAGATGGCTAAGTAAAGTAATAGAAAATGAGGGACTTTGGGGTGGAGGGAACTAAGTCCTTACCCTTATCATCCCTAAAAAGTTCTCGGACCAATGGGTAAAGATGGAGCTCATCATCAGGAGCGAACTCTCAATTGCCCGAGACAATCAAGTAGCCGTCGGTCGCGCCCTTATTGGAATCTGGAATGTCAGCTATCAATTTATACTGTGTCGATCTCGGCTTGAGGTAGTACGTATAGCTGGAGTTTGTTTTTAGGCCACACATAGTGTAGCAGTATTGGATGTCGAATAGTGTATTTCTAGCATTCTGTCGGCGTGTCAACTCGGCAATGCCATTGATGATTCTAAAGGAGTTTACGACCAGTTGCATGGGGTTAAGCCTGTAGTAATGGAAGACTTCCCTAAAAAAAATTGTCTAGAGGAAACCTGACTTTGTCTTCAATTATGGAGACTATAAGAAAGGGCATGTAGTCCGTCCCAAGCATGATAGAGTTATCCTTTCCAGCCATTCGGAGTTGAACGTCGGCTGGAATGGAAAACTCTTGCCTAAAGTACTCAAGTTTGGAAGGGGTGTCTACTCGCCACCTAAACATGCCCATTATCTCGACTAGAGTGGGTTCGGTAAATAGAATTTTGATAAAACAACTTGACAGGGGGTTAAAGACCTCGACTAAATCCTAAATAGGCACTAGGGAATGGATTTCGAAGACCTAAAGGGAAATTATTTCAGTTTTTCCTAAGTATGAGTGCTCTAAAGCAAATCCCAAACCTAGGTCTATAGAAACAAGAGTCAATAGTAAGAATCTGGAAACCAAGCAAGAAGATCAGGAAAAAAATGTGATTTAGAATCAAGAAGCATCAAATGCAAACAAAATTCAAGAATCAAAACGAAGCATAAATGTAGAGAGAAACGCAAACATGGCAAGAACAGTGCCAAACATTCAAGGACACAAATATGAGTAGTACAATGAAGTACAATGATGACATTCAAAGCACAGTGAAGATTCAAGAAACCATAAATGACTTATGATGACCAGAACATGAGAATAAACAAAAAATATAAAGTGGATTCAATGGCAACATGTGAGGCATTTAAACAGACATACAAGTAGTTGCATAACAGCATCATATTCAAGAACAGTAAGAGACTAAAATTGAAGAGAAGAAATCGGAGACTTACCAAGTAAAACCAAGGAAATGACGCCGGAGAGATGCTCGTCGGAGTCAAACGATAACAATCGTGAATATAGAGTAATGAATACTTTGCCGAAAGCGGCGGATGGAGTGATTGTAGAGCTTGAGAACTTGAAAATGGAGGTTTGGAAGAGGAACGTTAGAGAGAGAGAGAGAGTCTGAGAGACGAGGGAAATTGTGAATTGCAAAAGTGAAAAGACGGAGAGAGAAGGAAAAGTTTTGTCAAATATACGAAAAGGTTGGGAAGACTGTGCGTGACAGCCCATATGCAATCAAAACTCTGGGAATTCTTGATTAATGAAGCAAAAACCTCGGTTAGAGGAACAACAGTCATAGAATATGGAAGGATCTCAGTCTGGATAAAGATAAAGCTCTTAGGGAGTTTATCCCTATCTAGTTGAGAATCCAAGATGAGTATTGAGCCTGAGTCCATAGAAGTGAGGCTTCTACAAGGATCAGGTCAGTGTTGGCTATAAAAGTAAGGCACCTTCATGGGTCTCAGGTATGTGTGATATATTGTGAGCAGTAAGTTCTTTCTTGTGAGTTAAGCACAATTTACTATCTTTGATATATATTTGATTACTAACTTGAGTGTCAGATTCTTATCTTTCTGTGACAAGTTATTTGGACTTAATCTATTTTGCCCGTGCTCTCCATCTAAGCTCCCTGTTTGGTTGTGTGGTAAAAAATCAACACCCACAGTTACCTATTATCTGTTAATTATAACTAGCAAGTATAGGCGAATTGTTAAAATTGATAAAGTTTTAAAAGTTCAAAATTTAAATTGAAATATTTAAAAATTATAATTTGATTTGTGAATGAGATAAATTTTTAATTTTTAATTTTGTAATTTTAACTAAATTTTAGTTTGATTTCTGCACATGATAATTTCAAAACCTCAAATTTACACGAAGAACGTTGCACTTGTGATTGACCTGACCCATAGAGACAAAATAGCGTAATTTACCATAAAATAATGAAGAATTATAAACATTATACATCAAATTCATAATTTTTTTCATTAATCTGTAAAATCTTTTATAAAAATCTTGCTAATATGTAATTTCTTCTAAAATAATTTATCACAAGTGATGTTGTGATGGACCCGACTAGAGGTGGATAAACGTCTGTCGGTATTGGCCGACACTATATAATTTTTTTTTTTATATTTGTTCAAGTTCTACTGGATAATAATATTAGATTTTTATATCTGTCCAAGCCCGATAAAAAAAAATTATAAATTTAAAACTCACTAATCAGGCTATATATTAAAAAAAATTAAAACATTTCACAATTAAAATTCAATCATACATTATATTTTTTAAATAAATATATAGATATTATTATAAATTGAAATTTTTATTAAATAAATTAAATCGCATATTACCACACATATAAATTTTAATAAATCAACAAAGATAAAATTTAAATTCTAAAGAATGTATATTTTTTTTAATGTATCATAAATAAATACTCAGATAATTAATTTAACAATGAGTTGAGTTGAGACTGGATTAAAATTTAAATCTGAAATCAACTTTACTAATATTTTGAAACAATATTTTCGAACCTAAAAAAAATAGAATTCGATATCCACCCAAACCCGATCCGACCCATTAACGAACTTGCTTCCCGAACATGTAACAGTAGTATCATCCAATCCCACAGATAGCTCTAAAGTTGAAATCACACACAAAGAAACGATTTTAGTCATTGATTCGATTGTTTCGGTGGAAATCATGGAAAAATGGAGGTGAGGAAGCAAACAAAGCGGACTCATCACCATCAACAACAACAACAACCACAACCGACTCAAACCCTAGTTTCAAAGAATCAACCCAATCGCCGCGTCACCACCGTAATCCTCTGCTAGTAGAAGAAAAAGGAGGAGAGAATCGAATCGGGGAATCGAAATCGATTTCTTCGTTAGACCAGAAGGAGATCGTGAGAGCTCTTGAAATCGTGGAGAGGGACTCGGTGGCCATCGCCGAGAGCTTCACTTCTCTCTTCGCTTCTCTCCGTTTGGCTCTCTCCGAGGTCAATCAGCTTCATACGTAGCTTCTTCAGTTTCATGTGTTTCACTCACAGCAAATTTTGTATGATTTTTTTATTCATATTGTTGTGTTGATCAGAAGAGGGGACAAGAATGAAAATTGTGCATTGTTTTTGGTAGACAATGTTTTTCTCTTCAAACAGTGCTGTTTGTTTAGATAGAAAATAATTTCCGGAAGGTTTGATTTCACTTCACCATTTTTCTTCATTTCATGCTCAACTATTAATTTCATCTATTAAACATCTAACTGGACAGCTTAAATCATACAAAAAAAAAAAAAAAAGGTTTATTAAATTGGTTGTGAGGTGTGATTTGTTCAAAATAGTAAGGAAAACATGTGTTTTGTTGTACGATTAAACTTGAAACCGTTTTTTTTTTTTTTTAAATCAAGTCAGGCTAAAATGATTATTGATTTGTATAATTGTCTCTAATTCGACCACATAAACTAAAATCGTAAAATTTAGGGATTAGATAAATCACATTGATAATTTGGGGATAAAGTGGAACAAATTGGTGATGGCATCAAGACATTGATAATTTGGGGATAAAGTGGAACAAATTGGTGTCTTCATTGATTTTTTTTTTTTTCTTTTGAATAAATAAACAAAACTTTATTAGGACGGCATCAAGATAATGTACAAAATACAAAAAGAGTCGACGCACAAAAACCTAAGGCAGCGTTTGGTAATGTTTGCGTTTTTGGTTTATGTTTCCAAATATTTTATACTATTTTTATTTATTTTTAGAAAAACATAAATAATAAACGCGTTTAGCTTGGACAAAATGTTTGAAAAATTTTGAGAACATAAACTAAAAAACATGTTTGTTAAGGCCTAAAATTTTTATTTTTTAATTTTTGACAATGGGATCATACACATTGTAATAAATATCCATAATAATCATATTGATACAATACCAAACATAGATAAACTTAATAACCATATTAGTATAATGTTCATAACAACTTACAAACCATAATAATAACATCTCAATTCTTCCACAAACCATAAAAAAAACATCTCATTAAAATGAAGAATAACAGTTATAATATCATTACAATGAAGAATATCATTAACATATCATTAAAATGAGCTTCAGGCAACAATATCTTTTAAATCCTTATCATGTACTCCAAATTTAAAATGAAGAACAAGATTTGCAGATTAACCTATCTTTTAAATCCAAATTAGCAAAAAGGCAACAATATCATTAAAATGAAGAAGATCTGCAGATTTAAAATGAAGAATAACAGATATATGTTCTTAAAAATTAAAAAAAAAAAAAAAAATTTAAATGTAGCATAGATCTACAAACAACCATGGCAGAATAGATTTGTGGTTCAGAAATTTTGCAGAACAAATTTGCAGAACAGAGAAAGAGAGACTGAGATCAATGTGGTTCGGAAATTTTGCAAAAGATCTACAGAACAAATTTGTTGTTTAAAAAAAAAAAAACCATGGCAGCTCGGTGAAACGCAGAGAAAATAGAGAAAATGGGGGAGAGAGAGATAGAGAGTAAGAGAGAGAGAAGAGAGAGACCTGAGATCAATTTGTTGACAGATTTACAAAGATCTACATGTTTGCAACATAATGTTTTAGAAAAGAAAAAAAAAATTCAAAGCTCGATGAACACAGAGAAGAGAGAGGAGACAGAAAGAGAATGGATGGGAGAGAGAGAAGAGAGGGGAGAGAGAGAGAAAAGAGACACTGACTTGATTTGTGAAGTTTCAGTCAACATGAATGAAGTAGAGGAAGATGAGATACAACTTTTATTTTACTGCTGGGAGAAAATAAATTCAATTCGGGTGCTCCGAAGATTTGAACCAGGGTCCTAATGCCGACAACTAAGTTACTGTCCGCTACAGTGCCAAATTTATAAACCAATGAAAACACATTTTTTCGGTTTACATTTTTTGGGTCAAATTTATAAATTGAGAACTAGTATTATAAATCAAAAATTTACCAAATAAGTTTTTAGCACAGTTTTTAAAATTTTTGTAAATATAAATTGAAAACAAAATGGTTACCAAACAGACGATCCCAACTAATCAAAAAAATGTTTAACTTGAACAAAAACCTAGTTTAGGGAGTATTTGAAGTATGCAGGTGAAGGTGAGCCATGTATTATATTGGCGATGCTTTTGCCTCTAGAACACAAATTTGCTTGCAGTTTGCCCATTTTATCAAACATCCACACGAGCCATAGGTTGATCAAATTCAAAATCTATATTAAGTTTGAAAAACTATGTGTCATATACATAATCAAAATATGTGGGAGGTTGTGTGTATGTGTTTTAGAATTGGGTTTTTTATTGCAGTGTGCCTATATGACAGGACAATGTAATTTTTGCAGGCACCAAGCACTTCAGTTGATCACATGCATTGCTTCAGTGATGCTGTGGGCTGACTTCAAGAATGTGGTAAATAATGGATTGTTCTGAATGATATGGTGGTTAATTTATTTATCTCTTTGGTAAATTCAAAATGTTTTGGCAGAATTTAGGTTATGAAAACGTTGGATAGCCATCCATGCATTATATCCATCCATATGACCAGTCAGCAATCCAGTATGATTATGACTTCAATGATATTGTGGCTTGTTCACACTTCTTTCTCAAAAAGTGAAAAATGCTTTATTACTACTTTGATATAATAAAAATTAATATATTTGTAAATTAAAACATGGGATTTGTTAGTTTTTCGCGCCCTGGCCTCGTCATTTCTTGATTTTTAAAAATTTTCATGTCAACCTAGCCCTGTCGCATCGTTTATATTGTATCCATATTATGCGTTCGTGTTTCTTTGGTCAGTTTGCAAGTTGCTTGTGGTGAGGTAACATAAAAATGCTTACTAGTATTTTGTTGTTATTTCCCTCTGTGCCACCAAAACTCATCTTAAAGGAGGTGCTATTTGAAGAGAATTTCTCTTTAGAACTATAAATTTTATTTCTTAGCATGTTCACTGTATTGAAAACTTCACACTATGGAATTATATTAATTTTCAGTTTAATTTAGTGACTGGCTACGTACTATCTCCTTCTGGCCTCCACTTCATGTCCAGGGAGATCCTGCTACCTGGCTGCATTTTTTTCAGTCATAGCTACTTGCTCTTAAAGAAGAGCAGGATGATGGTTGCAACGCTGCAGGGATAGTTTGGTTGAGTTTTTATTTATTTATTTATAAATAGAGCAGTTTCTTCTCATGACTCCTGTATTTTTTTCCCCCCTAAAAAAGGGGGACGTTTTTTTCTTATATTTTGTTCTTAACTAAACTCAATAGTTTGCCAACTTATATCACAGATCCTCTGATTTGAACTGTCTCATTCTGCTTGTCTTACTTTGCAGCACTTGATGCAGCAACAAAAGGGAATCGGTATATAAATTCCTGTCTGAGGTACAGAATTTGATTTCACCTTGCCATTATGATAAATGCTGATGTAGGGACTTTTTGGCTTATTTTGATCAATTTTCCACAACTGTTCCAACAAGGATGTTTTTCTTAATTCTGCTGATTTATATCCTGTCATATGCATTTCTTAACAATTTTTGTGCACTTCGTTATGCAAACTATTTTGTTGGTAGTAATTTAAATTCAAATTAGATAGCAAAATGAAACAAGCAAAGATATGAGAGTTTAAGTCTCATATGCACTCATCAGCCAACATACGCACAACCAAGGACTGATGGAGAAAATAAACCAAACCAAACCAAACTAAGCCTTCTGTCCCAATCAAATGGGGGTTGGCTACATTTTCTCCACGATGTTCCTTTAATAAAAACCCTACAGGGCCATAGGAACCTATCTTGTAGCTGCCAGTTGGTGACTCATATCAGGAGTCTTAAATCAGTTTAGAAAATGGGAGGTACTCCTTACTGATGGAATGTCGATGACTTTTAAAATATTTTTTGAGTGTCTTCATTATATCATCAAATATTACAATTTTCCCATCTTTAGCAAGTTACATTTGCTCTGACTATTTCTTACTTGGAACTTATTGTGCAAATTGAACGAGGAAATGAAAGGCGCGGATAGTCTAGGCACACAACTGTATCCTTGGTTTTGCTTGTGTTCAGTCACACGCATCTTATCTTCTTTTTACTTTTGTCAATGTGTATTTTTTTGTCGTTGCCAAATTTACCCTTACACAAGGATCCCACTCCAATCTTGTAAGGTATTTTTTAAGGCTCAAGGTTGGAGTGGTTGAAATCCGTTTTGTTTCTTGTATCATATATAAATAACATGCACACATTCACACGAAAGGGCCACAGAAGTCGAAACCTATGCTCAACACACTCAAGGAAAATTGATAGTGGTTCATTAATTTTTTTTTTATAGCATTTACTCAAATCTTTTTATTTGTACCATGATTTTTCCACATTGAAATTCAATCGCTTCCTTAATATCCCTGTGAAGAAAAATCTTGCGGAGGAATGTTGATACTTTGGACTTGGCTGTGAATAGGCTACTCCGGCTTCCATGATGGTATTGTGCTTGACACTCAATTCTCTCAATTAGAAAGGCTACTTCAAATTTCATTTTAATGTGTAAATTAATATGCTAGTTTTACTTGGGGTATTATTTTTACTGATATTATTGTTTTGGGAATTCGGGTGGTTGATATTACAGATGTTTTTGAAAATGCCAGGAAGAAAAACAAACTGATACATTGTTTGAACCACTGCGGCCTGTGATTCTGTTTTTGTTTTTGTATTTTGTTTTATGAATATTATTTTGTTATTATTGTTTTTATTTGGGGTCAGGGATACAAAACATGAGAAAAGATGAAGAAACAAAACAATAGGGTAATTAGAAGAGGATGGAAAAAAGGCAGCCTTTGAGCTTTAGCCCAATTATGTGAAGCCCATATTCAAGCAAATTTAGCCCAATTATTTTCGTTTCATAAATAAACATCTCTAAGATTGTAATGTGTCATCAAAACTTGGAATATATGGTTTATAATTATCATGTCATTATTAATTTTATGACTTATATTGATTTATTTTTAATTTAAAATTAAAATATTGATAATAAAATAGAAATATCTCCATTTTATCTTTGAAGTGGAGATGATGTGTTGTTCTCAATCAGATTGTGTGAGGAATTGGCATATATCTCCAAAAAAAAGGCACCCCATTTGTCAAGAGTCAGAAAATTTAATTTCATTCAACATTAAAGATTGTTGACACACTTGTATCTGTATATTTTTGGCAGTTTGTTATTATACATATACTAGCGGATGACGCAAACGTGATGGATTTATAAGTTTGTAATAAAATATAGGATTGTTTTGGGTATAATTTGTAAGTTGATTTTTTTGTTTATTATGAAAAGATATGTAAAAAAATAAAGAAGTGATGATGTGATAAAAATAATTCAATAAGCAACCTATTTCTTGTGTCTCATATTAGTAATTTTCACCATTTAGCATAAACTAAAGTGCAATTATTTAGAAAAGTACACTTATTTAGTTCTTATTATTTTTTTATTTTTTTGCACATCTTTTTATAAAAATTAAAAAATATATTTATTTAAATCATTTTAAACACTCCCGAATGCATGCCATTGTTTCGCAAAGTGACTTTAATTCGACTACAAGTACATGAACTCTTAATCTGTAATCAAAGTGGGTTTTGGGAAAATAAATAGTACTTTTTGAACCAAACCACAATGAGACGAAAAGGAATAAAACTAAAAAAAGAGGGAAAACAGTGACATGAGTGGGGTTTGATACTAATAAGTTAGGGGCTTTTTTTTTTTTTTTTTTTTTTTTTTTTTTTTTTTTTTTTTTAACCCAAGGGGTTGTGGCATTGTGGTAAGGCCTTGGGGTTTAAGCCCCAAGGTCACAAGTTCAATTCCCCTCCTTGGGCCAATCTCCTGGGCGAAACACTGTTGGTTAGAAGGTTAGACCTCAAGGATGCCTAATCAGCTACTTGGTGTGGGTTTAATACTCCCCCGGCTGTGCGAGTCCTGACTTAATCGAAGCTTGCCTTGGGAGGTCGAGACAAGTTTCCAGGTTATAGTCTCTTACTCGGAACGGACAACAGGACACCCTGGTGATCTCCTCATGGGACGCTACCTTAGACCTGCGGGAGGGTAGGAGGATTTCCCACCAAAAAAAAAAAAAAAAGGTTAGGCCATTTTTTGGGACCAATCCAGTTATTAAAAGGTAATATATATTATTGCAAGTCAAGATAATATATATTATTGCAAATAAAGAGAATATAACAAGGAGAGTCTTACAAATGCAAACAAAAAAAAAAAAAAAACCAATAGGATGAGTAGTCTCTAATCTCCTCACATCTCAATACTTGAAAGAGAGAGATGGCATTACAATGCTACCACGTTGCAAATCTATCTAAACCACAACCCTGATCATTAGTATTTCATTTGGCTAAAACTAAAAGGTCAGCTTATTTATTTGATTTGTTCTTGTCTTTATTTAATTTTAAAATTTTTGAGTTATTATTATTATTATTATTATTCTTTTACTTTTTAAGCCTATATTGACTTGATGATCTTCAAATTTTGAGTTTCTTATGAAAAAAAAGCTAGTGTAATTTATGTTAAAATTATGAGGTCTACGCTTTCTTATTTGTTTTGAGTTGGACCATTGAAAATGACCTGGTATAAGTTTCAACGTGTTTAGTATATATCTTAAGAAGCTTAAGAAAAAAAGAAAAAAAAAAACCAAGCAAAAAAATAAAAAAATAAAAAAAAACATAAAACAAATAATGTACAATTTTGACAAGTTAGTTAAAAGTCAGTTTTTTGAATTTTTTTTTTTAGTTCATTACTTCTCTATTTTTTTGCATTTTTTTTTAAAAATTTAAAAATTAACTTTTAACTTACTTCAAAAAATAGGCCATAGTATGCAAACATGTAATCAAAACCTTTAAATTTAAGATAAACCGTCTTATTTAAGAGATAATCAGAGGGTGTCCATGTAATTTACTCATAATAAGGGAACATGTTAGTAAAGTCAGAAGAAGTATACATTTATGGAAAAGTTTACAAATTTAATTATTAAAATGTATAAAATTTTTCATTGATTTGATTTTTTTTTTTCTTCTGGAAAGTTACACTCGGAAAATTATTCTTTGCTTTTAGGACATGTTGATGTTGTATTCTAACTTAGTTTTTATTGGTTGAAATAGCAAGATTCATCATCTTTGGACAAGTGTTCCTTAATAAATGATGTGGAGCAATACTCTAAGACCAACTAATAACTTCTCCTATTGTTGTGTTATTTTCTCTAAATTTAATGTCCTTATTTGGTTTGTATCTTGAAAGACAATTTTTGAAAAAAAAATTTAAAAATTTATTTAATTAGAAATTTTTGAAAAAAATAATTAAAAATTACTTTTTTCTCTGCTACATATCAATCAATAATTTTTTACTCACATTCACCTATTTTAACTAAGAAAATAAATAAAATCCCAAACTTCAAACATGGCAATGTCTCACTATCAAAGTTCAGAAACATGAGGTACCATGGTACGACCCATTAAATAGTAATATTTATTTGGTATTAATGAGGCGAAGGTTGAACATTCGAACCTAAATTAGCAAGGAAAAACTTCCGCAATTGCATGATTGGGACAAGAAGTCTTTATTCGTGTCAATTTAACCAAAAAGTTTGGTAATCTTAGGGATGGCAAGGGGCCGGGGTGGGGTCGGAGATCACACTCTCCGTTCCGAATCCTCAATGGTGAAAATTTTCCTGTTCCCAGCCTCGATCCTTGACGTGGAACCTATCACCATCGTCGCTTCCGCCTCCTAATGGGGATCGGGTTTTCCCGACCCAAAATAAATAAATAAATAACAAAACAACAGCCACAGATCTACCATACCCTGGATATTCGAGGGCTTGCTTCTCCAAACTCTATTTCTTTTTCCTGGACAAGAAGAAACATCAATGAAGCAATACATTGGGTTGCAAAGGCTTGTCTTTCTAAGTCCTTACTTGTAAATTGGGTTGTATGTCCACCTCCCACTCTTGTCTCCATACTCATTTATGATGTATCCCATTTTCCTCTTTAATAGAAAGTTTGGGAGTTCAAAAAAAACAAAAAACTACCATACCCTCTCCACTTGATGCTTCTCTTTAAACTAGAGAACAAACCCAACCCACCCAAGAACCCTTTAACCCTGGGTTTGCAATTACTCTCTCTCTATTAAACCATCTAGATACATTCTTTGTGTATATATATATGTAACAATTGTGTTGATGGCTCAATTGTTTGAGTACTTGTTTTATTATCATATATATATATATATAAACAACTCAGATTTGGGACTTCCATGGCCAATTAACAAGCAATCATGAAGCATTTTTTCAAATCCATTTCTTCTTCTCTCTCCTCTCTATTTTTCAGAGGTTTCAAATTTTTGGCATCGATTACTCGAATCATCTTCTGAAACAACAACTAAGATTAAAACCCTAGAGGAGAAAATGAAGCCCAGATTTGCAACCAAGGCCTATTTGCTGTAATTTGTGGATCTGCGATTTGTGTAGATCGTACACAGATCTGTGTGGATTGACTTAGAACTCGGCTTACAACATTAATATCTACGCCGGCGGGAGAAGATGCGGCGGTAGGGAAATGGGAAGGGCTGTCGACGATGGTGGATCAAAGAGGACGTTGGTGATGGAGTCCGCCAACAGAGAGAGAGAGAACAAGGCAGAGAGAATAGAGTTTGGTTTGGTTCAGTTCTGTTTGGTTTAGGGAAATGTTGCTGTGTTCATCTCTAAACATATATATATATATATATACGAGGGACCTATCACTGTCCTCGTCCAGAAAACCATCGGTGATCTAATTTTTAATACCAGTCCCGGCCTTATAGGGGTAATTTTCGAGAAAAACCTAGCTTATTGGGGCAGGGCGATCCCGGTTCCCATTGGGATGGGTTCAAATTATCATTCCTAGGTAATCTAGACTTACCAACTCAGATTTTTCAGGGTTGATATTTGTTTGGTGGAAATTAAGATTGTGTAGTTTGGGATTTACATATAGAATAAATCTAAATTACAAGATGATAATTCTAAGAGTAAATTACACTTACCTCCGTTGACGTTTCTGACAAATACAGAGATCTCCCTTGTGATTTTAATAATTACAGTAACCTCCCCTACTTTACCTGACAATGCCAAGATTTCCCAATTCCATCTATTTTGCACAAACGACATTAGTAGCCTATGCAAAATGACCATATTATCCTTACTTTTGCCTGCGAAAAGATGAAAATAATAGAGAAAGAGAAGTCAATCCAATAAGAGCTTTCACTCCTAGTCCTATTGGCTGACCGCCCTATTAAATCTGCCAAAGAAGTCGAATCCTCTAAGTCTGACTGCGTCGATCTTGTCAAGCAAACTGACTTTTTCTTTTTCAAGCTCCAATTAACCGTCCGCCTCACCATCACCACCACCACTATCACCACGGTCCAGTCGTCTCTTTATTAGCGCCTCGTCTGCTGTATCGCCATTGACGTCTCCAAAACCCTGGAACAAGCCCTTACCCTAGTCCGCAAGTGCAAGTGGAGTGGCGTTTTTCGGCAGGTGTTTCCCATCACCACCAGCGCCGACTTTCGCAAGGTCCCCAGCCTTATGGAATTGTCTATCGCTGATGTCAGCTGGCTCCTCTTCATCGCTAGCAATGACCTTATCCTGGCTATACTTTGGCTCTCCATCGCCTCCGTCCAAATGGGGCGTATCCTCCGTAACGGCCTTGACGCCGTTAACAACCTGGCCTCCCTCGGCCGCGACAACGATTACAACAAGAAAATGATAGTTAAAGAAGGTGAAGTTATACCCTTGCTCAAGTTGTTAAAAGAAAGGGTTTCCCCTAATGCTCAAATGGCCGCCTTCACTACTATTTTCTACTTGGTTAATGATCAGGACATGGTTCGATCCATCGCCTGCGAGCTGGCTGTACCTTTAATTGTTAAGGTTCTGGCCGATTCCCCCATCAAAGTTAACGTTTTGGCCACAAAAATGCCCTTTGTTCACAAGAGACGAAAATTCCCTTTGGTGAGCCTCACAAAGTCAACGACTATGACAACAATGCGAAAACGACGAGAAATTCGAGGATTTGACACATTTTTGCAATGTTTCGGAGCCTGCAGTACTTGATCATCGCCTTGGCTTTCTCCGCTTGAATATTGCGATAATCCACAGTTTATCGAGAAAGTGATGGGAAAATGTCGGAAAGTAGAGGGGAAAAAAAACAGTGAAGAGAAACTGAAATCAGGTTTTCTGTTCTACATTCAAAATGTTTGTAAGAATTCTGTGATTCCAATAAGAACAGAGATATATATAATTACAATATACAAGGGTATTATGTAAGGTTTTTGGGGGATGGTGGGTTCTAAAATTGAAAATAGAGCAGTGTGAAGATTAGCGAAAATTGCAGATTTTCTAGGAAAATTTAGGAAATGAAAGATTAAAAAGGAAATGAAAAAGAAAATCTACATAGAAATGGAAGAAGAAGATTGTGTATACATTGATATATAGAGAGACAGTGAAAACAACCCTTTGTCTCTTTGCCTTTCTCTCTTTCTAACTTCTTCGTTTTCTTCATAGAGATCAACCTTCTTTACGTTGCTTACTGTCGTCTTTCTCTCTCTTTCTCAAGAATTCAATGTGTATTGTGAAAGCAGCTAATCAGGGATTTTGTGAACAAAGGGCATTTTCATCTTTTCGCAAGCAAAAACAAGGGTAATATGGTCAATTTGTATAGGCTACTAACATCGTTTGTGCAAAATAGATGTAATAGGGGAATCTTTACATTGTCAGGTAAAGTATAGGAAGTTACTGTAATTATTGAAACCACAAAAGAGGTTCTCGTATTTGTTAAAAACCTCAGGAGAGGTAAGTCTAATTTACCCTAATTCTAAATAATTTATAAGTAGTTAAGTTTGAATTCGTAATATTGTTGCAATTTAACAATCAATTTTTTTAATTTCTTAAACACTCGAGCCATTAAATTATTCTCTCTCTAAACTCATAGTATCTCTCTCTAAGCCTTCTATTGGGTGTGCCGTTGGGGGTAAGGAGGGGTTCTGGTCGCGGCCTCCTTTTTCCTCCTTTTACCCCATTTTTCTCCTGTTCTTTATCTTTTTACATAATAATATTGGAAGTTTGTCCTTCCAACCATTTTCAATGCCGCCACCACTACACTGCCATATTTTCACCTCCATAGATCCACCCTCACTAGATTTGCCTCTAGACATCAGTATTAGTGTCGCATCTCCTTCTTTTCAACTTTCAAGTATGATGTTTGGCTTGCGCCCAAACTTTCACTCTCGCGCTCAAAACTTTAAGATCTAGTTTCAGATCTTCTCACAATGCAATTACCAATGCTATTTAATGTATTCGTTTCACGCTAGGCAACCAACTCAACTTCAATGTTCCATCTTGACCAGCGGATGTGGGGTTTTCAGATTTCAAATTGAAGATTATGGTATAATGGAGCTTTAGTTGCGTTTGGCAACTTGGATCTAATTGTTTTCGGTTTGCTTTTTTTTTTATTTTTTTTTATTTGCTGTAATAATCCTCCCTGTGTGGAGGTTATGTCACTTCATTGTGATGATTTTTTCTTCTATTCTATGGAGGTTAGGATTCTTCCTCCTATGGAAGTTTGTTATCTCTTTATGAGATCTTTTACTAACGGATATGAGATTGATCCTTTTTTATCGATTTTGTAATGAAAAGTTTCTTTCTGACCTAAAAAACACACTCGAGCCATTGTGTCCCAACCCAACTCCATTTCTAATGTTATTGTTATTATTAATATAAAAAAAGGTAAATTATAAATACGCCACCAAGTTTTGTTTCAAATACAATTGCTCCTTTTTTCTTTTTTTTTGGGTACATCGGAAAATAAAAGAAACACACAGGGACTACATCCTAGATCCTTCCATGGAGAGGTGAACAATGTCCTCGACTAACAATGCCCGAAGTTCTGCAGGTGGGTCTTGAACAATAAGCAACTTCGCCGGTTGATATTCACCTAATTTCGCCATTGCATCCGCACAAATGTTGGCGTCCCCTGGAATATGATGGATGGTGCAATCACAGCTGCGCATGATAATACGAGCATCTGCCACAATGCCCCGAAAAGGGCATCTCTCTCCTATGTCTTCACTTAACAGCTGAACCACTTGCTTCGCATCCGTTTCAATAATCACTCGATTGAATCCTCTCTAGAGAATGATGGTGATCCCTTTGTATACCGCCCAAAGTTCTTCTTCAAGGCTAGTGCATATCTCCAACTTGCCGTAAAATCCACTGATCCATGACCCTCTTTCATCCTGGAATACTCCACCAAATCCGTCACCACCGCCAGACCTGCAAGTGCTCCCATCTGTGTTCGACTTAATTTTTCCTGCATTTGGGCAAGACCACTTAGTTAGACTCTTAATTTTAATATGAGCTATGACATCAAGTTTAAAAAACACACTCGAGCCATTATGTCCCAACCCAACTCCATTTCTATTGTTATTGTTATTATTAATATAAAAAAAAGGTAAATTATAAATACCCCACTAAGTTTTGTTTCAAATACAATTGCTCCTTATGATTCTAAAAATTATGTCACATTCCTTGAAGTTTCAAATTTTAACAAATAGCCTTTTTATTAATATATCATCAAGTCAATAACACATTTTAATAATGTAATAAATTTATTTTAATTAATAATTTAAGTAATTTTATTATTGTATAGGAGAACAGTTAAAAATTTTATTTTTTCAATTAGTTATGTTAAATAAAAAAGGGTAAATTACAAACACATCCCTTGAGGTTTACTTAAGTTACAAATTACTCCATGTGATTTTAGAAACTACATTATGCCCCCATAAGATTTCTGATTTCATAACAAATAGGTCATTTTATTAATAAATTATCAAGGTAATTAACATTTTTTAATAATGTTAAAGAGTTCCATTTTGATGAGAAATTGGTGGATTTGATCTTAAGTTGCGTCACTAGTGTGAGTACTGGTATTTTATGAAATGGTGAACCTCTTGATGAGTTCCAACCAGCTAAGGGTTTAAGACAAGGGGATCCTCTATTCCCTTACCTTTTTGTGCTATGCATGGAAAGGATTTCTGTCACGACCCCAACCCGCCCCTAGTAGGATGGTGCCATGATGGCCAGTAATCCGTGATTACCGAAGGCCAACTTTAAAAATTCACACACAAACAGAGTATACAAAAGGGGCTTACAAATGCAGAAGCAATAACTTAATGTACAAGTGGTCCATAAGAGCAGTGCATAGATCAAATGAAATGGCATACAAGATATGGTTTTACAATCAAACGTCAATAAACAAATTACATGTTGCATCCTGATCAAAAGGCTTCTCAAGCTGACATGTACAAAATACAATGAATACAAGCCAAGAAGCATAATCTTCAAGATGACCGACGTAAACATAAAATTTGCCAACATATAGAAACAAGTAAAGTAGATATAACGCAATCCAAAATAAGCTTGCAAAACACATCTAGGCGTCGCCGACGTCCCGCTCATCACCTACATATATATAGAGAGGGTGAGCTTGGATACTCAGTAAATGGTATAATCAATAAAGGAGTTTGCATGAATAATAGCCGAAGTCCTTTCCCAACAAAACATTATCAAAGCTTTACAAATCATGGGATGAACCGTATTCATCAATCAAAATGATAACATTACGAACGAACAAACCTATGCGGTAAACCGTCAGTGGCAAAACAAGGGAATAACCGATCCGTAATCGATTAGACAAACCCACCCGCACGAGGCAGTCGGTGGCAAGGGAGATATCTCAAACAAGGGTGCTACAAAAGTTTAGAGTCCTCTAGCACAAGGGACTTGTACTGCGAAAGTTTAGAGTCCTCCAGTACGAGGGACTTGCACTGCGAAAGTTTAGAGTCCTCCAGTACGAGGGACTTGTACTGCGAAAGTTTAGAGTCCTCCAGTACGAGGGACTTCCCAAGAAGGTCATCAAAACAAAGCTTATACTTGATATACAAAACAAGGATATTCATTCATGCTCAAGCAAATACTTTTCAAAACAAGCAAAGCAAAGCTTAATCAAAACATTATAACATATCTTTAATGAAAATACCACTCACATAGTTCTTTGGGTGTAGGCTCAAAGCAAAGATCAAAGACCTACAATCACATAACAAATACATTCTCAAAACAAGCTTTTTCATGCATGCAAATGATCCCGGCACTCTCACCAAATCAAAGTCAAAAGCAATGCAAAACATGCTGGGAGTTTAAACGCTGTTTTTCATCTCATGAAAACACACTGGGTACCAACCAGGTCTTTGCTGAGGTCCCACACCTCTTCGCCGAGGTGTGGTCCCGTTGGCCACATGCAAAAGTAAAGATGGAGAAGACGAAGAACATGCGTGCTAAAATCATGACTTGTCGTTACAAAATCTGGAATTTCATGCCAAGAGTTCGAAAACATGGACCTGGGTACCCATACAAGAAAATCATATGAAAACAAACACAAAAACATGATTTTTGCTACAAGCTTTCGGATCAAACAAGATTTTTCATCAAGAACACATGAACACTATTTTCTCTTACTAAAACCAAATTTAAACCAATGCATGGCATGCAGAACAAATTCGATCATGCAATGCAGCTAGATGATCAATAAGAACAACAAGAGTAGGTCAAGATTCTAACCTCAAGACACGAATCTAACGGCTCAAACACCAAAGATCAAGCTTGGAAGTTCACTCTTCTCTCAAGAACTTCTTCTTCTCCTCCTAGAGCTTCTCTCTCTAAAAGGTAAGATTTGATACAAAATGATAGGTTTCTAAGTCTATCGGCTGACTTAACCCTCAGCTCGGACACATGGCGCTATCGGATTGGGTTACCTCAAAAAGGTGACTGATTGACAAGACAAAACAATGACAAAGTGTGTTCAACAAGCTAAACGGCACGGGCACTCCGGCTATCAATGATCTCGACTAGGACAAAGCTTCGACAAGTGGGGTGACAAAGACATCGGCTTGGAAGGACAACTCTTTACTAAGCTGTGCCACACCTTAGCCTAGATGTGTCACACCTCGGTCTAGGTCATACCTATCCAGGAACAAAATCACTCAGGGCAGAGTAAACATCTCGGCCTAGATGATACACATCTCGGCCATGGTAATGAATACCTCGGCCTAGATAATGACATCTCGACCAATATGCCAGGGTGGAGATGGAGGTCAACCAAGGTGGTTCCAAGTTAGTTCTAGGCGCAAAGGCTCAAAGGTGAACTAGGCTAAGATGACCTCGGCTACACACCAAACAAGGAACAAAACCATGCAAGCAACACTTAAACAAAACGAGGCAAGACGAGATTTGTAATTACTACATAACAAGACAAGATTACACATGAATGTATGCAAGCATGAGTAAGCCAAAGTGAGGGTTGTTACAATTTCTGTTATGATTAATCAGAAAGTGCATGAAAAAGAGTGGACTGGTCTTAGCTTGGCTAAGAATGGTCCAACTTTATCTCATTTATTTTTTGTGGATGATTTAATTTTGTTTGCTAAAGCTAATGTTCAAAATTGTACCACCACTTTGAAAGTTTTGGATGAGTTTAGTGCTATCTCTGGTTTAAAGATCAATTTAAACAAATCCCATATGTTTGTGTCTCCTAATATTGCAAGGAGAAGAGCTATAACTCTGAGTAATATGAGTGGTATCCCATTAACTCAAAACTTAGGGAAATACCTTGGGGTCCCTCTTCTCCATACTAGAGTGAGCAAAGATAATTTTAATTATATCCTGAAAAAACTCAAGCCAAGCTAGTTGGGTAGAAATCTGGCATTTTGTCCTTGGCAGGGAGGGCCGCTTTGATTCAATCTGTGACCAGTGCTATACCAACTTATGTCATGCAAACTATAGAGATTCCAAGAAAATTTTGTGATGAGATTGACAAAATAAATCAAAATTTTCTTTGAGGTGACACCCTAGAGAAAAAGAAAGTTCATCTTGTGAATTAGGATCAAGTTTGCAAGATAAAAAAAGATGGTGGTCTTGGGATTCGGAGGGCTAGAGATCAAAATCTAGCTCTTCTGTCCAAGCTGGGATGGAAAGTGTTAAAAGAGGACAATTGTTTATGGGTAGCTGTGCTAAAAAACAAATATCTAGGGCAACAACCCCTCTTGCACAAGAAAAAAAGCAAGAATATATCTCATATTTGGAAAGGCATCCTTAATTCAAGGGAGCTACGTGTTAAATGGGTGAGATGGAACCTTGGAAGAGGGTCCAAAGTTAGAGTTTGGAAAGATTGGTGGTGTGGTGATGGAGTCCTTAAACAGGAATTGAGCATACCCACTTACCCACTCCCAAATTTTGGGAATATCACTGTGGATTCCCTTTTTGATGAGAATGGTGAATGGGATTTGAATCATATGTATAACCTTTTACCTATGTATATGGTTGTGGAAATTATGAAAATACAACCACCTCGTAATAGAGATGAAGAGGATACTCCCAGATGGGTTAAATCTCCTGATGGAGAATTCTCTGCATCAAGTGCATATGAATTAATTGTTGATCACCAAAGTCAATAAGGGGATTGGGGTTGGATATGGAAGCTTAAGGTTCCCCAGAAGCTTAAGAGCTTTGTGTGGCTTGTTCTCCATGAGAAAATCCTCACAAATCACATAAGACAATTGAGGGGCCTTACTAATGACCCGATATGCCCTTGTTGTGAAAACTTGGAGAACATTGATCACTTATTACGGTTTTGTCCCAACGCTGTACAGGTTTGGAGTCAAATATTCAGTCCAGAATGGTACTCTAACATGCTTAATTTGTCTTGACAAGAATGGATCATACGGAATGTAAAAGGGATGAACAAATTTCCTGCACTGTTCCTTGTTACCATATGGCTTATTTGGAAGAACCAGAATAAAATGGTTTTTGAAAATAAACATATAAACATTCATGAAAGTGTGAAAAGTATATTAACTTTTGCTAAGGAAATTTTTCAAGCTTTCAATTTAGATATTACAACACCCCTCAAATATAAAAGTCTAACTGTATGGTCTTGTCCAAGTGCAGGAACAATCAAGTTAAACACGGATAACAGCACTTGCCGCAATGGAGGAGGTGGCGGTTTTGGTGGTCTTTTTCGGGATGAGACAGGATCATGGATTTGTGGCTACTATGGAAGACTAGAGATATGCATCAGCCTCGAAGCAGAACTTTGGGCTATTTACAAAGGGCTCACAATCATTCTCCAACGTGGACTGAATCAAGTGGTCATTCAAACAGATGCGGAGCAAGTGGTGCAATTGTTAAGCGAAGAACTAGGAGAGCGATGTCCCTTTCGGGGCATTGTGGATGATGCACGCATTATCATGAGAGGCTGCGACTGCTCAATCCAACATATCCGAAGGGAAGCCAACATATGCGCCGATGCTTTGGCAAAGCTAGGCGAAAATCAAGCATCTGATTTACTAATTGTCAATGAACCACCAAAGGAAATCCGTAACATGCTAATTGCGGATATTGTTCACCTCTCTGAGGAAGAATTTAGGGCGTAGTTCCTTTTGTTTGACTTTCAATTCCGATGTACCCAAAAAAATAAATAAATGAATAAATAATGTTAAAACTTTATTTCAATTAATAATTTAGATAATTTTATTATTGTATATGTGAACAGATAGAAATTTCACTTTTTTAATTAATTCTATTAAATAAAAAATTATGACATGGAGGTATTTGTAATTTTTCAAACTACAGGGACAATTCGTAATTTAAGCAAATCTCAGGGAGTGTATTTGTAATTTACCCAATAAAAAATTATAACAATGGGATATTTATAATTTTTCAAATTATATGGGACATTCCGTATTTTAATCAAAATTTAGGAGATATATTTATAATTTATCCAAATAAAAATAAAATATATGTTTGATGTTTAAATTGTTTATTTAAAAATAATTGAGGGAGTGACTGAAGGTGGTTTTAACTGAAAGTGATGGCTGGAGGTGATTGTTGATCATAAGATGGTGTGGCTGAAGGGGATGAGGCTGCTGTTGTGCCTCAATTTAAGGCATATTATGGATTTATTTTTATAATCTGAACTATTTATTTTATAGGATTCATCGAGTGCTTCATACATATTAAAAATTATATTTATCGGATATTGGATTGCATATTTTTTATACTATTTTAAAATAAAAATAGATTGTTTATTTTATTTTTATTATAATAAATGTAATCCAATCAAATGATTACCAATATTCAATTAATATAATTTTTAACATGCTTGAAGTACTCAACGAGTCTTATAAAATAAATAATTTCAATTATAAAAATAAACTCATAATAAACTCCAATTAAAACACAATAATTACTACTGCAAATAATTTCAATTATAAAAATAAACTCATAATAAAATCCAATTAAAACACAATAATTACTACTGTATCCTTTGCACAACAACCACGCATTCTTCCAGTTGAAGGAAGTCTTTGGCGACAATGGCTAGAGGTGAGGGGTGATTGAATGTGGTGGTCAATGATAGTGATGACAGGTGGGTAGCGACCAAAAAAATGTAAGACAAGAAGAAGATAATGAAAATTATTATTTTTAAATGAGTGTAACAAACTTTTTTTTAGTTACAATAATTTAATAAATTTTTTTATAATTTGTAAAAATAAAATAACAGCGTGCTCATTTTTTTTTTCTTCTTTTATATACATAAACATAAATATTATTTTAGCGGTCCTTATATTTTATCCTTGTGTTATTTTGATTCTTACCATTTTAATTGACTCAATTTTGACCTTTAATTTTAGATTTAATTTTAATTTGATCCAATTAATAATGTCGTTAGTATTTTTTAAGAAAAATTATCACTAAATTTGTTGAGGTTAACTAATCGAGTTGAATAAGTTTAAATTTTATCCTAAAAAATATAGCACATGACACTTATGTGCGCATTTTTCATAAAAAATATTAAGAGTTGTAATTAATTGGACTAAATTGTGACAAAATCATAAATTCAGAATAAAAATTAAGCCAATTAAAAATAAAATGACTAAAGTTATATAAAAAATAAAATACAGAAACTACCGAAGTAATTTATCCACATGTAAGGCCTTGTTTGGCAATTACATTTTTAACAAAAAAGTCAAAAAGTTACTATAAATTGTCACATCACTCTCTACTTTTCTGCATATTTTTTCATAAAAAATTAAAAAATTATTAAAATAACTTGTTCTCAAACGAGATCTAAATACAAAAGTTACCATATTGACAATCAACTTTTAATATGCAATAAATAATGGAAACTACAATAAATAGTGATAATATAGTGATACAGAGCTCTAAACAGAGAGCTCTAGTAGGGCTAGCAATGAAAGAAAAAAAAAAAAGAAAGACAAAATATCACATCAATGAGTGGAGCACACCTATTAGAGTTCTTGATTTAGAGTTTTCAAACATTTTTGAAATAAAGAAAACAAATTTATATCCAACTTTATTTACAATTTAAAATCTAATTCCACGGTTGGAAATCATATGCTAGAAATCATGTACATGGTGTGGCTTATCTTTAAAGGTCACATGGTTTATATGATCCATCCACACATGACCTAACTATGAGGGACACATGGTTTTTAAAACCATGAGGGACATGTGGTCTTGAACATGTGGTACATATGGTATGACGTAATTATGAGATACACATGATTTGCCTATATGTGAGTGATTTTCCGATCACACTACCCTCCTTAGTAATTCAGCTGTAGAACACAGGCAGAATAGATGGCACCCTGCTGTCCTGCACAGAAAGAGAAGGCTCCGGCGGTGGTTCTTCTACCCGGGGGCACTACGACGATCAAGTCAGTATATCTCTCAAAGATAATCAAGTATTCAACTCACAAGCTTGAGTCTATCAAAATCATACCTTAGACCCATGGGGGTGCCTCTCTTTTATAGTTTACTCAATCCTAGTCCCACTAGAAGCATGACTTCTATGGACTCCAATTCTGTACTTACTTTGGACTCCTCAAGAGATAAGGATAGACTCCCTAAGAGTGTTATCTTTATCCATCCTAAAGTCTTTCTTCATTCTAGGATTCTTGTCCCTTATCCGCTTATCTCGGATTCTGATATCTTCGGAGGTAACCTCGGCAACTCCGAGATAACCTTGGCATAACTACCACTACACGTGGCACCTTGGCTGACACGTCGGCGTCACCTTGGCCATGTGTTGATGCTCAGAAAATATATCCCCACAACTGCCCCCTAGGTTCTATTACCTCGGCATTCTGAGGTGATGGAACCTATATTGTTCATCTTTCCAGTACGTCAGCATAAGAACTCTTCAGCCGAGGTCGTTCGTTTCAGGCCGACATGTCTTCTTTCAAGAACAAGAATTCGAATGAACTCTCCCACGCGCATGAGCTGTCATGCATCACTTTTCAACTGTTTTCTGCACACGTTATATTCCCATTCGCTCGTGCCTGCGACACGCCTGAAAACTGTCTTTCATCTGTCTGCGCTGTCTAACGCGTGCGTTGCTCCAGGCACATTAAATGCCCTGTTTTGCCGCCGTTTCAAGTTTTTGACAAAAACTTTCTTTCATCTTCTTTTCTTCACTTCTACATTCAATTTTCTTGCTTTCTCTCTCTCTAAACTCCTGCTCAAATCCACCATTGCTCAAGCTCCAAGCTCTGTAACTGTTTCCATTCTTCCATTCCAGCGAAGCTTTCGCCGTTCCGTCGTGTCTGCAACCGTCACCTGACTTCGGCAATCTCCACACTGGCTTCATTTTTCCTGGTAAGCCACCGTTCCTTTCGTTCTTAACGCCTTCGATATTCTTCATTATTAGTTTGCTATTACTGCTTTGTTCAAACCTTCGATTTACTGAACTTATTCATTTGGAGGCGCCTTATTCCATGAATTTGCTCATGTCATGAACACTTGCACTGTTTCACCACTTTTTTGCCATTGTTCTTAACCTTTTACTTCTGTATTTCTTTCACTTTTGAGAACCCTACCTCTGTTCTTGATTATGAAACTTCGTTCTTTGTTTCTTGTTTTCTGTGTTTCCTTTCCAGATCTGTGCCCCCAATCTTTACTTTTGTAGGTTTAGGTTTGGGATTTGTCTGTAGAACCTCCCAATTCTTAGGAAAAAACTGAAACAATCCTTACCAATCATATACCTAGGGTTTCGCCAAGGCCCCAATAACCCTTTAAGAACTTCTTCTTTCTGGCATCAAGTACCTTTACACCGATATCATGGGTATGTGGAGACATAGGGTAGACACCCCTACCAAACTTGAGTTTTTCAGGCAAGAGTTTGCCATTCCTGCCGATGTCCATCTGAGACTGGCTGGGGATGACGACTCTATCATGCCCACAGACGATTCAATGCCCTTTCCCATAGTAGCTTTTACTGAATGTGGACTTCGGCTTGTACTTAATCCCCTTTTTCGTGAAGTTCTCCACTACTACAAGTTGAACCCAATGCAACTTACCATTAACTCCTCTCGAGTGATTAATAGTATCTTAGCCTTAGCTAGGCAGGAGAACGTTAGGATCACCCTTGCCGACATCCAATATTGTTATACCATGTGCGCCCTTAACCTGAAGGAAAAAGGTTACGTCTATCACCTCAAGCCGAGGTCTACTGAATTCAAAATCGTAGCCGACCTTCCAGACTCCAACAAGGGGGCTGGAGATGATTATGTTATTGTTTTAGGAAATTGGGAGTTTGGCGCAGACGAGGACGCCCATCTCTACCCTCTTCCCCGATCAGTTAAAGAGGGCAAGGGTAAGAGCCCAGTGTCAATACTTAGTTGTTTCTGTTCAAGTCTTCAACATTTTATCTGTTTCTAATATTTGTTTTCTTCTTGCAGACGTTCACAAGCCACCAAAAAACTTTCGCCAATCTTACGTTCCCAGCAAGGACCTGAAAAAACTCCTGGACTTGCTAGTTCACAAAAGAAAAGCGCCTCTTCTTCTCAACTTTATTCCGACATACAAATCGATTTTGCCCGACGTCCCTAGAAGAAAGAAGAAAAGCCTTTCTCCACCTACTGCCACAACTCAAACCGCCTCTTCATCTCAAGCGGATCAAGGATCAACATCGGATCCAGCTGACCAGCCATCAACTTCGGCTCCGTACTTGATCCCAATACCTGAACGGAAACATCGGAGAAGACTTGTCCGAACTGCTGAGATGGGTTGCCCGAAACCAGTTGCTAAAGACCTCTTAGCCGACCTTCCTACCGACGTTGACGCGCAACCAGTGCAAACCATGCCCTCACCAAAGCCGAAAAGAATTAAAAAGGCTCAGCCAAAGGCCAAAGCCACTGAAATTGAGGCTGAGGACACATTGCCAATTTCACAATTGGCTGGGAGCGAGAAGACTGCTTCCGCTCCCACTAAAAGGTCTGCTGAAACACAGCCAGCAGAATCATCAAAGTCCAAGAAGGCGAGGTCGTCCTCTGCAACGGTTTCGGGGTCCAAAAAGAACGACGTCCCCTGGGCCACAGGCCAATTATGACCAGTGAAAGAGCCGACGACATTAATGTCGGCATCGCTCTCAGTACGGCGTTGCTCCTTCCTGGCGATCTGTAGCGAAACGTCGGGTATAGTGAGTACGAAAATTACGCTTTAATGCTCCAGCACTCTGTCCAAGTAAGTGTTCCTGCTTGGTACTTTTTCTTTCTTTCTGTTTCATACTTAAAATATTTTCTAATACTTCTGTTTTCTTTCAGGCCATCCAGCACGCCCATTCCTTTTCAATACAGTCGTTTAAGAATCGAGAAAAGTTGGCCGAGATGAAAAGGGAGTTCTCCTCCCTTCAGAAGACCAACAAAAGCCTTCAACTAAAAATGAAGAAGCTGGAAGATCAGGCCGAGGCTGCCACTAAGGCCCAACAGATAGCCGAGGAAAAGGTTGAATCTGCTGAAGCCATAAGGAAGGTTGCTGAGGCTGAGAAGAGGGAAGCCGAGGAGAAAAAGGCCCAGGCCGAAAAGGAACTCTAGGAGACCTTGGCCACTAAAGACACCGAAATCATAGAGGCCAACGAAAAGGCCTATGCTCAAGGAATGGCCGACGTTACAGAAGAATACAAATTACAAGTCAGGCAGGCATGCAACAGGGGCTTTTCCCTTGGTTGGATGGCCCTGGCCAAAAAGCTCAATATTCTTGAAAATTCTCCACTGCGCAATGCCAAAGCTATTCCTCTTCCATTCCCCCCACTTTCTCCTTCAAGTCAATCTGAAGAAGAATCTGAATCTGGGTCTCAAGATGAGGAGGAGGGTGAAGATGGGGCTTTGATAAGGAAATCCAAGGAGGCTATTGGGACTAAGTCTCCTTTTCTGAATAAGTAGGTCTTGGACTTGACTCAAGATGATGATGGTGATGGAGTTACCAAGGAAGTTACCCCGGAGCAAGCTTTCTTCGACGTTCCTGTGGCCGAAAAAAGTATTGATGAAACCCTTGCGCAGATTGACGTCGAAATCGAGGCAGAAAAGGCTGCCGAAGTAGCTCTTCAGGAATCAGCCGAGGTAGTTCTCCAAGAAGCTGCTGAGGTCCAGTCTCAAATTGTGCCTGAAGTTGAAGAATCATAACTTCGATGTCTTTTGTACTCTTTTGTTTTTTGGACAATATAAGTTTCTCTATATAGCCGGTGTGCCTTATGTTTTTGTTGGATGTTTTAACATAACTATCTTCCTTTGAATGTCTGCATTCTTTTGCCTTTTCTTTGACTGCCTTTGTGTGATTCTATACTTAGAATATTTTTCATGGCTTTCATACTTTGCCTCCTTTGTGCAATCTTCTCGGGGTTACATACCTCGGGTATAATAACTACAAACTTTACTTCGGCAAGATACTGACCTGCAAACTTTTCATAAATTTTAACAAGTGTGAAACATATCCTATTCAATGTTAACTTTGCAAACTTTTCTCAAGTTTCAACAAGTGTTTAAACAGTGACCTCGGTCTAACCTACTTGTAAATTGCTACAAATTTCAACAAGGGTTAACATATACTGTAACAAGGATCAACAAGGATTAACATAACAAGTGCTAAACAATGATCTACTTGTAAATTGCTACAAATTTCAACAAGTGTTTAAACAATATACTTAGCCTTTTCCTCAACCTGTAAATTGCTACAAATTTCAATAGGTGATCATATGTCGGCTTAACGTTATCTTGTAAATTGCTACAAATTTAAACAAGTGTTAAGCATCTTCTTTGGTTTAACCAACCTGTAGATTGCTACAAATTTCAACAAGCGAAGAAAAACAGTAATCTCGGTTTAACTTCAACTTGTAAATTGCTACAAATTTCAACAAGTGAGGATAAGGAACCATCTCGGCTTAACTTCAACTTGTAAATTGCTACAAATTTCAACAAGTGAAGATAAGGAACCATCTCGGCTAAACTTCAACTTGTAAATTGCTACAAATTTCAACAAGTGTTAAGCGTCTTTGTCTTCTCTCTCTCTGCCCCCAATGTGAACTTGAGTTCCACTTGGGTTCTCATTATTTGTGTCTCCTAGAAACAACATTATGTATCTTTATCAGTCATATGTGTTTGAAGAATTCTGAAAAGATTTTATTGATGACATCGGCCAAAAATAATGTACATCTAATGATAGAAAAATTTCAAATTACAAGTGTTCCAAGGTCTTAGCAATGCTTTGCCCTCATTATCTTCAAGCCGATAAGCTCCATTACCTAATACCGAAGTAATTCTGTAGGGTCCTTCCCAGTTTGGGCCAAGCTTGCCCTCTCTGGGATCCTTCTTGTTGTCGATGACTTTTCTCAAGACCAGGTCGCCGATTTGAAAATCTCTTGGATTGACTTTCTTGTTGTAAGCTCTGGCAAGCTGTTGCTGGTATACTGCGAGTTGAATTACAGCTTTCTCTCTTCGTTGTTCCAAAAGATCCAGATCTCGGGCTAAGAGTATATCATTAGTCCCATTCTCAACTCCCTGGGTTCGGATCCCTGGGATGCCGACTTCCAGTGGAATGACTGCTTCTGTGCCATAAGCCATGGCAAAGGGGGATTCCCCTGTTGATCTCCTTGGCATAGTCAGATATGCCCAAAGTACGTTGGGCAATTCGTCTACCCACTTTCCTTTTGCTGCCTGCAGCCTCTTCTTTATTCCATCCAAAATTACTTTGTTGGATGCTTCCGCTTGCCCATTACTTTGGGAAAAACTTGGTGTTGAAAAGTAATTTTTGACCTTGAATTTCGCACAAAAGTTCTTGATGAGCTTGCTATCAAACTGCGTTCCGTTGTCGGCAACTATGGCTCTTGGAATGCCAAATCTGGTAATGATGTTTCTCCATATGAAGTTCTTGACGTCCACATCTCGGATTTTGGCAAGAGGTTCTGCTTCTATCCACTTCGTGAAGTAATCCGTTGCTACCATCAAGTATTTTCTCTGTCCAGTTGCCTGGGGAAGTTGTCCAACAAGATCCATGCCCCACTGGGCAAACGGCCAGGGGCTGGATACTGGATTCAGGTCAGCAGCTGGCTGGTGTATCAAAGGTGCAAACCTTTGGCATTGTTCGCACTTCTTTACGTATGCTTCTGCATCTTTTTGCATGTAGGGCCACCAATACCCCTGGGTAATGGCCCTATGAGCTAATGATCTGCCCCCAGCGTGGCTTCCACAAACTCCTTCATGAATTTCATATAAAAAATCTTCAACCTGTAAAGGGTGTACGCACCTTAAAAGGGGTCCAGTGAAAGACCTTCTGTAGAGATATCCGTCCGCAGTCAGACTGAATCTTGCCAACTTCAATCTGACTTTGTATGCCTCCTTGCGGTCTTCTGGCAGCTTTCCTTCTTTCAGGAATGCAACAATTGCATCCATCCAGCTTCGCCCCATGTCCACACACATTGCTTCCTGCTTTGTGTTCTACGGTTCTATGCTTGGGCCCGACATATAGTCAATCATAATTGTCCTTGTTTTTCCAGTCTGCATTGAACTTGCCAGGTTAGCCAACGCGTCGGCGTGGCTGTTATCATCTCGGCTTACTTGGAGTAGTCGATAGTTCTGAAATAGGGCTGCCAATCTGATGACCTCTTTTGCATATGCCGACATTCTTTCGTCTCTGGCTGCAAATTCTCCTGTTGACTGATTAACAATAAGCTGTGAATCACAAAAAACTATTACCTCATCTACTTCTGCTTCTGCTGCTGCCAGTTTTAGCCCTGCAATTAATGCTTCGTATTCTGCTTCATTATTTGAGGCCTTGAACCCCAAACGCATGGACTGTTCTATTATTTCTCCATCTGGAGATATCAGCAGCACTCCTGTCCCCGCTCCTTGTTGGTTTGAACTTCCATTGACAAACAGTATGAATGAGTCGCCGATGTAGATGCTGCAGGGTCTGAGTTTTTCCTTCCTTTGCTCTTTTGCCTTAGGCTGGGATTCTCCTTGCTTGCTGGGACAATGTTCATCTTGGCTCAACGGAGCCTGATGTTCGATGGATTCAGGCATGAATTCTGCCATGAAGTCAACCAAAACTTGGCCCTTTTATTGCTGTTCTAGGCCTGAACTCCAGGTCATACTAGCCCATGGCCACTGCCCATCTTGCTATTCTTCATGTTAAGTCTCCTTGTTGCAACAAGGACTTCAGTGGGTGCTCTGTTAGCACCACCATCTTGTGCGCCTGAAAGTAATGGTTCAATTTCTTTGAGGCCATTACTAAGGCCAACATTAATTTCTCTAGTGGTAGATACCTTGTTTCTGCGTCGGCCAAGGTTTTACTTACATAATAAACAGCCTTTTGTTCTCATTGTTCTTCTCAGATTAGCACTGCACTTACTGCGTGTTCTGACACAGCTAAGTACAAAAACAGCTCTTCCCCAGGTTCAGGTGTTGAGAGGACCGGAGCCGTGGTCAAATATTTCTTTAGGTCGGCCAAAGCGGCCTCACATTCCTCAGTCCATAGGAAGTCCGTGGTTTTTTTCACCAGGTTGAAGAAGGGTTTACATTTGTCTGAGCTTCGGCTTATGAACCTACTTATGGCTGCGGCCCTCCCAGTAAGCATTTGTACCTGTTTTGCCGATGTTGGGCTCTGTAGGTCTAGGATGGCCTTGATCTAATCTGGGCTGGCCTCTATGCCCCTCATTGTTACCAGGTGCCCCAGAAATTTACCAGATCCAACTCCAAATACGCACTTTGATGCATTGAGTCGGAGCCGATATGTTTTGAGGATCTCAAATACCTCTTTTAGGTCGGTAAGATGACTCTTAGGCTCCTTGGTCTTCACGACCATGTCATCGATGTAGACTTCTACTGTTTGGCCAATCAGGTGTTTGAACATTTTGGTTACTAGCCTTTGGTAGGTTGCTCCTGCGTTTTTCAACCCAAAAGGCATCACTCTGTAACAGTACAGGCCTTTTTGGGGTGATAAACGCTGTCTTCTCTTCATCTGGGGGTACCCCCTATAAGCATCCAGGAAGCTCATCCTTCCATGTCCAGATGTGGCATCCACCAGTTGGTCAATTTTGGCAGAGGGAAGCTGTCTTTGGGACAGGCTTTGTTCAGGCTTGTAAAATCTACGCATACCCTCCATTTGTCGTTCTTTTCTTTACTACCACAGTGTTTGATAGCCATGTCGGATAATTGACTTCTCTGATGGCCCTGGCTTCTAGAAGTCTGTCTACTTCCTCCTCCACTACTTCGACGTGTATTAACGTCGGTCTTCTGGCTCGTTGTATTACAGGTTTGGCCAACCTGTCTACGTTCAGTCTGTGACATGTGACCTCGGGGTCAATGCCAGGCATTTCATAAGGTGTCCAGGCAAACACCTCTATGTTTGTTCTAAAAAATGCTTCCAGTTCTCTTTCTTCTTCTTCGGCTAAGCCTGAGCCGAGAAGAAAGAAGCGTTCTTCATCGCCCTCCTGGACGAGGATTTTCTTTAGTGTTTCCTCACTTTTCTCGGCTGGCTCTTTGCCGACATCTTCTAGGACCTCCATGTCCTCATCTTCAATCTCTGCCTTCCCTGGTTCTTGAATGTTGCAGGTTGTTTTCATTGCTGCCATGGAGCAATTCTTTGCCTGCAGTTGATCTCCTCTGACTTCTTCAACCCCATGTTTTGTTGGGAACCGCAATAGTTGATGCAACGTTGAGGGAACTGCCCCTATTGCATGCAACCATGGCCTTCCCAAGATGATGTTGTAAGGTGAGAGTGTATCAATCACAATGAATTCTGTCCTAATCTTCTTAGTGCCGGCTTGTACTTCCAAGCTTGTTGCGCCGAGTGGCCATGTCGGCATTCCATTGAAGCCAACCATCGGGCCACTGGATCCCTCCATGTCATCTGGGTGAAGGCCCAGCTCCTTGTAACATCTAATGTACATGATGTCGCAGAAGCTGCCTTGACCAATTAGGATGCGTTTCACTTGTCGGCTTCGGTAAAGGTTATCATCGGTCCTTGGCACTCTTCAGGCCGAGGTCTTTTCTGTCCGACATGGTTCACGTGTTGCAGGTGTTTTACTCTTTGGGTTTCCCCCCGAATGTCGCTTTCGTTCACTTTTGAGTGAATTACATTAACCACCCTAGGTTTCCCCCTGTGGTCGCTGTGCTGGGGAAGGCGGGGCTACTGGTGCTTGAGGTAATCTTGCCTGCTCTTCTCTTGTTTTTGCTTCGTCGACAAGGTCCCTCAGATGACCTTGTCTTACTAAGTCCTCTAAGTATGCTTTTAGGGCTCTGCAGCCCTAGTTTGGGTGTCCTTCTTCATTGTGGTAAGCACAACGCCTACCAATGTTCATGCCCATGTATTCCCCTGGGGCCTTTGTCGGTGCTTTGAAATAGGGTTGGTTTCGGATTTGATCCAGGACTTTGTGGACCGGGATTCGGAACACAGTCGTCACTGCCTATTTACCCCTTAATTCTATCTCTGTTTTGCTGAATCCGTTGTTACTTCGGCCTCGCTTCGGCGAGCCGTTCCCTTTTTCGCGATTATCCTGTTTTACCTCCTTATTCCCCGATGTATTCTCCTCGACTCTGGCATACTTCTCGATTCTTGCCATGAGTTTTTCCATGCTCTTTGGCAATGTCTTTGCCAAAGATTTCCGCAGTGAACAATTATCTTTCAGGCCGTTCTTGAAGGACACGACCGCCACTTCCTGGTTGCATTCGGGTATTCGGTTGAACACCTCGTAGTATCTTTTTGCATAGGCCTTAAGGCCTTCATCCTGGCTGATCTTCAGAGCCATTAATGCGTCCACCCTTAATGGCTACAGCTTGTTTGTCACAAACCTGGCCACAAACATCTCGGCCAGGCCTTCCCAAGTCTTCACGCTTCCCTTTGGCAGTTTGTGGAACCAATCTGATGCAATCTCCCCAAAGGATGAGGGGACACTTTGCAGAGCAATGGTTCGTTCCTACTGTATAGTGCCATTAAATTCAAGAATAATCAAACGTGGAAGTTAGGGTTTGACTTACTATCGTATATTTGAAACCTCGGCATATTGAATCTCTTCGGCGCCTCAAATTTGTCTAGGTCTACCGAGAACGGTGTCCTCGGTTTGTCAGGTGAGGTAACCTCTGCTTCAGCATTCTGTTCCTTCCTTTTGAGGTAATTTCTCAAGTCTTCTTTACTCCTTCCCGGAGCTCGGCTATCTTTGGACTTCAGTCTCTTCGGCACACTACTTTCGGCCTCGCGGTGGGCTTGTTTTGATCTTTCTCCATGGGTTGTGTCAAAGCAGAGCGCCTGTCCTTGAACATGCTGATGCTCTTTGTGCTCTGGGTCCTTCGTATGATACGTCCTCTGGGACTTCTCTTGTCTTGGTTCCTCTCGTCCGACTTCCCTGGAAGGCGGGTGAGAGGGCCTTCCGCTCCTGGTGTGTTGAGGTGCTTCAGGAATTGCTTTCCTTCCTCCCTTCTGGGTATTAGTTGTTGGAATCGGCGTGTCCTGCTGTGGGTACGGCAGCTGCATGACATTGTTTTGCATCATGAAGTTGACGACCGACTACAGGTCTGCCAACTTGTCCGCCAATTCTTTTACCTCTTCATCCCTTCGTAGGCATCTGTCCCTCCATACCTGGAGCTTGTCTTCATTGTAGTATCTGCTCTGATCCGTCTTCTTTGCAGTGTCGCCCTCCTGGCCGACATCCTTTGCTTCGTGATTCTTGTTATGAGTTTCTACATTGTGTCTGTCTCCTTCGACGTCAAGGTCGATAGGCCTGCCACTCCCCAGCGGGAGCGTCGTCCCCAACCTTTTCCTTTTGTGCGTTACTGGCCATCTATTCGTCTTTCTTTCCCACAGACGGCGCCAAATTGTGTGAGTGATTTTCCGATCACACGCCTCCTAGTAATTCAATTTGTAGAACACGGCGAGAATAGATGGCACCTTGTCTGCCTGAAGAAGAAGGCTCCGGCGGTGGTTCTTCCACCCGGGGGCACTCCGACGATCAAGTCAGTATATCTCTCAAAGATAATCAAGTATTCAACTCATAAGCTTGAGTCTATCAAAAACATACCTTAGACCCATGGGGGTGCCTCTCTTTTATAGTTTACTTAATCCTAGTCCCACTAGAAGCATGACTTCTATGGACTCCAATTCTGTACTTACTTTGGACTCCTCAATAGATAAGGATAGACTCCCTAAGAGTGTTATCTTTATCCATCATGAAGTCTTTCTTCATTCTAGGATTCTTGTCCCTTATCCGCTTATCTCGGATTCCGATATCTTCGGAGGTAACCTCGGCAACTCCGAGATAATCGCGGTATAATTACCACTACACGTGGCATCTCGGCTGACACGTCGGCGTCACCTTGGCCATGTGTTGATGCTCAGAAAATATATCCCCACAGCCTATATAAGGACTCATGGGAGCTTCTATTTACACATCCATCTTCCCCTCTTTGCACACACTTTATAAAAATTATTTTTATTATAATGTTTTTTTTCAAGTGAAATTACTATTATAGACATCAAATAAACACATTCGGAAGTTGAATGTCGAAAAAATAATAAAAATTCGGAAGTCTACTTCCGAACTAATTGTTTATTTTCAGAAAGTTACTTCCGAACCAATTACTTATTTTCAGAAATCAACTTCCAAACCAATTATTTATTGAAAAAGATGTGTAAAGAGGGGAATGGGTGTGTGTAAATAGAAGCTCCCAGGACTCATGCTGAACGTTGTGTAGACATACTTCTCTTTATTCATATATCTTGACACTATTATTTTGAAAGTTTAAAATTTTGAAATGTGAATAAATATTGAAAAACTTTAGTAACTTTTCAATTGATGAAATTTTTTCAAATGAGACTCATAATTTAAACATCTGGTCTAAACTGTTTTTGTATCAAGTAATATACACTTTGTTTGGATAGAGTTTTTCAAAAATACTTTTAAAAAAATTCTACTCTTTTGTCTTCCGTATTTTTTTTTTTATTTTTTTTTATTGAATTTTTTAATATTTTAAGCAATTTTTTTTAATTTTTAGACATACCTAACATAAATATACCTAAAAAGTAAAAAATTTGTGAAAAAAATCTTTTAAAAATTTACTAAATACCAAAAATATAAAAAATACGATAATTTAGTACATTTTTTACATTTTTATGTATTTATTAATTTTTTAAAATATTTTTTCACAAATTTTTTTTTTTTAAGACATATCTAAATAAGGTATACCTAAAAAAATAAAAAAATATTTAAAATTTTAAAAATATTCACTAAAAATAAAAAAATATAAAAATTAAAAAATTAAACTTTCAAAAAATTTAATCAAAAAAATTCAAATCAAACACACGGATAGTTATTCGTATATTTTTTTTCCTTCCCCACAAATTTATGGATGTGGATATGAGTCTGCAGTCGTCTCTCCGATGTGCCTAAGGCCAAGTTTGGCAATCCCAATATAATCTATCTTTTTATTTTTTTTTTATCACATTACCTCTCAATTTTTCTGCACATCTTTTTATAAAAAGACAAAAAATATATTTATTTAAGTCAGCACAAATAACCCTAAAAATAAATGAGAAAATATAAGTCCGCATCCATGTTGGACACGTACGTTGGACACGTAGAAAGAGCTGGGTTTGAATTGACTGGTAAGTAGGACAATAAATCCTATGCCAGATTGCCAGTGTACTCTAAAATGAAAACAAAATATATATCATTGTGGACCCACTAATTTTTTAGAAAACATTTAACATTGAAATCTACTTGAGTATTCCCATTCCACATTAAACGATTAGCTTGAGAAGTGATTTTTTAATAGTTTTTTAAATTTTTAATTAAAATATGAGATAAATAAAATTATTTTTTTAAGATTAATTTTTTTGGTTTTTAAATAAAAAAATGTATAAAATTTAGGAAAAATGAAAAAGAATTTTTACTTTTTCTTAATTATATTTTTAACATTTTAATAATTTTTTAAAACTTTTTTACTATATAGCCTCATAGTAAACAAGTTCTCAAAATTTGTTATGCTCATTACACCAGCGTTCATGTGGCTTCTATTGGCTAAAACAATTAGTTTTGTTATTAAAAAAACAAAAACATCATTTGGCATACACATTTGTTGTAAAAGGAACTAATTTTAACTACATTTCTTGTAAAAAAAACTAATTTTAATTGCAAAAGTTTTTAAACTAAAAATTGTTTTAGAAATTGACTATTTTAGTGAAAATACGTACAAAATAATAGAGAGAATAAATGATCATTTTGACCATGACGATTTTAAATTATCAATGACTTTTCACAATCATTTTAAAATATCTAAAAATTATCTTTGCAATGACTTTTTGGATATTTTAATCTATTACCAAAATAGTCTGGAGCATGGACGATTTTATTAAGACTTATTTTCAATATGATTTGACGGGAATTAAGTCAAACTATTAGAGTCTATTGATAGTTTACCCTTTAAATTATGCATTATTTTAGCAGTAGTGTTTGAAATGTATAAACCAAATTTATTTTAGGGCCGTACTACGTAGCTCGAAAGGGTGTCCCCCTTAATCCCCCGAAATGAAAAATGACGTCGTTTCGTATTTTTTATTTTTGATTTTTTTTTGGTTTAATCAGAGAAGAAGAAGCAGACGAAGGGAAGAAGGAAAGAAGAAGGGAAGAAGAAGAAGTAGAGGTAGACGGTGGCGAAGGACTGGAAGGGGCCAAATAAATCGGGGTGGAGGCGGAGGCGGTGGCGGGGGGCGGAGGCGGAGGCGGGGACAGAGGCAGGAGCTGTCAGGGGCGGGGCTGCGACAACGAGCTGCGACATCCCGGCGACGAGCTCTTCCCTGTGACGGCGACGAGCCGCGACCTGCCTCTCTCTCTCCCTCTCTCTTTCTCTCCCTCTCCCTCTCCCTGTCTCAGAGCTGCATGAAGAAGACGAAGGAAAAAAAAAATGCCCAAAACGACGTCGTTTTGGGCATTAGGGGGATTCGGGGGGAAAGAATTCGAGCTCTGAAACATTATCCTTTATTTTACATGTGTATGTGATTAAGTCACAAGCATCCTGGTTAGTTTCATTTTAAAGAATTTTTCTATTGAATTGTTTGAAAAAATAGAAATTAGTTGACAAAAGTAAAACCAAAAAAATATTTTCAAATTTTAAAAGTAATTTGCATTAAATTTAGAGAACATTATATAAAAATTATGAGTATTTTTTAATATTTCATTTTTTCACTAAATAGGTTTTAAATTAAAAATCAAATTCTTAAAAGGAAACCAAAAATGAAATAAATTTAAAAGTAAATTACACTGACCATCCTTTGTTGTCCAAATTGTGAGACTTATTATCTTTTCTTCAAACTTTAGAAAAATCAATTTAATTTATTCTAAATTTAAATTTACACTATACATTAAACTTTTTTGAACAATTACCGGGGCCGGCTTTGGCTCAAAGCGGGCAAAACCATCGCTTTGGGCCCCTAACAATTGAGTGAAAAAAAACTCCGATTTTTTTTTTTAAGCTATTATATTAGTTCACAAATTTTTTTTTTTATCTAAATTTGAAAAGTCCCGACAAAGTTTGGTGAAAATTCAAAACTAATAATTGATTGTTGTGGTGAATTATTTAAAACAAATGGATGATTGTTTTTATTGACAAAAACAAAAAAGTCGATTAATATGGTGAATTATTTTAAAGTAAACAACGTATGGATTGCGTATAGAACACGATTTATTATTATATCAGCTACATTTGTTTTTGGGAAAACAAACTTTTCAAATTTAAAATTGATTCAATTTTATTTTCGATTAACTATGTTACAAAAAAGAAAGGATGTATTAGCAATTTAATCCATTGAAAATGATTTAGGTCGTTTGGTAAACATTTTGGACTAAAAAATCACAAAAGAACAAAAAAAAGTCAAAAAATTACAAAAAGACAAAATAAGCAAAAAGACAAAAAAAAAAAAAAAAAAAAAAAAAAAACACCATTCCAAAGCTAAAAAGTCAAAAAAGCCAAATAAGAATACCAAACGACTAAAAAAGTCCCAGACTAAAAAAGTCCAAAAAATCAAAAAGCCAACTAAAAAAATCATTGCCAAACGAGCACTTAATAAGTTGAATTATGCAAATTAGATTAACATTCTTGTACAATTTGTTTACTTTTTTTTTAGTACTTTAGCTTGAATTATTATAATTTTTTTTAATTGTAAACTTTGTTATATATTTAAATAAATTTAAATAATTATATATATGATCAAAATTTAAATACATGATCATTTGATCAAATTTTTTTTTTTATAAAAATATATGAAAAATCTCATATTAAAAATTGGCTTTCACCTACAAGATTTCAAAGCTAGCCCTGACAATTACGTGTGTAATATTTTTGGTAGGTAGTATTCTTTTCTTAAAACATGGAAAAATTATTTATAAGTCTTATTAGGGAGACTTATGCTACATATAATTTTACGAAAAAATTTATATTCCCATAAGTCCTGTGTAAAGTTTGTTAACATATTTACCCTCAATATTAGTTGTTAATATCATAAATAATGGTAAAACCATATATAGGAAATTGAATGCTACCATAGATTAAGTTTGTGAAATGTAACGTGACACCTACATAAACGTAACGTAACGTGTCACGTTACGTTTCGCAAACTTACTCGCTGTGTTTGGTTCGAGTTTTCTGGATTAAGTTTTTTGAAAACTGATTTTTTTGATTTTTGTGTTTTTTTGTTTTTAGTGAATATTTTTTAAATTTTAAACATTTTTTTTTTTACTTTTTAGGTGTATTTATGTTAGGTGTGTCTAAAAAGTAAAAGAATTGCTTAAAATATTAAAAAAATTTCAGTAAAAATAAAAAAACACGAAAAATAAGATAGTAGAATTTTCTGAAAAGTGTTTTGGAAAACTGGAAACCAAGCAAGGTGACTAAGTTTTTGATTTTTTAAATTGAATGTGAAAATGTTACTTGTTCGTGTATTTTGAAATTCACATTCATATAGATATGATCTATGGTAACATTCAATTTCCTATACCATAGATTAAGTTTGTGAAATGTAACGTGACACTTACATAAACGTAACGTAACGTGACCATATCAGATGGGACATTACATAAACATAACATGACGTGACACCTACATAAACGTAACGTAACGTGACACGTACATAAACGTAATGTGACGTGTCACATATTATTTTTTCTATTACTTGTATTAAATTTTGACTTTTATTTTTAGGGAGACTTATTTATAAGTCCATTTCAGACACTTATACTAGGCTAAGTCCTGTGTAATTTCTTATGGAGTCTCAAGTCCTATTTAGATAGGAAGGTATTCTACAAGATACTACATAAACGTAACATGACATGACACTTACATAAATGTAGCGTAACATGACACCTAGATAAACGTAACGTAATGCGACACCTATATAAACGTAACGTGACACCTACCTAAACGTAACGTGACATCTACATAAATGTAACGTAATGTGTCACGTTACGTTTCGCAAACTTAATGAGTTTTTATTTTTTTAAATTGAATGTGAAAATATTGCTGGTTTATGTTGGTATCACGTTACGTTTCATATAAATATGATCTATGGCAGCATTCAATTTCCTATATAGGAAATTGAATGTTGCCATATATCATAAGTGTCACGTTACCTTTATGTAGGTGTCACGTTATGTTACGTTTATGTAGATATGATTTATGGCAACATTCAATTTAGAAAATTGAATGTTGCCATAGATCATAGGTGTCACGTTACGTACATGTGTCACGTTACATTTATGTAGGTATCACGTTACGTTTACGTAGGTGTCACGTTACGTTACGTTACATTTATATAGATATGATCTATGGTAATATTCAATTTCGTATATATGGTTTTACTATTATTTATGATATTAACAACTAATATTGAGGGTAAATGTGTCAACAAACTTCCCACAAGACTTATGGGAACATAAATTTTTTAGTAGGACCATATGTAGCATAAGTCTCCTTAATATGACTTATAAATAATTTTTCCTCATTTTTAACATTATTTTAATTTAATCTAATCAATTATGTGTGTAATATTTTGGTAGATAGCATTCTTTTGTTAAAACATTGCGTTATAGTACAATAGGGGACAAGTGTAATAATTTTTTTTTGTAATTTTTTGTTATGTATCAAATTTTGACTTTTATTTTAACATTATTTTAATTTAATCTAGTCAATTACGTGTGTAATATTTTTGGTATATAGCATTATTTTGTTAAAACATTACCTTATAGTACAATAGGGGACAAGTGCAATAAATTTTTATGTATTTTTTGTTATTACTTTTCCTGTTACTTGTATTAAATTTTGACTTTTATTTTAACATTATTTTAATTTAATCTAATCAATTACGTGTGTAATATTTTGGTAGATAGCATTCTTTGGTTAAAACATTACGTTATAGTACAATAGGGGACAAGTGTAATATTTTTTTTTTTTTTTTTGTATTTTTTGTTATGTATCAAATTTTGACTTTTATTTTAACATTATTTTAATTTAATCTAATCAATTACGTGTGTAATATTTTTGGTATATAGCATTATTTTGTTAAAACATTACCTTATATTACAATAGGGGACAAGTGTAATAAATTTTTATGTATTTTTGTTATTACTTTTTCTGTTACTTGTATTAAATTTTGACTTTTATTTTTAACATTATTTTAATTTAATCTAATCAATTACGTGTGTAATATTTTGATAGATAGCATTCTTTTGTTAAAACATTACGTTATAGTACAATTGGGGACAAGTGTAATAAATTTTTTTGTATTTTTTGTTATTATTTTTTCTATTACTTGTATTAAACTTTGACTTTTATTTTTAACATTATTTTAATTTAATCTAATTAATAATATTTATTAAAAAATTAATGAAAATTAAAAATAAAATGATCTATTCAAAATATATCATTTCAAATTAAAAACAAATCTCTCCATCATTTTAAGAAAGAATAATGTTTGAGAGCTCGAAAATCTCCCCCCTTAATCCCCCTAATGCCCAAAACGACGTCGTTTTGGACATTATTTTTTTTATTTTTTTTTTCTTCGTCTTCTTCCATGTTCAGTTGCAGAGAGGAAGAGGGAGAGGGAGAGAAAGAGAGAAAGAGAGAGAGAGAGAAGAGAGAAGAGAGGTCCCCGTCATCGTCGTCTTCGTCCAGCCCCCCGTCGTCATCGTCTTCGTCCAGCTCGATCGTCGTCCCCGTCGTCGTCCAACCCAGCCCGATCGCCGTCCAGCCCCGCCTCTGCCCAGCCCCGCCTCCGCTTCCTCCTCTCCTGTGATTATGGCCCCCTCCAGTTCCTCTCCTCCTCCTCCTCCTTCCTCATTCCTCCTCCTCCTTCTCTGCTTCTGAAAAAAAAAAAAAAAAAAATTAGGGGGATTCGGGGGAGCTCATTTTCGAGCTCCCTAGCATAATTAATAAATTATTTTGGCACTTAATTTTCAATCCAGTTATTAAGCATTATCAATTAGATTAAATCTATATAATAAGGAAGGAAGATTTTTGAAAATGTATATTTGAAAATGTATAAAATGTATGTGAGATACATTTAGGCTCAAAGACTCAGATCAATTTTGATAAAGAGCAATGGTTCGGATGATAATTTATTCCCGCCCAAACCCTATGTGCTCTCTCCCTCTCCCACCTACCCACGTCTCCTCCCCCATTCCCTCTTTATCTCTCTCTCTCTCTCCCTCTCTATTCTTATTTCCTACCCTCCATCTCCAACTCGGTCTCGATTTCTGCCTCCCCCCTCTCCCCTTCTCTCTTAGTGCTCGCTGCGCCCAAGGTAGGGTTTCAGATTGAGAACTCTCTCCCCCTCTCCCCCCTTCTCTCTCAGTGTTCGCTGCTCGCAAGATAGGGTTCCGATTGAGAACTGGGTCACCGAGTTGGTTCCTCTGTTCCACGACCAACTTCACCACCACCACAGATTCTTTCTCTGTTCGACGCTGTCGTCTTCTCTTTCTTTCTCTGCTTCGAACCCCCTCCGGCACCTCTCTCGGTGAGCCAATTGTTGTTTGTTGGTGGAATTAAGGTCTATAATGGTTTAAATTAATGTTTTTGTTTATCATCATCAAAGCATCATCTGAACCTCCATTGAAAACAGTAGGTGATGCTTTGGTTCAGATAATTTTCTTTTGGGCATTGCAATTTCTTCCTCTCTCTCTGCTGTGTCTATTCTTTGTGGTTGGTACTTCAATTCATTGTGTATATACATATTTTTGGTTGTATTATTATATACATAAGTTTGTATGCTTGTGGTTTGATTTGAAAATGGGTATGTCTTGCTACATTGGTTCTGCTCTTATCTGCTCTAAGGCAGCAATTGAATATGGGTATACTCTTAATTCAAAGCAATTGAACATTGGTTCTGCTGTTGATTTACATGTTAGAAATTCAAAGCAGAAAAAAAAAAAAAACAACTTTGAATAATCAGAGCATATAACCACATACTTATTATTATATTGTTACAATATAATAATATACACACATCTCATACTGATTATATGTGAAAAAACATGCTCTGATTAGTATACTAATCACATATAATCAGCTTTGAAAAACAGCTTTCAATATAATAATAAGTATGTGATTATATGCTCAGAGTTGTTTTTCAAAGCAAAGCTGAAAGCATGTTTTTTTTTTTTTAAGTAGAATCAAAGCTGAAAGCATATAAATTCTATTGAAAGCTCTGATTATATGCTGATTATATGCTCTGATTATATATGCTCTGAAAGCATGTTTTATAGAATTTGTTTAAGTATGTGATTGATTTAAAGCAATTTCATGTTTTTTTTTTTTTGTGTGTGTATATAATTTACGGTTTTTGTGTTTGTTTTCCTTCCTTTCCTCTTCTCTCTCTATTTTTTTTTGGGGGGGGGGGGGTTTGTTTTTAAAGTTGCTTTTTGTGTTTGTTTTTAAGTACCATGTTTTCATGAATTAGTCAATACATGAATTTCAGATTTGTGGGTATTTATAGATGTTATAAATATGGTTAGATTTCTCAAGTTTACTGCTAATCGTTATACACAAAGTATGACATTTTTTAACACAAATTACTGCATGAGTCATTTGTACTTTCATGAATTGTAAATTATTTTATGATCTTTTCATTTTTTTTGATATTTCCCCTATTTTGTTTCGACATTAATCTTGAATTCTTCTTTCCTGCACATTAAAAATATGGAAACAGTTTCTCAGTATGTTGGAAGTAAAATTGTATACATTTGATTGTTCCCAAACCTTAGCTTTTCTTAGATAGTCAATAACTCCTACTTTTGATATGTACAGGGAATACATAATAGCACTCAAATTGGCAAATTAAGGAAAATTTCAATTCTTTGCTTTGTTTTGTGGACCCTTGGGGGTCTCAAACAAGTTAGCACAAATAAAACAGAATTAAACTATAAACAAAAGAAATGAGGTTTAATGATAAAGCTGGATTTCAACCAGCAACAGAGAAAGGAATTTAATGTGGACATTGTTTTATCACTTTTCCTCCATGTTTGTGCATCTTTATTGCAGGATATGAAAACAGAAAATACATGCAACAAAAACACAACCATGCCATTGATTCCGATTCTCTCTTTTTTTTTAAAAAAAAAATTATTAAATGAAACTCATTCTCCCATATGAATAGATATACACTTAATTTTCTGACACAAGTTTACACACACACACACACACAAAAAGCAATTCCTACATGTGCTAGCTATAATTCTCAGAATTCTATGACGCTTGGCTGGGAAATTATTGATTTATACAACTTAGAACATGACATCCATTTGTGTACTCGCATCGATACAATAACCATAAGAACTTACTCGAATTGGGTCAGAAACGATCCCTGGAGAGGGTCACTCTTTCTGCACAAGCTGCTCAACATCTCTAAGCTCCAATCCACTCCCTTGCCCCTCATGTTCACTCTGAAACAATGCCTCAATCTGCTCCAGTGATTTTCCTTTTGTTTTAGGAAAGAGAGAAATCAGATTCTAATGTTTTGTTGGAACTATTAGTAAATGTTTTGCTTAATTTTGGTTTTGATATCCCTAAAATTGCAAATGTGCTATATTCGTGACTGAATTGTGGATTGTAGTATATTTCTAGTCCTATCATAGTGTAATCTCTGTTGGTGTTCCTTTCTTTATTGCCTATATTGTACAAGACTAGAGCTATATTAGGTTGGTTTAAATGAAGGTGCTTGTTTAGTGGCCTAGGTGATTGGCATGAAGTTTCTATTCAAAATGAACTTTTTTTATTTGCATAAAGGAGAGGCTTGTAAACTGGAAGCACTTTTGTGACCTGGAAGTTCCACTTCTGCTTAGTTTTGAAAAATGCTTCCGATTCCACACATAAGAACAAAGTTCCACAGATAATGGGGTCAACTTCAGTGTGAAAGCTGATGCAATGATACTTGGCAATGCAGAATGCCATTAATCCAAAAAAAAAAAAAAAATTTAAAAAAGAAGAAAAAAAGAGTCTCATTTGTGTATTTGATCTTTAAACCCCAACAATTTGATAAGCATGGAATTCAATTAACGCATTAAATTTGTAAATACCAACTGTTTGTGGTGGATTAAAACAATTATTTTAGGCAATTCATCTCAAATTAAGCCATACTTACAGGTGGTTTTTTTTGTTGCCTTGAAGTATGTTTATTTTCACCTTTGTCATGTTGCTATAAAACCTGCAATTCAACTATCTTATCACTCTTATTCTTGACACATTCTTGAATTGTATCAATTCCAATTTGCATGAAGTGTGGTCCTTCATTTGATGCTTGCAAATTACTTAAGGAGATCATTTAAAAACATGTCATAAACCGGTAGCAATTTTTTTGTGGAATTGTTTCTTTGTAGCACTTGTGTTCCGTAATTCATTTGTGAAACCTAGTATCTATCAAGTTATTGTCATGAATTCACATCTAGAACTAGAAGTATATGCAAGTGAAAATGGGAAACCAACGGTCTATGTGAAGCTCGTAATGGCGGTGTTCTTTGAAGAAGCAGAAAATAAGGTCCATGGCGCATTCCAATTAAAGCAAGGATGTTATCTTGATCTTCCTGCCGCTAAGATTTTGGAATCGTGGCCCGGCTTTAGGGGTAACTTCTTGCAATTTTTTCTTATCAAATGCAATTCACCTAATATGTGTTGTTACTTGTACATCTCATGTTGTCACCCATTTAATTTGATGTACCTCAAAAGCGTTTTAGCAAATGTTGCTCTAATAACACTTGTTTAGCAATTTTATGTGCGAACTCTTCAACTCGATCACTTTTAGGTGTTGTGAACAAGCTCGGATGACAAAGATTGAAAGAAAGATGGAGATATAACTCAAGTATGGCAATTAGATTGCATAGATGCTATATCACTAGAGTACACATATGTTCATAGCCTTATTTTTTCTTTATTCACGGACCAAGTTTACATATATTGAATTTCTAACGATGGTTTGTCTTGTTTGTTCGGCATGGCATTTCTCTTGAAAAAAGTTGTGCAAGAGATTGAGCAGCGGGTTTCAACTCAAGCAGAATATTTAAAAAAGGTAAAAGTACTAGAAAATTATTTCCTTGGGGCATGATTTTGTTTGCTTACTGCTTCTGAATGCTCATTACTAAGTGCCTGTAGCAAAACCTTAATTCAAAACCCTTAAAAAAAATAAAGAAAAAAAAAATAAAAACAAAGAGGGAAGAACACGAAAATAAAGAGCCAAAACCTTAATTCAAAACCCTAACACCCTCCGAGCAAGAACATGAAAACCGGACCTTGAATTGCTAGCATCCAAAAAAGTCCGATTTCATCTCCATCCCTCAACTCCCTCCTCCTCACGAATCGAGTCACCCAGTTATCCACCAACACAAAGCTCTTACTCGTGTGCCATTTTTTAAACACCAATTCATGTTCAGAACCCGTGTCGTAATCCCAAACCACCACCCTCTCACCGCGCATGTTGTTAACATGCTCCATCCTCTCTCCACCCCACACCGCCATTATATGCTTGTCTACTGCCCCCGCAGGCAACAAGAGCCGACAAAGATGTTCATTCACATCGCTTGATGTTAGGGTTTTCTTGATCTTCCATGGATCCTCAAAGAGCTTGAGCTTCGTTGACACCCCCAAATCCATGTCTTCTCTGCACTCCTCGAGAGTGTAGAACCGGAAGCTTCTGATTCTATCTTCAATCCTCTTTCTTTCGGAAACCAGAGAATGAGTGCTTGAAGGAGATAGGTTTGTTTCCATTGATGATTTTGTAGAAGAGAGTGAAAGTTTTAGAAAGATGAATAGGGTTTATGGGGGTTGCTATGTTTATATACATGTATAAATAATGCTAAATATGCATTAAAGGGTGATGATTGAGACCCCTTCTAATCACCACCCCCACAGACACGTGACGGGTGGTGATTGGAGGAGAAGGAATAAAAAAAAGAAAGAAAGAAAAAGTAGCCAATCAAATGAAGAGGGGGTGAAGGGGGTGAGAAAAAAAGGGGGTCCAAGTCATTATTCTATTTTATGAGGGTTGCTATGTTTTAGGAGATTATTTTAACTTGGTAACAAATTAAAATAAATGTGAATTGATTATTTTATAAATATGATTAACAAATTAACTCTCTTGGATTTGATTATTTTATAAATATGATTTGATTACTTGATTGTAAGTTTTTGTTACCAAATTAAAATAATCTCCTACCACGCACAAACGACAAGAGAGTTACAACAACAATCAAATCCACTCAAACCAAGAAGATCATCTTAGTCAAAAGCATCAACCAATCATCACCGAGCCCTTGATTCAAAACAATTCTCCTATTCACACAAAAATTTAATTACATAATCGATCTTCTCTCTGTCATTTGGGTGTAGGACCGTCTCCTATGAGTGGATCATTAATGATTTTCGTATTCTTAAATTTTTTTTAATGCATGAAGATTCCCTCTAATTGGTAATCAAAATTGAAAGATGTTATTTGAGTTTATAACACTCTTCACGGATCATATTTTAATGATTTAAATTATTCAGTAACTGCTGTGAGTTGGGCGCAGCAGTACCCTGTATCCCCCCATATCCCAAAAGGATTGTTATTAGACTATATATGTCCCAATCTTACAAGGATTTAATTTAGGAAACCGTTTTGAACTCATTTTCCTATTATGAATCTGATTCTGCATATTTAGCATTAATGACTAGTGTGATAACCGACTACACCACCCAGACGATGCAGGGGACTTGTAATTTTAATTATATATACTTAATGAAAAAAATATTTTATATATTTATTTTATCTTTTTCATTTCTCTAGATGTACACTAGAAACAAGTTTACAAAGTTACCCATAACTTGAGTTTTTGCATTATCATAATTTTGTTAACGAATGGATTATTCATCTTACAGAGCACTTTGAATAGAGTATTCATACAAAAAAATTAAGATTATTAGACGTTGGTAAAAATATGATCGAATTATATTTGTCTTTAAAAAATAAACAATTTATTCTTAAAATCCCATATGTTATCTATTTTTTAAATGTAATAAGTCTAATTTCTAGATAGATGATTTATTCAATGGGCTCAACAAGTTGAAATGTTCGAATCACTATAGTGGATCTTCAATAAGCCCACCAACCCCAACAATACCTAAAATGCCCAATTGGAAAGAATTCCTTTTAATTTTGAAATTATAATTCCAATAAAGTGGTCGTGTTACCATTGATAAAATTTTAATTTGATTTTTTTGTACTTTTCAAAAATTAAAAATATTTTTACTTAATTAATTATATTTGTTTTCCGTTCACTTCAATTTTCCATCGGATCAACCATCAAAAAACACACACAAATTATATTTTTTTTAAAAATATTTTCTGCCAAAACTAAAAAGAGCGTATATGGAGTATACAAATCATTCTCAACAATACTACATACCAAAAAATTATTAAAAAATTACTTAGAAAACTAAATCTATCTATTGAACACATTCTTTTAAGTGTAACTTACATCTCACTATCCATAGCCAAGTACACTTCCTGCCAAGACACAATTAGATTTCGCATGTCTTTAATGTTTTTTTATTTTTAGGTCAAAAGTGATGATTATGAACTAAATATAGCATTTTATTCATAAGATGAAAATCTTAATCATACTATCATAAACTCGACTAGAATGAGTGTTGTAACAACCCTTACTTTGACTTACTCATACTTGCATACATTCATGTATGATCTTGTCTTGTTGTGTGATGATTGCAAATCTTGTTTTGTCTCGTTTTGCTTTTGTGTTACTTGCATGGTTTTGTTCCTTGTTTGGTGTGTAGCCGAGGTCATCTTAGCCTAGTTCACCTTTGAGCCTTTGGGCCTAGAACTAACTTGGAACCACTTTGGTTGACCTCTATCTCCACCCTGCCAGATTGGCCGAGATGTCATTATCTAGGCCGAAGTGTTCACCACCAAGGCCGAGATGTGTATCATCTGGGCCGAGATGTTTACCCTTGCACTTAGTGATTTTGTTCCTGGATTGGTATGACCTAGATCGAGGTGTGGCACATCTAGGCCAAGGTGTGGCACAGCTTAGTCAAGAGTTGTCCTTCCAAGCCGATGTCTTTGTCACCCCACTTGCCGAAGCTTTGTCCTTAGCCGAGATCACCATTGCCGGAGTGCTCTTGTCGTCTAGCTTGTTGAACACACTTTGTCATAGACTTGTCTTGTCAGTCAGTCACCTTTTTGAGCTAACCCAATTCGGTAGCGCCACGTGTCCGAGCTGAGGTTTAAGTCAGCCGACAGACCTAAAACGTATCATTTGTATCAAATCTTGCCTTGTAGAGAGAGAAGCTCTAGGAGGAGAGTTCTTGAGAGAGTAGTAGAGTTCCAAGCTTGATCTTCGAGGTTTGAACCGTTGGATTCGAGTTTTGAGGTTAGAATCTTAACCCACTCTTGTTGTTTTGATCGATCATCTAGCTGCATTGCACGATCGAATCTTTTCTGCATGCCATGCATTAATTTAAGGTCGGTTTTAGAAAGAGAAAATGGTGTTCATGTGTTCTTGATGAAAAGTCTTGTTTTGATCTGCAAGCTTGTAGCAGAAACTATGTTTTTGTGTTTCTTTTCATATGATTTTCTTGTGTGGGTACCCAGGTCCATGTTTTCGAACTCTTGGCATGAAATCTCAGATTTTGTAATGACAAGTTGTGATTTTAGCATGCATGTTCTTCATCTTCTCCATCTTCATGTTCTTCATGTTCTTCGAAAGGAAACCCAGGTTTTTCCGACTTCGCTTTTGAATGTGGCCAACGGGACCACACCTCGGCAAGGAGGTGTGGGACCTCGGCAAATACCTGGTTGGTACCCACTATGTTTCATGAGTTGAAAAATAGTGTTTAACTCCGGGCATGTTTTGCTTTGTTATTGACTTAGATTTGGTGTGAGTGCCGAGATCATTTTCACACTTGTAAAGCTTGTTTTAAGAATGTAATTGCCATGTGATTGTAGGTCTTTGATCTTTGCTTTGAGCCTACGCCCGAAGATCTATGTGAGTGGTGTTTTCAATAAAGCTACGTTATAATGTTTTGATAAAGCCTGCTCCGCTTTGTTTTGATAAAAGTATTTGTTGAGCATGAATGAATATCCTTGTTTTGTATATCAAGTATAAGTTTGGTTTTGATGACCTTCTCAGAAAGTCCCTTGTGCTGGAGGACTCTAAACTTTCGCAGTACAAGTCCCTTGTGCTGGAGGACTTTAAACTTTCGCAGTACAAGTCCCTTGTACTACAGGACTCTAAACTTTTGTAGCACCCTTGTTAGAGATATCTCCCTTGCCACCGACTGCCTTGCGCGGGTGGGTTTGTCTAATCAATTGCGGATCGATTATTCCCTTGTTTTGCCACTGACGGTTTACCGCGTGGGTTTGTTCATTCGTAATGTTTTTGTTTGATATTTCATGAGGCTTGACTGCGCCCTGAAAGCTTGATTGACTTTAATAGATGAATACGGTTCATCCCACAATCTGCAAAGTTTTGACAATGTTTTGTTTGGAAAGGATTTCGGCTATTATTCATGCAAACCCCTTTATTGATTATACCATTCACTGAGTATCCAAGCTCACCCTCTCTCTATATATATGTAGGTGATGAGCAGGACGGCGGCGACGCCTAGATGTGTTTTTGCAAGCTTGTTTTGGGTTTACGCTATGTCGGCAATTTTGTGTTTATGTCAGCAACCTTGTATTTACGTCGGCAATTTTGAAGATTATGCTTCTTGGTTTGTATTCATTGTATTTTGTACATGTCGGCTTCAGAAGCCTTTTTGATCAAGATGTAATATATATTTTATCGTGCTTATATCCAAGATGTAATACTATGTTAAGATGTATGCCATTTCATTTGACTCATGCACAGCTCTTATGGACTAATTAGACTTGTATATATTGCTTCCGCACATGTTAGCCCCATATGTAATACTCTGATTGTGTGTGAACTTTTGAAAGTTGGCCTTTGGTAATCTCGGATTACTGGCCATCATGGCACCATCCTACTAGGGGCGGGTTGGGGTCGTGACAGAATGGTATCAGAGCACAAGTTCCCAAGTATACGTTATTCACACACCTTGAGTCCTAAAGAGCATAGGATTTCCCTTAGAGAGATGTTAGGATTGCATCATATTGCTTGCTATTTGAACAATGTGCGTATCAACTCGGCATGTCTATTTGTTACTTGTCTATGTGTTTATTTGCTTATTTTGTTTTAAAGTTGCACTTTGCATACTCCTATCATCATGAGGAGAGGTAGACCCCCAGTTTGCCGAGATCAGTTCGAGGACAGATTGGAAAGACTGGAAAGGTTAGTTGAAGGTTTGGCCCGTGAGTTGAGGCAAACAAGACAGCAGTACGCTAGTGCTACTTTGACTCCGGCCGAGCAGACAAACGGCCGAAACACAGTTCCGCCTCCACCTCCACCCCCTCCAGTACCACAAGTGCTTCCGCAGCCAGCCTTATATAGGGATGGCACGATAGCTTTGATTAGGGAGTTCAAGAAAATGAAGCCACTGAGATTCCAAGGGGGTATAGAGCCAATGAAAGCTGAAGCGTGGGTTTTGGAAATGGAAAAGTTGTTCGAGATCCTCCCCAGCACCGACGCTCAAAAAGTGACATTAACAGCATTCACATTAGATGACGACGCTCGCAGATGGTGGATGATGGTTCGAGAAGGCAATCCAGACTTGACCTGGACCCGATTTTTGGAGTTGTTTTACAACAAACACTTTTCCCTAAGTGTTCGAAACCGCAAGGCTACCGAATTTCAGACTTTGACGCAAGGCAGTAGGACAATGGCGGAATACGACCGCGCTTTTACTGAATTGGCGAGGTATGCACCTCACATGGTCAACGATGAGTATATGAAGTCTAGGAAGTTTGAGAGTGGGCTTAGTGGACCGATACAAAACCAGGTCAACCTGCACAACATGCCGACTTACGCCGGAGTGTTGGACAAAGCTATCTTGGCTGGAGCTAACTTGAACAGATACCAGAGTTCAGGAGAGAACCAGAGAAAAAGGCAGAACTTTGACAGTCGCCGAGCGCAGTTTAGTACCAAGAAGAAAGCGAATGTTGGCAACTCAAACAATCCAAGGCAGGAAGGTAGTACAAAGCCGACATGTTCGAGTTGTGGGAAGCCACATTTTGGGGTCTGTCGTCGGGCATTTGGAGCTTGCTACGAATGTAGTGAAATGGGGCACTATGTGAGAGACTGTCCTAAGACAAAGATTGTTGATAACAAGAAAGATGAGAATACCTTGGGTTCCGTTCAGAAAGGCAACATTGGGAAAGGGCAAGTGAGGCAGGGTAGAGTTTTTGCACTAGTACCAGGAGACACCCAGAATGCTGAGACAGTGGTGTCAGGTATACTTCCAATTTGCTCTCAAGATGCTTATGTATTGATTGATTCGGGTTCAACGTATTCGTTCATATCTGCTAAGTTTGCCGAGAAGATTAATAGGAAACTAGAACCTCTTGATTATACGCTATTTGTGTCTACTCCATCTGGGAGGCCTATGATTGTTTCATCTATTTATAGAGCCTATGTTATCGTGATTAAGAATGTTGAGCTATTAGTTGATTTGATGCCATTAGACATAACTCATTTTGATGTTATATTGGGAATGGATTGGTTAGAGGCAAATCACACATCCATAAATTGTACGTCTAAAAGTGTCACGTTGAAACCCCCAAACCTAGCCGAGGTTACGTTTCAGGGTAAGGGAGTAGTATCCCCACCTTACTTGATCTCATCCATGAAAGCCTGTAAGTTGATCCAAAAAGGGTGCCGAGGTTATTTGTGTAGTGTACTAAGTAATCTGAATGGAAATGTTGAGTTAGCCGACGTCCCTGTTGTTAACCAATTTCCTGATGTCTTTCCGAATGAATTGCCTGGCCACTTGGTTGATAGAGAAGTAGAATTCACTGTTGACGTTATGTCAGGAACCCAGCCTATCTCTAAAACACCCTATAGAATGGCCCCCGCCGAGCTTAAGGAATTGAAACTGCAACTACAAGAGTTGTTAGACAAGGGTTTTGTTAGGCCGAGCACTTCACCTTGGGGAGCACCCGTATTGTTTGTTAAGAAGAAGGACGGTACACTTCGTCTTTGTATTGATTACCGGGAACTAAATAAGGTGACTATTAAGAATAAGTACCCTTTGCCGAGGATAGAGGATTTGTTTGATCAGTTGCAAGGAGCACGAGTCTTTTCTAAGATTGACCTTAGGTCGGGCTACCATCAGCTTAAGGTTAAAGCCGAAGATGTTGAGAAGACGGCTTTTCGAACAAGATATGGCCATTATGAATTTTTAGTAATGCCTTTTAGGGTGACCAATGCCCCTGCCGCCTTTATGGATTTGATGAACAGAGTCTTTAAGCCATATCTAGATAAGTTTACAGTTGTCTTCATTGATGATATATTGATATACTCTAAGAGTGAAGCTGAGCATGAAGACCATTTGAGGCTTACCTTACAGATTTTGAGAGATCGGAAATTGTATGCTAAGTTCAAGAAGTGTGAGTTTTGGCTTTCTACTATTTTGTTTTTGGGCAACGTAATTAATGAAGAGGGTATTTCGGCTGATCCTAATAAAATCGAAGCTGTTGTGAATTGGCCGAGGCCGACTAATGTGTCCGAGGTTCGTAGTTTTCTGGGTTTGGCAGGTTATTACCGAAAGTTTGTGAAGGATTTCTCAAGGACTGCAATTCCGTTGACGCAATTGACCAAGAAGGGAGCGGCATTTGAATGGACCGAAGATCGGGAATCAGCCTTCCAGGAGTTGAAGACGAGGTTAGTCATGGCACCAGTTCTTGTACTTCCAACAGGTAATGAAGAGTTCCATATCTATAGTGATGCTTCGCATAAAGGTTTGGGTTGTGTACTAATTCAAGGGGGTAAGGTCATAGCATATGCATCTCGTCAGTTGAAGCCGCATGAAAAAACTATCCTACCCATGACTTAGAACGAGCAGCTGCAGTAGTTGCTTTAAAGATCTGGCGCCACCACTTGTATGGAGCTTCTTGTCAAGTTTTTACAGATCACAAGAGCCTAAAGTATTTGTTCACTCAGAAAGAATTGAATATGAGGCAGAGAAGATGGCTCGAGTTGTTGAAAGACTACGATATGCAAATTCAGTATCACCCAGTAAGGGCTAACACCGTAGCCGACGCTTTGAGCAGAAAGTCAATTGGAAGTTTAGCGTGTTTGACCATGATTACAGTGGAGCCGACTATTATTGATGAGGTGAAGACAAGATAGATAGAGGATGAATTCTTCAAGAGAGTTGCCAATGGGATTGTCACAAAGCCGAGATCAGGATGCACCATCGAAAACCAGGTGCTTAAGTTTGAAGGAAGACTATGTGTGGCTGACGTCCCAGAGTTAAAAAGGAGAATTTTGCAGGAAGCCCATGGTTCCAAGTTTGCTGTTCACCCAGGAAATACCAAGATGTATCAGGATGTGAAACAGACGTTTTGGTGGCCGAATATGAAAAGAGAAATAGCCGAGTTCGTGTCCCAGTGTTTGCATTGTCAACAAGTGAAAGCAGAACATCAAAGGCCAGCAGGACTCCTACAACCTCTGCCGATCCCTAAGTGGAAATGGGAACACATCTCCATGGACTTTGTGGTTGGTTTGCCGAAGACACCAAGGGGTATGGATTCGATTTGGGTTATCGTGGATAGACTGACTAAGTCAGCGCACTTTTTGCCTGTTAAGACTACCTTCAACGTCGAACAACTTGCCTTGTTGTATGTGAATGAGATTATTAGACTTCATGGAATGCCAATGTCAATTGTGTCAGACCGAGATCCGAAGTTTGTTTCTAGATTTTGGCAGAGTCTACAAAGAGCTTTCGGAGCCGAGTTGAGGTTTGGCACAGCTTTTCACTCTCAGACTGATGGGCAAACGGAGAGGACAATTCAGACACTTGAAGATATGCTTAGACTATGTGTTTTGGACTTCCAAGGAAGTTGGGGAGTGCATTTGCCCTTAGTAGAATTCACTTACAACAATAGTTATCAAGCTAGCATTGGCATGGCGCCATATGAAGCTTTGTATGGAACAAAATGCAGGTAGCTGATATGTTGGACTGAGGTTGGAGATAAAGCTCTGCTTGGTCCCGAGTTAATTCGAGTGACAACGGAGAAGATTAAACTTATTCAGCAAAGGATTAAAACTGCTCAGAGTCGACAAAAGAGCTACGCCGATCAAAGAAGAAATGAGCTAGATTCGAAGTTGGGGATCATGTATTCCTAAAGGTTTCGCCGATGAAGGGAGTTTCCAGGTTTGGGAAGAAAGGTAAGTCAGCACCCCGTTATATTGGGCCATTTGAAATTCTTGATAAGGTTAACTCAGTTGCCTACAGACTTGCTTTGCCACCAGAATTGAGCCAAGTTCATAATGTGTTTCATATCTCGATGTTGAGGAAGTATATTCGGGATCCACTGCATGTGATCGACTACTTCGGGATTGTAGTTAATGAGGATTTAGGCTATGTGGAGAAGCTGATACGTATTATTGATAGACGAGTAAGGCAATTGAGAAACAAATCGATACCAATGGTAAAGATTGAATGGAAGGAGCATTACGGCAAGGATGCTACATGGGAAATGGAAGAGGAAATGACAATTTGACATCCATAATTGTTTTTGGAACAAGGTAACCTAAGTTTGGGGACCAAACTTCTTTAAGGGGGGCAGGATGTAACAACCCTCACTTTGACTTACTCATACTTGCATACATTCATGTATGATCTTGTCTTGTTGTGTGATGATTGCAAATCTTGTTTTGTCTCGTTTTGCTTTTGTGTTACTTGCATGGTTTTGTTCCTTGTTTGGTGTGTAGCCGAGGTCATCTTAGCTTAGTTCACCTTTGAGCCTTTGCGCCTAGAACTAACTTGGAACCACTTTGGTTGATCTCCATCTCCACCCTGCCATATTGGCCGAGATGTCATTATCTAGGCCGAAGTGTTCACCACCAAGGCCGAGATGTGTATCATCTGGGCCGAGATGTTTACCCTTGCACTTAGTGATTTTGTTCCTGGATTGGTATGACCTAGATCGAGGTGTGGCACATCTAGGCCAAGGTGTGGCACAGCTTAGTCAAGGGTTGTCCTTCCAAGTCGATGTCTTTGTCACCCCACTTGCCGAAGCTTTGTCCTTAGCCGAGATCACCACTGCCGGAGTGCTCTTGCCGTCTAGCTTGTTGAACACACTTTGTCATAGACTTGTCTTGTCAGTCAGTCACCTTTTTGAGCTAACCCAATCCGGTAGCACCACGTGTCTGAGCTGAGGTTTAAGTCAGCCGACAGACCTAAAACGTATCATTTGTATCAAATCTTGCCTTGTAGAGAGAGAAGCTCTAGGAGGAGAGTTCTTGAGAGAGTAGTAGAGTTCCAAGCTTGATCTTCAAGGTTTGAACCGTTGCATTCGAGTTTTGAGGTTAGAATCTTAACCCACTCTTGTTGTTTTGATCAATCATCTAGCTGCATTGCACGATCGAATCTGTTTTGCATGCCATGCATTGATTATGCTGGTTTTTCCGTTGTGGATAACAAGAAATATGATATCAATCCCAAACCTGTCCAATAAATATAAGTAATGAACAAAAGAAAAGGCAAAATACAATATTACTTATGAGCAAAATTCCAGTAGACATTTTAAAATGTGAATGAAACGAGAAATATTTAGTGTGTATGCAAGAGATAAAATTCCAAAACAGTAAAAATTAAGAAGGCAGAAGAATTCACTAGCACTCGAACACTTGTGGATGAAAAGCACTCACTTTTCTGCACTATCTATTCGTAGTTTTGCAGTTTCAGGGAAAAGAGTGAACTCCACAATACTATTCAACGAACCATCAGTTTCTGTACCCATTGAAAGTTCACCATCAGATATGTCACTTAATCTCTCATCATGATCTGCATCCCCAAATCCCAGAAGTTCAACGTCTTCCGTAAGATTTTGACTTCCGTCTACTAAAGCAAGCCTTGATTCAATGTCTTCTGTGGGATTTTGACCTCCATCAGCTATAGCAAGTCTTGATTGTTGAAAAAATTCGTTATGGTGTCTAAAGTCATCCGTTGACTGCTAAGAACCAGCTTTAGAATGCTTATCACTGTACTCTGAGCTATTGTCTCTATCATAAACTGCTTTCTCAGCATGTCCAAATCTTTTCCCCCCTGGCAGTGCTCGGCTTTGCCGTGAAGACCCTATGGAATGTCTTCTTGGAGAGGAAGACCCACGCCGTGGTGAGCTCATACCTTGTCTCTCATCATTTACACTAGTTTTAACCAGCCGCAACTTTCCAATCTCTTCATCTTTCTTAGTAACTGCATCCTTTAGCGAAGCCACCTGCAAAGTCAGCAAAAAATCAGAGAAATTCAAATTGGCTTCAAAAATAGAAATCAGCTTCACAAAAATTTAACATATGTTCTTGAGTTTGTAATCAGATATATCCCAATGAGCCATTTTACCAAATTGTTGTAATTGATATTCGATTCTGAAGAGAAAGAAAGCATTCTGGATTTTGTTTTTCAAAAACTAAAAAGACATCAGTGCTCAAGCTTTGTATCGTGCCCACATCGTGGCCTTCCGCACGACTTTAAATAAGTCAAGCTGAGTAGCAGAGTGTTCGATCTCAACTCGTTGAAAATTAATTGAGCTTGAGCTTGAAAACAAAAAATATATACACCCTTGTGTTCACAAGCCTACTTAAGCCGAGCAAGGGTCTGCTCAAGCACGGTTCAATTACCAAACAAGCCTAAAAATTTGGCTCAATATGATGGATAAATAGAAGTAAATTACCCCATGTTTGCCTCGTTTATCAATTCTATGAGTCTATACCATTTAGTGAAATTTACACTATGCATAGTAAAACAGGGAAAGGGCAAAAAAAATTTGAAGTGTATTCTACAATTTTTTTATTATTTTCATAATTAAAATTCGTCTCATTAAATCAATATAGTGAATAAACACTAGCAAATATACACTGACAGTAAACTGCAGAAGTCCCAATAATGAAAATTATGAGTCATGAAAGAAACCACTATGAACCTTATCCATGAGTTCTCTGACACCTCTTCCCTCTTTGTTGCTCTGTGCAGCACCTAACTCAACACCAGAGACCCTCTCAGCGAACTTCAATGTACTTATAGTTTCAGAGTAGGACTCAACATCAGGATTGAGCTGCACAAACATGAGGGTCTTTGCTTGACCACCTATAATGTAAAACCACCGCAGAAAATATGAAGAAGGATTAGCAAATCCATGAAAGAAAATGCTAAAAAAAAATCAATTTTAAACTTAAAATGGCTAAGCATGCCATGAAGCAGTATAGTTTATATTATACGATCGCTTTGAAATGGGAAAGAACGTGGATGTACCAAGCGAACTTTGAAGGACTTGAGTTATTTTGCTATTTCGGTATGGAACATGAGGGCTCTTTTGTGCAAGAGCGAAAACCACATCTCCTAGAGCTGATAGCGATTTATTTATATGTTGAGCTTCCTTAGCTCGTCCCCTGTTGCTTCAGAGCGACCAACTCTTTCCTCGCCACTAGATCTACCAAGTGTAGACTACCACGCAAAACAAAGATCTCCAAATCCACACCACAAACATGAACAATGAGGACACTGCAACATAAAACTTCAATAAAAATATGTCCAAGAACAAAGTCAGTATATAGAGTAGGAAACAAACAAAAAACCTTTTTACAAATTGGAAATAAACAACTAATATCAAGAAGAAACACGTGGGATCGGCCGCTTCTTTCATTTAGGGCAGAGCACCTCTAGACCTATTCATTAATCCAATAGTCATCAATTCCAAGACATCTCTAGCTTGATGTAACAGGATGCATGCTAGCATCGAGGGGACAAATAACCCATTTGGTTGGGCAAGTATTCCAAATCCCAAGTGTGTGCAAGTCAAAGGAAACAAAAGTTCTATTATGCCAAAACAAAGAATGAAAAGAACAATGTTTACATGAAACCAAAAGCAAAGGCAACAAGAACAAAACATTGTAAAAATGATTTCATGGAAATACCAAGATTTTAAGAGTGTGTGTGTGCGCACGCTGCAGAGAGAGAGAGAGAGAGAGAGAGAGAGAGACCACAGTTGATTAAAAGTGGCATTCAGCCATGTCATATAGATAAAATATACGATGGAAAGGATATCTTTTCTGAGAAGTGTCACTAGAGAGTAAATCACGCACTTGTTCGTTATATATCTCAACCATTTGAACACCAACTTCATATGCGATGGAATTTTTTCTACTTTGTGAGATATGGAAAAGATCATTCAAAGCTCTATAATTGACTCCCCAATCCCCTTTAGATGATAAATTAGGACCATTTTGAGAATAATAAACATAAGAGTGTAAGATATAATACTGAATCAATATATATATTTGTCTCCATAAATCATAGGAAATGGCACATACCATTGTATAAGTTTTTCCAGAACCTGTTTGACCATAGGCAAAGATGCAAACATTATATCCATCAAGAACAGATTGAATTAATGGTCCAGTGTCTAAAAATACCTCCTCTGCCAGCATATGGGTAATATGAGTACTAAGTAAAAGTTGTATACCAAATAGGAGCAACTTTCTCAGATTGGAAGCAAAGATGAAGAAATAACACCAAACTACACATGTTAAGGGTTAAAATAAAAACCTTGACTAGCTTCTGGACCAAACACCTTGTTAAATTTGAATAGTCGATGACTGTCTTTCCCTTGTTTCAAGGGATTTGCAACAACCAATTCCCCGTTCTCACCAATATATTCTATGGTCGTCCGTTTTTTGCTTTGTCCAGGAAGGAAAGGCCGTATTTGGCAATAAACTCTAATATTTCCTATGCAACAGAGAGATAAAATAAATAAGCTAAAATCAATGTTGAATGGAATAACCAGGCGATAATATGCTCAGCATTGTACCTTTCAAGTCCTGAACCTCATTGTACAACTTCATATTTTCTGCAAGGACTGTATGGTAATTCTCAGCTGCAACTATTAGTCCCTTAAGTTTCACCCCTGTCCATGGTGAAAGGTTTTACATTGTGAGCAAATGTCGTGCCCATAATAAATGCGTAAGCCTTAGTAATAGACAACCAATCTTAAACTCTCTCCCCTACCTAAGTGATGAAATTCTTCTGAGTAGATCCTTTGTGTCTTCAAAACTTCTCGCTTTATGGATTCAGAAGTCACCCTTAATCCCTAAGCAGTTCAATAACTTCATTCTCAAGTTAAATAAAGAAGCAGTATTAAGTTACAAAAGTGACAGTTAATGCAAACCTGAAGGGATCCAAATTGAGAATCCAGAATGCTCTTGTAGCCATGTTTTTTCTTTCTCCATCTTAGTGATTTAGATTGTGAAAACACCTCAAGTTCTTTGACCTTATTCCTAAAATCAGTCAAAAGGCACTCAAGTTCCATTAACTTCTTCTCTAACTCCATTTTAGTTTATGTAGCTTGTGTTTCAAGTTGCAAGCAGCGCTTTTCATATGTATTTTTGGCCAATTCCAGTTCTTGCTTGAGTGCTGAAATTTGAATATCACTGTGATCTTTCTCTTTCGTTATCCTAAGTATATATTGCTCATAAACTTTTTTATTCTCCTCAATTTTGGTCTTTTCAATCTACAATAAGCAATCAAAAAAAATATATTAGCTGCAATGCAAGCAGTATCTCACAAGCAATAGACAAGAACATTTTTACCACCAATAGCTCTACAGCTTAAGGTACCTGATTGATCATTAATTAATACTATAGGTTTTTGCATGAAAAATTATGCCTTCTGAGAACAATCACAAAAAGATGAGTGGTTGATAAAACATTCTAAAAACAGGAAAAATACTAGCAAACCATAATTAACTGCAAGGGACATCGATGGGTAGTTTTTTTCTTTCTTTCTTCATTCATTTTCTTTATTTCTTTATTTATTTTGGGTACTAGTGAATACTGGATAGCTTTAAGACAAAGGTTATGCTAATGCAATGAAGCCTGAAAAAAGGTTACAAACTTACAGGACAACAAAACAATGCATAGATTGGAGAAAATAACTATCAATATCCCTCTAAAACAAATAGAATCTATCAATTCATACTTATGGTATGAATTTTGACTGTGAGGGTGTAATATATTTTAACAAGGAAAATTTTCATCTAAAGACCTTCATGAGGAATAGGGACCACATTTTTTTTGATGATGGAAATCCGTTGATTCTAACATTGAACTCCACTCCATCATGTTGTGCAGTCTGTGCATTTATGGTGCCTTTGAACCTTTAGTCATTCTGAACCTAAACGAAATGAAACCCCATCAACCAGAGTCTCCTTGGAGGCAAAATATGTCAAAACTAGATATTATTACATCGTACAAATCATAGGAGACGATGCTAGAGGAATTCAAGCACACCATAAACCTTTGGAAGTGTGAACCATTATCAAATATTAATACAATAGGTCAGTCCATACATTCTGAAGGCCCAGACTGCTTGGATAACGCATGCCTGAAATCATACTTTTCTGTAATCCAAACTCTTCTGACGTTGAAATGGATAGGATGGATTGATATCAATTGTAGAAGATAAGGCATGTCTGAAAATAGCAACCGAGTAGTGCACTTTGCATTACTAGAAAACAAACCAAGGACTAGCAATCCAATAAGGGCTCAAAGATAAGAATCGCACCTTTATCTGCAGAAGCTGATTCATAACAACCTACAAAAAAAGCCAAATATTTAAAATTAAATTCGTAAATAAGTAGCACCAGTAAAAGCTTATGTGAACATCCACAATTTTCATTAGAATACCTCATTTTTTTCATAGGTTCCAATTGCAAGGGTTTCAATTACTCTCATTCTTGATTGATACTTCTCTTCAAGAACCTTGTAGAGATTGTTTTGCTGCAGGCACTTAGTAATGAGCATTCAGAAGCAGTAAACAAACAAAATCATGCCCCAAGGAAATAATTTTCTAGTACTTTTACCTTTTTAAAATATTCTGCTTGAGTTGAAACCCGCTGCTCAATCTCTTGCACAACTTTTTTCAAGAGAAATGCCATACCCTGAACAAACAGTACAAACCACTAGTTAGAAATTCAATATATGTAAACTTGGTCCGGTGAATAAAGAAAAAATAAGGCTATGAACATATGTGTACTCTAGTGATATAGCATCTATGCACCGTCTAATTACCATACTTGAGTTATATCTCCAGTCTTTCTTTCAATGCTGTCATCCAGAAGCTTGTTCACAACACTGAAAAGTGATCGAGTTGAAGAGTTCTGCACATAAAATTGCTAAACAAGTGTTATTAGAGCAACATTTGCTAAAAGTTTTTTGAGGTACATCAAATTAAATGGGTGACAACATGAGATGTACAAGTAACAACACATATTAGGTGAATTGCATTTTATAAGAACAAAATGCAAGCAGGTACCTCTAAACTGCTCAGTTTCATCGATTCCAAAATCTTAGCGTGAAAGATCGATAACATCCTTGCTTCAATTGGAATGCGCCATGGACCTTATTTTCTGTTTCTTCAGCAACACCGCCATTACGAGCTTCACATAGACTGTTGGTTTCCCCATTTTCACTTGCATATACTTCTAGTTCTAGATGTGAATTCATGACAATAACTTGATAGATACTAGGTTTCACAAATCAATTACGGAACACAGTTCTACAAAGAAATAATTCCACAAAAAAAATTGCTCGGTTTATGACATGTTTTTTAAATGATCTCCTTAAGTAATTTGCAAGCATCAAATGATGGACCACACTTCATGCAAACCGGAATTGATACAATTCAAGAATGTGTCAAGAAATAAGAGGATAAGATAGTCGAATTGCAGGTTTTATAGCAACATGACAAAGGTGAAAATAAACATACTTCAAGGCAACAAAAAAAAAACCACCTGTAAGTATGGCTTAATTTCAGATGAATTGCCTAAAATAATTGTTTTAATCAACCACAAACAGTTGGTATTTACAAATTTAATGCGTTAATTGAATTCCATGCTTATCAAATTATTGGGGTTTAAAGATCAAATACACAAATGAGACTCTTTTTTTCTTCTTTTTTTTTTAATTTTTTTTTTATTAATGGCATTCTGCATTGCCAAGTATCATTGCATTAGCTTTCACACTGAAGTCGACCCCATTATCTGTGGAACTTTGTTCTTATGTGTGGAATCGAAAGCATTTTTCAAAACTAAGCAGAAGTGGAACTTCCAGGTCACAAAAGTGCTTCCAGTTTACAAGCCTCTCATTTATGCAAATAAAAACAGTTCATTTTGAATAGAAACTTCATGCCAATCACCTAAGCCACTAAACATGCACCTTCATTTAAACCAACCTAATATAGCTCTAGTCTTGTACAATATAGGCAATAAAGAAAGGAACACTAACAGAGATTACACTATGATAGGACTAGAAATATACTACAATCCATGAATTTAGGAGCCATTCAGTCACGAATACAGCACATTTGCAATTTTAGGGATATCAAAACCAAAATTAAGCAAAACATTTACTAATAGTTCCAACAAAACATGTATCAAAATGAACGGAAATCTAACAGATCCAAAAAAAAAAACCTAGATTTTTCAGGTACGAGTAAAGACAAAATGCCGATTAAAATGAGAAAACAACACCAAAACTTTAGGAACTTACAGATTGAGATAATTGGAGCTACGTCGATCGATCCACCAAACCCAAAACGAACGAGAGAGAGAGAGATGCATGATGAGTGTTCGATTTGTTAGATGGGGAGGCAATGATGAGAGGCCATTTTCAGGGCATGGAAATGGAACACAGAGAGTAGTTGTTGAATAATAGGAGTGTGTGTGTGGGGTTTTTGTTTGTTTGATTTTGTTGTGTGTGTTTTTGAAAACGAAACTGATCTGCGTTTGTGTTTCTGGTTTAATTGAAATTTGTGCCAATCCTCGTCGTCCCCACCTCCACGAGTTCTGGGAATTGTATTCCCGCCTTCGTGTTATGTACTTTTCTATTGTCGTTTTGTGATTTTCGGGTAGGAATGCCGTAAAACAAACAAATTACTAGTCCAATTAGTCTTTGGGCTGTTTTTAGAAGTTGGTAAAAAGTTGGTTTTTGGCTTTTTATCAAGTTTTTTGGCTTTTTTAGAAGTGATTTGGAAAGTTGGTAAAAAGTTAACTTTTTGCTTTTTAGTTTAATATTTATTTATGGTGTCAAATCAAATTAAAATGACCAAAATAGCCTTACCCAACATAAGAGATTTATTTTTTTATTTTTTTTTCATAGGCCATAATTTGTAATTTTACGGCTGTGTTTTTGGCACTTGCCAAATGGCTTTTCTGGCGTTTTTGGCAGCCACGTTTTTGGACATTTTATCCAAAAACGTGACTTTTTACCATGTTCCCAAAATGGCACTTAGTTCGGCTCATTATACAAACACAAATTTTAAATTACAATTTAAATTTAAAATATTTGACAAATATATAGATGTATAGAAAGAAATAAGAAGCATATCAACACTTGTGAAGATTGTGTTAATTGTTTGGATATGGTTTATTTATTTATTTATTACAAATATGAGGGTAAAAAAATATAAAAGTGGTGTGATAGAATTAAGTTAATAAATAGTATATTGGGTTTGTTGCCAAACTCACATGTGGGAATAATATTTGGTTTGGATGTGACATTTTATCTAATTAATTTATTTAAACATCGTTTGGTAAGTGGTTTTTTTGGCTAAAAAGTTAAAAAGTTACTAAAAAAAATCAAAAAACCAACAACCTATACTAAAAAGTCAAATATTCTCTTTTCTCTTTACTTTTTGCACATCTGTTCGTAAAAAATTAAAAAGTCATCCCAAACATACTAGTTTTTTTTACATCATATTTTAGCCAAAAAGTTACTAAAAAAATATGTTCCCAAACGAGGCCGATCTATTTTATCTTTTTGTACTTTTTTGTCCAAACTAACTTTGTCAAACGGCAACATGGTATATATAATTAGCAGTTAACATATGTGATATATGCACAATTTAAATAAATAAAAATAAAAATAAAATGACAAAAAAAATTAATATGATAATATGGGTATAGTTTAAGTGGTAAAAAATTTCTTCCTTAGAACCAAGGTCTTAGTATTCGTTTGGAAAAATCTAAAATAGCTTGATTTTTTGGCTATTTTAGTCTAGTTTTTCTAGCCTCATTTGATTTTCATTTTTGGTTTTTTTGACTTTTGTGAAGGAAAAAATGTAATGATTATGGTTTGGATGTGACATTTTGTCTTATTAACTTATGTAACCAATTTTATCTTTTGTATTTTTTTAGTCAAAAAACCAAATCCAAAACCAAAATCAAAACCAAACATAGCTTTAGTTTCAAATCTGTGTTAACCAAACCCGTACCATGATTAATTATGCATGTGGTTATGTGTTAAATATAAATTGCAAGTGTAAGCATGGGAAATATGTGAATTTGGAAAAAATATCTATTGAAAGTGGGAATATCTATTGCAAATGAAACTTTGAACTGAACTTGAAGGCCTTAAAGACGCGATAAACAAAAACCGACTTCATATCTATAATTAGCATGATTTATAGAGCTTACGGTGAAATTTTGAAAACCTACGATTCATAATGATGAAATCATCTTTTGTGAGTTGGGTCATATATGTGTACTTAGCCTATTGTTCTTCATTGTTACTTAAGAGCTCGAGAGAGTGAGTTAGAGAGAGAAAGAAGAGAAAGCAAGGAATTTGAAGAAAATCAAAGGGCAAACTTTAGAATTGAGTTAAGGTATGTTAAACTACTTACAATCTTTGTCTCTAACTCATCTTTGTCTTGAAATCAAGAAGAAATTAGGAATTTGAGCTAGGGCTTTGAGTTGTATGGTGGCTTGAGCTAAAGGCATGAAATTGAACACTAATCTCTCTATCTTTGTTTGATTTAAGTTCACTCTTATGATTAACCCATAAAACAAACCCTAGATGATTTATGAAAACAAGATTTGTTGGAAGATTATTCATGGAATATGTATTTTGAACTTGTTTACGTAATGTATGAGTATGGAAAATAGATGAGTCCATGAATTTGTTGTTGATGCAAAATTGATATGTTTAATGTGATACCCCTATTCCGTAGTATGCTAATTGGTCCTTAATTTGAGTATGATTACGTGTTTAATATGATTTCATGTGTCATCGTATGAAAATATGTGATTTTGAATTTCTATCTGTTCACTGTAGGAATATCTGTTTGATTATCTTCTTTGGAAATTAAATTGAGGGCCTTATCGGCCACAGAACCCGAAATTGATTGCGCCACTGTGATTAGCGTAATCTTTAGAGCCTACGGTAAAATTTAATTGAAAATTGATTCGGGTCGGATTAAATTGATTAAATTGATGATTTAGTGCCCGATTATTTAATATTATTAAATAATAGTTAGTGGGGCTTTATGTGTGAGGCCATATACACTCTCATTGTCTCTTTTAAACTCAAAAATCTGATTTTGGTGCCTTGAGAGAGAGAGAGAGAGAGCTGACCATAGAGATAGAAGCGAGAGACTTGTGCAAATTTTGACTCAAGCTTGAATATTTGAAGTCTAGTTCAAGAATTAACCATAGATTGGGCTTCCAGGTAAGCAATTGATTCTTGAATTCATGAGTTTAATGTGTAATCTTGTGTGTTCAGGGTTTGTTTGTAACCAAGAGCATGAGTTGAGTTGGTTTTGTTGGAATTAAAGCTTGATATGTGCATACATGTAAAGAATACCTATGGAATCACAAAATCTAGCATGTTTTTGTTGAGTTTCATGGGAGTGAGCACTAATTGCATCATTAGAAGTGTAAATGAAAGTCAAAATGGGCATGCATGTTGTTTATTAAAAATGGGAACCTTGAATGCATGAGTTTGAGTTAATTTGGGGCATGCATGTGTTTAATTCTTGGAATTGAGCTTCAAAATGTTGTAATTGGTATTTGTACCATGTTAGTACACATATATATATGAAGTTTGAGTCATAAACATGCATTTGGAACCTTTGAACATCGAATTGAAGCTCAAGAACTTGATCTGAAATTTCCAGAATTTTGATGTCTGCTCGAGCGGGGAAACCGCCGCTCGAGCGTGAATTTCGTGCTCCCAGCATTTTTGCAGACATGGATGTCCGCTCGAGCGGGGAATCTTACGCTTGAGCGGGGAGCCATGTAGAGAGGCCTTCTGCTCGAGCGCCAGAATGCACGCTCGAGCGTAAATTTGACTTAGCCAGTACTTTTACAGGCCTCTTGGGTCCACTCAAGTGGGGAAGTCCATGCTCGAGCGGGGACCCTATTTTCTGAAATTTTGAAAATACATTCTGTGTTCTGTTTTCCATTCCCTTTCACTTGTAAGCACTCTTAGGCATACATTGAGCATTGTAATTGAATTAAAGATATAAGAATGAAGCCTAAAGAGGAATATGTGAATTAAAGAATGGATTAAATTGTTTGTGACCCATATGTGTTATATGATATGTAGGGTCAAGCTCCAGGGCAAATCCACAAGCCGATCACTGTGAGTAATATCTGTAATATGATGTTGTCCAATTGCTTAATTCTATGTAAGTTTTGTAAATTTCATTAATTTGAATAGAGGACAAAGTTTGATATGAAAGTTTGAAAGGCTTAAAGGCCAGTTTGATATGAAAGTTTGAAAGGCCTAAAGTCCAGTTTGATTCAAAAGTTTGAAAGGCCTAAAGGCCAGTTTGATACGAAAGTTTGAAAAGGCCAAAGGCCAGTTTAACATGAATGAATTGGGCCTAAGGCCGTTTGTCGTTTAATGTTCCAATGTATCTTCTTCATTTGATATTATTCACTGGGCTATCGCTCACGCTCATTCATATATTTGTAGGTGAGCCAAGAGAAGTCCAGACCCAGCCTCAGTGAAGTCAGTGTGGAACAACCAAGGTTTTTAGAGAGTCAGCCCTCGCGTCTCACGTACGAGACTTGTCTTCGCCCTTTTGTTATGTACTTATGTTTTGTCATGTTGGCGAAGACTTTGGGTCTGTTGTATATAGTTTTCATGGGTTGACTTAGATTTGAACGATCCTGTCTGTACAGAACTTTATGGTACTATATTTCTAATGTGAGTTATTAACGTATATAAGTGTGGTTTGTTTTGGTATGCCATGTAAGCACAGCTCTATGGACAAAGTTTTCAAAATTGCTTCCGTTTGGCCTCCTTTAACTTTGTTAAAATACGTTTGGTTTGGTTTGAGGCCGTAGGTAATCCCATGATTACTCGCCGGTTATGTCCTTAACCCATGGGGGTGGGTTCGGGTCGTGACAGAAAACTTGGCCCAAACTGGGAGGGACTTTATAGAATCATCTCGGTTGCCAGCAATAGGGCATATCGGCTTGAAGACACTAATGGCAAGGAGTTGCCAAGATCCTAGAACATTTGCAATTTGAATTTTTTTTATCATTAGTCTTTTGTTTTTTGAAGATTATGTCATGATTTTATTAGCCGAAGTAATAATAAAGTGCTAGTTTGATTTTTATGAATTTAAAATTTGTACAATGGGACTGACCAGTCCTATGACAATGTTTCCGAATGAAACATAATGAATAACTTAGACTTATTATATGGCAGAGTTGAATTATACTTGCATATAATAGAGTTGAACTAAGTTGGCGATGTTTCTGATTAAAACCTGACGAATAACTTAGACTTATTATATGGTTGAGTTAAATTATACTTGCATATAATAGAGTTAAATTAAGTTTGCGATGTTTTTTATTGAAACATGACGAATAACTTAGACTTATTATATCACAAAGTTGAATTATACTTGCATGTAATTTAATTAAACTAAGTTGGTGATGTTTCTGATTGAAACATGACGAGTAACTTAGACTTATTATATGACATAGTTGAATTATACTTGCATATACTAGAGTTAAACTAATTTGAATTAACCTAGACTTGCCATGTCGGCAGAGTTAAACTCAAAATGGAACTAAGTCCGCTTTAGTTAGATTTACAGAGAAAATAAGGTCAAAATCCTCAGCTAGTCTTTGTTTGAATCTAACTTCGGCGAAAGGCCATAAACGCATAATGTGAACTTAAGTGGAACTTAGGTTCACATTAGGGGGGCAGGGAGCAGGAATGATAAATAAACTTGAGAGTTTGGCACTTGTTGAAATTTTTAGAAAAATTTACAAGTTAGAATGGACTTAACACTTGTTGAAATTTCAAAACAATTTACAAGTTGAAGTTAGCCGAGGTAATAAGGAAAGATGTATCCGAGGTACATATTACCCGAGATGACCAACTAGGTTGCCAAGCTTGGAAAGGTTTGAAAGGTTCTTGATAGAAGACAACAAGTAGAAGTAAAGAAGTAATACTTGATTGAATAAGTTATAAGAAATAGCACTTGTAAAAATATTTCGAAATATTTTTAAGTGTTAGTCGAGGTATTCCAATTGTTGGCCGAGACAAACAGTCAAGGTTTATATCTGAGATATTTTAACCTGAAGTGATTACACAGTAAGGGTGTACTTTGAATAAATATAAAAATATTCTAAGAATGGAAGTATGAAAGGCATGAAAGAAAACAATAAGCATATATGAAGAGAAGCACCCAAACACTTAGAAAGAAAGGAAGGCATGCATTCAAAAGATAACTTGTTCATTTACAAAGACAAAAAGGGCACGTTGGCCAAAGCAAAACTTAAAAACTATTCAAACAGTTACAAGTGAAAGGAAAAAATACTTAAGAAAAATCCTAAGTGTCAGGGACATTGGCATGGGTCTCTAACTGCTCAACCTTGGCTGTTGGCGGTGTGTCGGCCTTAATTGGCAGTGTTGCTTCATTTTCCGCCATGATCTCGGCATCTATCTCAAGCAAGGTCTAATCTAAGCTCTTCTTGGCCGCCTAGACCTCAGCCTCAGAGGATGTCTTTTTCATAGAAGAGCTCTTGAGAACCTCATTCTCCTTTTCGTCTTGAGTCAAGTCCAAGACTTGATCATTCAGAGTTGGGGACTTGGCCCCAATAGCAGCCTTTTCTCAATCATCAGCGTCACCATCATCAACATCACCCTCGTCGAATTCATCATCAGATTCCTTGGGAGGTTGAGGGAAAGGAACTTGGAGTTGGCTGATATTTCGGAGAGGTGAGTCCATTAGGACATATAGTTGATTGAGCGCCGCCATCCAGCCGAGGTAATAACCTCGGTTACAAGCATGATTGACTTGTTCTTTGTATTGATCTCGGACGATGGCCTGGCCTTCTTTGAAAGCCTTTTTGTCAGCTACTTTTACCTCGACATCTTTGGATTCAATGGCCTCCTTAAGCTTGGCCTACAACTAAACTGCCTTGACCTTGGTAGCTTCAACGTCGGCCTTGGCGGCTTCGGTAGTGGCCTCAGCAGCTTTGGCATTGGCCTCGGCTTGGTCTTGCACAGCCTTGGTAACCTTGGCTTGATCTAGCAGACTTCTGTTGTTGGCCTCTGCGTGGTTCAACGAGGACAGGAGCTTGGTAGCCTCTTGGGTTTTCTTAACCAACTTCTTCCTCATCATCTCGGTTTTAAACGCGTATGAAAACGTATGCTGGATGACATGCAAGAAGATAAACAGATTTGTGAAATTTGACCAAGTATTGAAAAACCTTAGAAAGTAAAGGAAGAGACTTACCAATACAGAGTGCTGCATCATTAGGCTGAAGTTCTCATACTCGTGGACGTCGGCCATGTGATTCATGTTTTTGGGTAGGAGCACGGTCGTTGACAGGGCGGTGTCGACCTCGACATCCTGGATCGCGCTGTCGCCAGCTGTAAAAAGTCTGTCCCCTACCATGACTTCAGGCACCCAGATCATGTTACAAGGAAAGCTGCTGCTACCTTTGGTGCGGTCTGACCTTGGCTTTTTTGTTGGGGGGCATCGGGCGTTGTGGCCTCGACTGGCCTCTTCTTAGCAGCGGATGTATTCTTTTCGATTTCGACTAGCTTTGAGATTGACACAGTGTCTTCAGAATCAATCTGAGTCACTGTAGCCTTGGCCTTAGCCTTTTTCACTCTTTTAGGCTTTGGTTTGGACTAGGATGGGGAAGAGGAAGACTGGATAGTCACAACCCTAAGAAGGTTGGCAAGAAGATCTTGAACGACGGCTGGTTTGCGTCCCATCTCGTCGACTGTCACTGTGATAGTAACCTTCATGCCAAAGTGAATTGCTGGAAGAGCAATTGGCAGATTTGAGGGGTCGGACTCTGAAAACTCAGGACCTCGGCGTCTTCTACTTCGAGTCCTGCTGGCAGGAACGTTTGTAAGAGCCTGACGACGATGACGCTGGCGTTGGGCTGGAGGAATTAGCTTGGGGGTAGAAGTGGATGGCTGGCCTGCAAGATCGGATGTGGAGGCCTAATCTGGCCTAGGTGATAAAACAGCTAGGGAAGTTATGGCAAAAGAGGGAGATATACTTTTTCGAGGAACATCGAACAGAGGGCTCCGATATGTTGGTATGTAATTGAGAAGGAGTGAGGCCTTCCGGCCGTCGATAGGAAGGCGAAAAAGTTGAATCAGATCTTTGCTTGGCATGTGGGATTGGCAAAAGTTCTTCTCTGGCTGAGGGATAGCTGGAAGGATAAAGAGAGAATGTTATAATATACAAAGCAAAAAGATGGCTAAGTAAAGTAATAGAAAATGAGGGACTTTGGGGTGGAGGGAACTAAGTCCTTACCCTTATCATCACTAAAAAGTTCTCGGACCAGTGGGTAAAGATGGAGCTCATCATCAGGAGCGAACTCTCAATTGCCCGAGACAATCAGGTAGCCGTCGGTCGCGCCCTTATTGGAATCTGGAATGTTAGCTATCAATTTATACTGTGTCGATCTCGGCTTGAGGTACTACGTATAGCTGAAGTTGGTTTTTAGGCCACACATAGTGTAGCAGTATTGGATGTCGAATAGTGTATTTCTAGCATTCTGTCGGTGTGTCAACTCGGCAATGCCATTGATGATTCTAAAGGAGTTTACGACCAGTTGCATGGGGTTAAGCTTGTAGTAATGGAAGACTTCCCTAAAAAAAATTGTCTAGAGGAAACCTGACTTTGCCCTCAATTATGAAGACTATAAGAAAGGGCATGTAGTCCGTCCCAGGTATGGTAGAGTTATCCTTTCCAGCCAGCCGGAGTTGAACGTCGGCTGGAATGGAAAACTCTTGCCTAAAGCACTCAAGTTTGGAAGGGGTGTCTACTCGCCACCTAAACATGCCCATTATCTCGACTAGAGTGGGTTCGGTAAACAGAATTTTGATAAAACAACTTGACAGGGGGTTAAAGACCTCGACTAAATCCTAAATAGGCACTAGGGAATGGATTTCGAAGACCTAAAGGGAAATTATTTTAGTTTTTCCTAAGTATGAGTATTCTAAAGCAAATCCCAAACCTAGGTCTATAGAAACAAGAGTCAATAGTAAGAATCTGGAAACCAAGCAAGAAGATCAGGAAAAAAATGTGATTTAGAATCAAGAAGCATCAAATGCAAACAAAATTCAAGAATCAAAACGAAGCAAAAATGTAGAGAGAAACGCAAACATGGCAAGAACAGTGCCAAACATTCAAGGACACAAATATGAGTAGTACAATGAAGTACAATGATGAAATTCAAAGCACAGTGAAGATTCAAGAAACCATAAATGACTTATGATGACCAGAACATGAGAATAAACAAAAAATATAAAGTGGATTCAATGGAAACATATGAGGCATTTAAACAGACATACAAGTAGTTGCATAACAGTATCATATTCAAGAACAGTGAGAGACTGAAATTGAAGAGAAGAAATCGGAGACTTACCAAGAAAAACCAAGGAAATGACGCCGGAGAGATGCTCGTCGGAGTCAAACGATAACAATCGTGAATATAGAGTAATGAATACTTTGCCGAAAGCAGTGGATGGAGTGATTGTAGAGCTTGAGAACTTGAAAATGGACGTTTGGAAGAAGAATGTTAGAGAGAGAGAGAGTCTGAGAGATGAGGGAAATTGTGAATTGCAAAAGTGAAAAGACGGAGAGAGAATGAAAAGTTTTGTCAAATATACGAAAAGGTAGCAAAACATAATGAAGTAACCTTGGACGACGTGCTTGTCAAGTACCATCCAGTGAGGAAGCGACGCGTGGAGGAAACGGTTGGGAAGACTGTACATGACAGCCCATATGCAATCAAAACTCTTGGAATTCTTGATTAATGAAGCAAAAACCTCGGTTAGAGGAACGATATCGGTTAAGATACTCAAAGAACTTGGTTTTTGGTTCTTGATCCTTGATAAAAACGGACAGTTGAGCGCTGGGTACTTGAAGTTGACGAGTAATGATCTCGATCGTGGAGAATGAATGAATTTTAGCCGACATAGCATATGAACAAGCGATGTAGGTTCCATTATCTTAGGTTGTCGAGATAATAAAATCTAGGGGGGAGTTGTGGGGACATATTTTGTGAATGACAACACGTGGCCAAGGTGACACCGAAGTGTCAGCCGAGGTGCCATGTGGCTTGGTCCTGATACCGAGGTGATCTCGGCTAGGCCGAGATTATATGCGGAAATACTGAAATCCGAGATGAGCAGATAAGGGACAACAGTCATAGAATATGGAAGAATCTCAGTCTGGATAAAGATAAAGCTCTTAGGGAGTTTATCCCTATCTAGTTGAGAATCCAAGATGAGTATTGAGCCTGAGTCCACAGAAGTGAGGCTTCTACAAGGATCAGGTCAGTGTTGGCTATAAAAGTAAGGCACCTTCGTGGGTCTCAGCTATGTGTGATATATTGTGAGCAGTAAGTTCCTTCTTGTGCGTTAAGCACAATTTACTATCTTTGATATATATTTGATTACTGACTTGAGCGTCGGAGTGCCTTCGGGTGGACAAACCACTGTCGGATTCTTATCTTTCTGTGACAGGTTATTTGGGCTTAATCTATTTTGCCCGTGCTCTCCATCTAAGATCCCTGCTTGGTTGTGTGGTAAAAAATCAACACCCACAATTACCTATTATCTGTTAATTATAACTAGCAAGTATAGGCGAATTGTTAAAATTGATAAAGTTTTAAAAGTTCAAAATTTAAATTGAAATATTTAAAAATTATAATTTGATTTGTTAATGAGATAAATTTTTAATTTTTAATTTTGTAATTTTAACTAAAATTTAGTTTGATTTCTGCACATGATAATTTCAAAACCTCAAATTCACACAAAGAACGTTGCACTCGTGATTGACCTGACCCATAGAGACAAAATAGCGTAATTTACCATAAAATAATGAAGAATTATAAACATTATACATCAAATTCATAATTTTTTTCATTAATCTGTAAAATCTTTTATAAAAATCTTGCTAATATGTAATTTCTTCTAAAATAATTTATCACAAGTGATGTTGTGATGGACCTGACTAGAGGTGGATAAACATCTGTCGGTATTGGCCAACACTATATAATAAATTTTTTTTATATTTGTTCAAGTTCTACTGGATAATAATATTAGATTTTTATATCTGTCCAAGTCCGATAAAAAAAAATAATTATAAATTTAAAACTCACTAATCAAGCTATATATTAAAAAAAAAAAAACATTTCACAATTAAAATTCAATCATACATTATATTTTTTAAATAAATATATAGATATTATTATAAAGTGAAAAATTTATTAAATAAATTAAATCGCATATTACCACACATATAAATTTTAATAAATCAACAAAGATAAAATTTAGATTCTAAAGAATTTTTTTTTTTAATGTATCATAAATAAATACTCAGCTAATTAATTTAACAATGAGCTGAGTTGAGACTGGATTAAAATTTAAATCTGAAATCAACTTTACTAATATTTTGAAACAATATTTTTGAACCCAAAAAAAATAGAATTCGATATCCACCCAGACCCGATCCGGCCCATTAACGATCTTGCTTCCTGAACATGTAACAGTAGTATCATCCAATCCCACAGATAGCTCTAAACTTGAAATCACACACAAAGAAACGATTTTAGCAGTTGATTCAGTTGTTTCTGAGTGGAAATCCGCGGAAAAATAGAGGCTGAGGAAGCAAACAAAGCAGACTCATCACCATCAACAACAACAACAACCACAACCGACTCAGAAACCCTAGTTTCAAAGAATCAACCAAATCATCACCGACACGCCACCGTAATCCTCTCGCTAGTCAGAGAAGAAGAAGGAGGAGAGAATCGAGTCGGGGAATCGAAATTGATTTCTTCGTTAGACCAGAAGGAGATCGTGAGAGCTCTTGAAATCGTGGAGAGGGACTCGGTGGCCATCGCCGAGAGCTTCAATTCTCTCCGTTTGGCTCTCTCCGAGGTCAGTCAGCTTCATACGTAGCTTCTTCAGTTTCATGTGTTTCACTCACAGCAAATTTTGTATGATTTTTTTATTCATATTGTTGTGTTGATCAGAAGAGGGGACAAGAATGAAAATTGTGCATTGTTTTTGGTAGACAATGTTCTTTTCTCTTCAAACAAGGTCTTTTGTTTAGATAGAAAATAATTTCCGGAAGGTTTGATTTCACTTCACCATTTTTCTTCATTTCATGCTCAACTATTAATTTCATCTATTAAACATCTAACTGGACAGCTTAAATCATACAAAAAAAAAAAGGTCTATTAAATTGGTTGTGAGGTGTGATTTGTTCAAAATAGTAAGGAAAACAGGTGTTTTATTGTACGATTAAACTGGAAACTTTTTTTTTTTTTTTAAAATCAAGTCAGGCTAAAATGATTATTGATTTGTATAATTGTCTCTAATTCGACCACATAAACTAAAATCGTAAAATTTAGGGATTAGATAAATCACATTGATAATTTGGGGATAAAGTGGAAAAAATTGGTGATGGGTGTCTTCATTGATTTTTTTTTTCTTTTGAATAAATAAACAAAACTTTATTAGGACGGCATCAAGACAATGTACAAAATACAAAAAGAGTCGCATTTAAAAAACCTAAGGCAGCGTTTGGTAATGTTTGCGTTTTTGGTTTATGTTTACAAATATTTTATACTGATTTTTATTTATTTTTAGAAAAACATAAATAATAAACGTGTTTGGTTTGAACAAAATGTTTGAAAAATTTTGAAAACATAAACTAAAAAACATGTTTGTTAAGGCCTAAAATTTTTCTTTTTTAATTTTTTTTTTTAATTTTTGACAATGGGATCATACACATTGTAATAAATATCCATAATAATCATATTGATACAATACCAACCATAGATAAACTTAATAACCATATTAGTATAATGTTCATAACAACTTACAAACCATAATAATAACATCTCAATTCTTCCACAAATCATAAAAAAAAATCTCATTAAAATGAAGAATAACAGTTATAATATCATTACAATGAAGAATATCATTAACATATCATTAAAATGAGCTTCAGGAAACAATATCTTTTAAATCCTTATCATGTACTCCAAATTTAAAATGAAGAACAAGATTTGCAGATTAACATATCTTTTAAATCGAAATTAGCAAAAAGGCAACAATATCATTAAAATGAAGAAGATCTGCAGATTTAAAATGAAGAATAACAGATATATGTTCTTAAAAATTAAAAATAAAATAAAATAAAAAATGTAGCATAGATCTACAAACAACCATGGCAGAATAGATTTCTGGTTCAGAAATTTTGCAGAACAAATTTGCAGAATAGAGAAAGAGAGACTGAGATTAATGTGGTTCGGAAATTTTGCAAAAGATTTACAGAACAAATTTGTTGTTCAAAAAAAAAAAAAACCATAGCAGCTCGATGAAACGCAAAGAAAATAGAGAAGAGAGGGAAGAGAGAGATAGAGAGTAAGAGAGAGAGAAGAGAGAGACCTAAGATCAATTTGTTGACAGATCTACAAAGATCTACATGTTTGCAACATAATGTTTTAGAAAAGAAAAAAAAAATTTCGAAGCTCGGCGAACACAGAGAAGAGAGGGGAGAGAGAGAGAGAGAGAGAGAGAGAGAGAGAGAGAGAGAGAGAGAAAAGAGACACTGACTTGATTTGTGAAGTTTCAGTCAACATGAATGAAGTAGAGGAAGATGAGATACAACTTTTATTTTACTGTTGGGAGAAAATAAATTCAATTCGAGTGCTCCGAAGATTTGAACCAGGGTCCTAATGCCGACAACTAAGTTACCGTCTGCTACAGTGCCAAATTTATGAACCAATGAAAACATATTTTTTCAGTTTACATTTTTTGGGTCAAATTTATAAATTGAGAACTAGTATTATAAATCAAAAATTTACCAAATAAGTTTTTAGCACAGTTTTTAAAATTTTTGTAAATATAAATTGAAAGCAAAATGGTTACCAAACAGATGACCCCAACTAATCAAAAAAATGTTAAACTTGAACAAAAACCTAGTTTAGGGAGTATTTGAAGTATGCAGGTGAAGGTGAGCCATGTATTGTATTGGTGATGCTTTTGCCTCTAGAACACAAATTTGCTTGCAGTTTGCCCATTTTATCAAACATCCACACGAGCCATAGGTTGATCAAATTCAAAATCTGTATTAAGTTTGAAAAACTATGTGTCATATACATAATCAAAATATGTGGGAGGTTGTGTGTGTGTGTTTTAGAATTGGGTTTTTTATTGCAGTGTGCCTATATGATAGGACAATGTAATTTTTGCAGGCACCAAGCACTTCAGTTGATCACATGTATTGCTTCAGTGATGCTGTGGGCTGACTTCAAGAATGTGGTAAATAATGGATTGTTCTGAATGATATGGTGGTTAATTTATTTATCTCTTTGATAAATTCAAAATGTTTTGGCAGAATTTAGGTTATGAAAATGTTGGATAGCCATCCATGCATTATATCCATCCATATGACCAGTCAGCAATCCCGTATGATTATGACTTCAATGATATTGTGGCTTGTTCACACTTCTTTCTCAAAAAGTGAAAAATGCTTTATTATTACTTTGATATAATAAAAATTAATATATTTGTAAATTAAAACATGGGATTTGTTAGTTTTTCGTGCCCTGGCCTCGTCATTTCTTGATTTTTAAAAATTGTCATGTCAACCTAGCCCTGTCGCATCGTTTATATTGTATCCATATTCCGCGTTTGTGTTTCTTTGGTCAGTTTGCAAGTTACTTGTGGTGAGGTAACATAAAAATGCTTACTAGTATTTTGTTGTTATTTCCCTCTGTGCCACCAAAACTCATCTTAAAGGAGGTGCTATTTGAAGAGAATATCTCTTTAGAACTATAAATTTTATTTCTTAGCATGTTCAATGTATTGAAAACTTCTCAATATTGAATTATATTAATTTTTAGTTTAATTTAGTGACTGGCTACGTACTATCTCCTTCTGGCCTCCACTTCATGTCCAGGGAGATCCTGCTACCTGGCTGCATTTTTTTCAGTCATAGCTACTTGCTCTTAAAGAAGAGCAGGATGATTGTTGCAACGCTGCAAGGATAGTTTGGTTGAGTTTTTATTTATTTATTTATAAATAGAGCAGTTTCTTCTCGTGACTCCTGTATTTTTTCCCCCCTAAAAAAGGGGGAAGTTTTTTTCTTATATTTTGTTCTTAACTAAACTCAATAGTTTGCCAACTTATATCACGGATCCTCTGATTTGAACTGTCTCCTTCTGCTTGTCTTACTTTGCAGCACTTGATGCAGCAACAAAAGGGAATCGGTATATAAATTCCTGTCTGAGGTACATAATTTGATTTCACCTTGCCATTACGATAAATGCTGATGCAGGGACTTTTTGGCTTATTTTGATCAATTTTCCACAACTGTTCCAACAAGGATGTTTTTCTTAATTCTGCTGATTTATACCCTGTCACATGCATTTCTTAACAATTTTTGTGCACTTCATTATGCAAACTATTTTGTTGGTAGTAATTTAAATTCAAATTAGATAGCAAAATGAAACAAGCAAAGATATGAGAGTTTAAGTCTCATATGCACTCATCAGCCAACATACGCACAGCCAAGGACTGATGGAGAAAATAAGCCAAACCAAACCAAACTAAGCCTTCTGTCCCAATCAAATGGGGGTTGGCTACATTTTCTCCACGATGTTCCTTTAATAAAAACCCTGCAGGGCCGAGGAACCTATCTTGTAGCTGCCAGTTGGTGACTCATATCAGGAGTCTTAAATCAGTTTAGAAAATGGGAGGTACACCTTACTGATGGAATGTCGATGACTTTTAAAATATTTTTTGAGTGTCTTCATTATATCATCAAATATTACAATTTTCCCATCTTTAGCAAGTTACATTTGCTCTGACTATTTCTTATTTGGAACTTATTATGCAGATTGAACGAGGAAATGAAAGGCGCAGACAGTCCAAGCACACAACTGTATCCTTGGTTTTGCTTGTGTTCAGTCACACGCATCTTATCTTCTTTTTAATTTTGTCAATGTGTATTTTTTTGTCATTGCCAAACTTACCCTTACACAAGGATCCCACTCCAATCTTGTAAGGTATTTTTTAAGGCTCAAGGTTGGAGTGGTTGAAATCCGTTTTGTTTCTTGTATCATATATAAATAACATGCACACATTCACACGAAAGGGCCACAGAAGTCGAAACCTATGCTCAACACACTCAAGGAAAATTGATACCGGTTCACTAATTCCTTTTTATAGCATTCTCTCACATCTTTTCTATTGTCCCAAGCCTTTTCCACATTGAAATTCAATCGCTTCCTTAATATCCCTGTGAAGAAAAATCTTGCAGAGGAATGTTGATACTTTGGACTTGGCTGTGAATAGGCTACTCCGGCTTCCATGATGGTATTGTGCTTGACACTCAATTCTCTCAATTAGAAAGGCTACTTCAAATTTCATTTTAATGTGTAAATTAATATGCTAGTTTTACTTGGGGTATTATTTTTACTGATATTATTGTTTTGGGAATTTGGGTGGTTGATATTACAGATGTTTTTGAAAATGCCAGGAAGAAAAACAAACTGATACATTGTTTGAACCACTGCGGCCTGTGATTCTGTTTTTGTTTTTGTATTTTGTTTTATGAATATTATTTTGTTATTATTATTTTTATTTGGGGTCAGGGATACAAAACATTAGGGGTGAGCAGCGGATTTACCGATCTGCCAAAACCGACCGAACCGAACCGATCCGCCGCATTTTGGACGAATGCGTGATGACGAGCGGACGGTTGCGGATTGATTTTCTCCAATTCGCCAATTTGGAGAACGGATGGCGGATTTGAGATTTCTTTGGCCGCAACCGAACCGCCAAACTGCCAAACCACGAGCGCCACTAGTAATTTATAAAACTTTGTATTTTCAATTTGTTTAAATATTATGTTTGTGTTTTCAATTGAAAATGAGTTTAAATATTCTGTTGAAAAAAAGTTTTCAGCTTGAATATATTTTTTGAATTGAAAAAAATAAACGTATTATTTATCTATATTTTTTGATTTTTAAATCTAACTCTAAAAATAATAAATAGAAAATATGATATATGCTGATTGGTTTTTGTTTTCAAAAAAAAAAAAAATGTAACAATACAGAGACATACAATCTCTACTACTGCTCTGTTCATGGTTTTGGTGGTTTGAATTGTTATTATATTTTAAGAACTACAGATTGTAATACTTTATGTGGATGAATCATGCTGTGATTGTAATATGTAGATAAGGCACGCAGTGATTGTGATATTCTAAAAATTTAAACTTTCTTTCTTTAAATAAGGCATATAGTGATTGTAATACTTTTTTAAGTCATTGACTGTAATACTTTCTTTTTTTTTTTTTTTTGAGAAAGTGCACAAGTTGAATTATGTTGAAAATTTATAAAATTTTAAACCGCCAAACCGATTCGCATCCATCCGCCAAACCACCAATCCGCTCAATCCACATCCGCCGGATTGGCAGACGAATGCGGATTGATTTTCTCCAATCCGCCAATCTAGCAGACGGATGGCGGATTGGAGATTCCGTGGCCGCAACCGACCCGCGCCCACCCCTACAAAACATGAGAAAAGATGAAGAAACAAAACAATAGGGTAATTGGAAGAGGATGGAAAAAAGGCAGCCTTTGAGCTTTAGCCCAATTATGTGAAGCCCATATTCAAGCAAATTTAGCCCAATTATTTTCGTTTCATAAATAAACATCTCTAAGATTGTAATGTGTCATCAAAACTTGGAATTTATGGTTTATAATTATCATGTCATTATTAATTTTATGACTTATATTGATTTATTTTTAATTTAAAATTAAAATATTGATAATAAAATAGAAATATCTCCATTTTATCTTTGAAGTGGAGACGATGTGTTGTTCTCAATCAGATTGTGTGAGGAATTGGCATATATCTCCAAAAAAAGGCAACCCATTTGTCAAGAGTCAGAAAATTTAATTTCATTCAACATTAAAGATTGTTGACACACTTGTATCTGTATATTTTTGGCAGTTTGTTATTATATATATACTAGCGGATGACGCAAACGTGATGGATTTATAAGTTTGTAATAAAATATAGGATTGTTTTGGGTATAATTTGTAAGTTGATTTTTTTGTTTATTATGAAAAGATGTGTAAAAAAATAAAGAAGTGATGATGTGATAAAAAGAATTCAATAAGCAACCTATTTCTTGTGTCTCATATTAGTAATTTTCACCATTTAGCATAAACTAAAGTGCAATTATTTAGATAAGTGCACTTATTTAGGTCATATTATTTTTTTTTTATTTTTTTACACATCTTTTTATAAAAATTAAAAAATATATTTATTTAAATCATTTTAAACACTCCCGAATGCATGCCATTGTTTCACAAAGTGACTTTAATTCGACTACAAGTACATGAACTCTTAATCTGTAATCAAAGTGGGTTTTGGGAAAATAAGTAGTACTTTTTGAACCAAACCACAATGAGACGAAAAGGAATAAAACTAAAAAAAGAGGGAAAACAGTGACATGAGTGGGGTTTGATACTAATAAGTTAGGCCTTTTTTTGGGACCAATCCAGTTATTAATGGTTTTTGTTTTTCCAAGTCAAGATAATATATATTATTGCAAATAAAGAGAATATAACAAGGACAGTCTTACAAATACAAACAAAAAAAAACCAATAGGATGAGTAGTCTCTAATCTCCTCACATCTCAATACTTGAAAGAGAGAGATGGCATTACAATGCTACCATCACTGCTGGAAATTGGAGTTTTAGAGGCGTTTAAAAAACGTCGCTATAGGTCTTAAAAACGCCGTTAAATCTTTTTAAGGCGTTTATCACCAAACGTCGAAGATGCGGCCGTCGCTATAACTCTATGGCGGTTTAGAAACGTCGCTATATTACTATAGGCGGCGTTTTAAAAAACGCCGCTAAAAGTTCTTCTAACGGTAACATGACGTCACCATTCTATTTAGCGACGTTTTTAAAACGCCGCGGTATCTCTTTTTCAAAACTCCTGTTGTTGGTATGCTATTTAGCGACGTTTTTAGAAACGCCGTGATAGCATTTTCTTCTTTTTTATTTTATTTTTATTTTTATTATATTGTGCTAATTTTATGTTATTGAACTAAAAAAATATCTATAAAAAAATTGAAAAATAGCCATAAATTTTTCGTAGTCAGCCATATTCCTGCAAAAACAGATCAGAATACATTGGGATTTGATGGGCCTCCAATTGTGCTTTGACATACAGCATATTCAATCCCATGTTTTTCTACATCTTTTCACTCTCTGTAAGCTTCAACAATTTGAATGGTGGCACTAGTTGCAACAGGAACATCATTTGCTTCTTGTGACTCACTTTCTTCTTTATCCTCGGCACACAATTAATTTACCATCAGTTTGGTAAGTTTGCAACTCATCGATTCTAAACTATTGCAAACAAATGTAGAGGAAAGGCATTGATGAATAAAAATCTGAACCTATGTCACTCCATCACCCAATTAAAGCTCATTGTGCATAATACACAAAGCAAGCTATAAATTTGACAAATAAAATTTGATTAGAATGGGATTAAAAGAAGTTCAAAATTAGACAAGCCCAACAAAATGAAAGATAAAGAGTAGTGCAAATCAATCCACGACCATTAGTATCTATCAATCATCCTCACGATGAACACAATATATGGTATTGAAGAAGACAAAATCCTAAAGCTTCGCTAAAATACCCATCATCAACAACAATCGCCATTTGGAACCCCAACGCGTTTACTTTGAAAAACTAAGCCCTCTCACCCCTAATTCTCCTTGAAATTTGAATGTCCTTGGGCATAATTGTGACACGCTTTGCATGAATTGCATGAGATTGGTATCTTCAAACAACCCAACAAGGCATGCTTCTGCGGCTTCTGCTGCCAAGACTGCATGGCTCGGAACCTCAAGTCGATCTGCACCCAAAGAAATCCAATAACTAACTTTAAAAACAAAAAAACAAAATTCCACCCATCATAACTTTAAAAACGTGGATTGTGAATTCTATTCTATATTTGCAATGTTACCACATAACACCCAAATCAACTAAAACACTATGTTCTCAATTGTCTTTCTTGGGTTTCTACCGAGAAAAAAATGGTGACAAAGCAAAACTTCCGCTCGCCATAACTACCTCAATATTCTCAATGAATAGGATTTGACAATGGATTCACAATCAATAACCGCTATTTTATAATCAATTGGTCATAAGAACTGCTTTTATTCGCCACAAATTAAAATGGCAAAACCAGATATAGGTTCTATTATAACGCATTCGTAACAAAACAAGGACATCATACGGTGTTGCACAACCACGTGCGAATTTAATTTTACACAATATATCATACACCGGATGTGAAAAACAAGTAACCAACGGGACAATAACAACATTGATCGATCAATCACCTTAAAGTCTGAGCAATCTCACGAACAAGCCTCCGGAAGGGCAATTTCGATCAGGAGCTCAAGATTTTTCCGATACTTGCGAATTTCACTGCATCAAACAATACATCATACAAAATTAGCATTTACTAACACCGAAATAGGCTTTCTGATTGTATAATGCATATATAATGCATATATAGTAACTAACTTTACAATACCTCTCCTCTTCTTTTTTTTTCTTTCTTTTTTTTTTTTTTTTTTGGTGATAAGTACAACCATCAACACAACCACCCCCCATTTTAAGAGCATGATGTGAAAGCAGGTAGGCAATATTAAGCAAATTTGACTAACCAGTCGCCAGTTCACGAGGAGACAATCTTCCATGGGCACAGTCAAATAAAGATCTAGCACGAAGGGGAGCCTTCAAGAATGGCCCAAGCAAGTAATTTAAGTCGAAGGAGGCATCTTGACCACAGACCCGAGATGAGTTACTACTTCCGTAAGTCGTGGGATGGCCCTCTATTTACTTTTCTCGAACATCATGTTCAAGAGCCTTTCTACAATCGATGAACAGAGTCGCCTTGTACAAGACCGAGAGGGTTGAAGCAATGCATTCTTGATGCTTAGGTGCAGCGTTTTAATTTTGGAAAAGCATCCATGAATAATGGTTACTCGAATATGGACTTGAAAATTTTTGATCTCTTGCTTTTATGTTGATCCTTAGGTGTGATTGTGTATGATGCTAATCGTGACTTGCGCACCAATAATAGGTATTCTCGAGTGAGTTGGGATCCCACAGAGAAACATCTCCTTAACATGTTCAAGAGGCAGCAGAAGAGTAAATGCATTGGAGAACACGATGGGAAGAAATTTCTTCCCCAAGTGCAAGAGTGCAAGAGACCTTGGGTGCACATGATCCAAAGACCTCACAGATGGGCATTAATGTGCCAGCAAGTTGAGGAACCTGGAGTGGCAATTAAACAACATCAGATCAATGCCAAAGTGAAGGCAGAATTCCTTTCACATTGATGAAGGGGAATTTCCGGTTGGTCATCATTGATGAAGGGGTCCCCTCTATCACCTCCAATGGTAAAGAGAAATGTTAGGGATCATGAAAATTTTTTCATGAAAATGATCATGAAAAATTTGTGACCCTTAGATTACCTTGATTAGTGTGTGGTGCTTTATTATAAGTATAATCCAAAGGTCACAGATCTTTTATGACCATTTTCATGAAAGACTTTTCATGATACCTAGCATTGCTGAATGGTAAATGCGTTGGTTTCAACTCCAGCTTCAAGGTATGCTGACACTTGTAATTTCTAAAGATTTTTGACTTTTGACCTAGGTTTCTTTACCCTGGTTAACCTATCTCAGTACCCATTCTCAAAGAGACATTTCCTTTTGATTCCAACTCGAGGACCTTAAAATTCATTTGATTTGTTATCTGCACAATTATTTGATTGATGGAATTTTAGTTCAAGAAATTTTCCTGTCCATTAGGTCTATTTCACGACTGGTCCAACAATCCCATTTGATAAACCTATAGGTACAAAGGGACTACAGACAAGATCTTGTCATTGTGGAAATGGAAAAAACAACTTGGTAAACCTATAGTTTGATATTTGAAGTTCACATCGATATGATTCTACGAGATGCTCATACTGCTGAGGAAACAGTATTTCATGTTGGATAATGTAGTAACAAATAACTAGAATCTCTCATGTTCTATTTCCAAATCATTTGATATCACTCTTTAAAGAGCAGATTTAGCTAGAAATCTGTCCCTAGTCCTACACAGAATAATCTAAACACACAGAGTACAAGATACAGAACAACCAGACAATGTTCAATAATATATATTTTTTCTTTAATTTCCCTAATCATCTCCAAATTGTTTCTCAATAACATGTCTCAATATTTCCTTGATTGTTGTTCTTGATTTCATTTCCCAAAACATAATCCATTCACACTTCCTAGACTGGCAATGACTCAATAGGCCATAACAATGCAATGCCAATGTCAATCCTGGACATGCAATGCAAATAGCTATAAAGGATTTTTTTTTTTATCAAGAATTAATACCCCAATATAAACTTGCAACCTGCCTTAGATTCGTAGTTCAAGCACTCCAATTACCAATCATGCAAAATACTGGCTCCAGGATTCTCCTAGTCTAATTACCAACTATGAAACACCAATGTATCTCAGTATCAAATATCCATATTTTCGGATATTCATGGATATACGATTTGATACTTCTTAAACATATCTATAATTTGAAATTAAATTTCTTTATTTTGAAAAGTATCAAATTCAGATACTCACTTTTAAGTGTGCAAGGAAAGTAAAGACTTGATATTGAAATAAAAATTTTATAGGACCAATTGAAAAGTAAACTAACTATTTAAAAAAATTACAAACATCCATCGGTGTGCACACGCAGAACTCTCGATTATAATGAGAGCCATGGCAGGCTTGAACAACAATCTTTATCGATTGTATCACAAGTCAATATTGCCGGATGCCCAACCAGAGGATTTGACAATCCAATTAAAAGAACCCATGTATAATATATTGATTATCACAAATTCATACAAACCAATTAAAAGAATGCATTGGTATATTTTAACACCTTAAAAATCAAACCAACAAAAAAGAAGAAAGGGGAGGCAGATGATGTAGAAAGAAGCAATGAAAGCATCTTTACGTGATTCTACACCGGCACATACAACATTAATGCCCCGCCGGTATAATTATTATATAAATGTACTTTCCCAAACCTGACATGAAAATGGAAAAAAAAAAAAAGAAAAAAGAAAAGAAGAAATCAAATGATTTCATAAATTGTATATGGAATTGGCATGTAACCACCACAAAAGTAGATTAACAGCAAACACTCATTTTCTATAAACGTGGGCTGTCCTAGTTCAAGAACAGGAACAAAAAGTCAAGGTCCTCTTGATAGTAAGTTTACGGGTTTTGTTAGGATGTCCAACAAAACTAATCCCTTCACTAAGAAAGCTAACAAATCAATCTCAATACACACTTATCAACAACCACAGAGTCAAGCAATTAATCTAAAATAGCTATCTACTAACATTTCACATCAAGTTAGGAAAACTACAAAAATAAAAATAAAAAAGTTGTCCTTTCCCTTATCAAGTAAGAATGTCAATGCAAGATCGGTTTTCATAAGACATTGAAAGCAATGAATTCTTTGAGGTAGAAGGTTCAACTTACCAGTCAAGCCAAACATTGGACCTCATACTTTAAATCCTATTAACTATTAGGTACTTCAAATAAAGCTAGTAGGCATTTACTCACACAACTTTTGGGGTAACATCGGCAAACTAAATTCTTAATTATGGATCTGTGCAGTTAATAGGCGCTTCAGAAAATAACATAGCATAGAAAAATTTTCAAAGAGAAGATATTAGCAACCCTAATCAACAGCAACAAGATAGTGCAGCACAGAGTAACAAAACGATACCGTTGCTTCAAAAACTTGACGCATTTCTTCAAAGAGAGCAGCTTCTTGTTTGTGACGTCCACTGGTATCAACAATTATAAGATCACAATTTTCCTTCTTGAATCTTTCTACGCCTTCAACTGCAATTTTAACAGGATTCGACTCCATATAGCTGTCAACAAAAAGCACATGTTGCAATGAGCTTTGAGTGGTAAATTATTACCAATAATGAAGACAATTTGGCTTTTGAAGTTTAGAAGCACTGAATTTCAAAACCTACAAGCATCACAGAAGATTCACAAAGGAACATGTCTACAAGTTTTGCACAAATATCAAAGGGTTTGTCTAGACAAATGAAAACCCAAAAACGAACACTTTTGTTTCAATGAAAAATATGACAGATTAATTGGCAATGTTTACATACATATGTACATATATCTACATATCTATATATATAGATATATGTATCCAAAGCAAAGGCTAAAGCTGTGTTCCACTCCTTGCTTTTGTTGAATAGATTAATATACATTGTTGGGCCCATTTCCTAAACTCTGATACTATGTTAAGCCTTATTGAATAGATTGATATACATTGTTGGGCCCATTTCTTAGTGGCTTAAGTTTTTGAAACAATTGGTGACTCAACGGCTTTAACCCACTTAAGAGTAAAAACTCATAAAACCTCAATTGCCCTATTATTTACAAATGATAAGCCAACTTCATCCTTGCAGCAACAACGTGACCCTTCGAAGAGGGACCTCTGAAAAAACTGGAAGTCAAATACTAAATCCACATTTCTGCTTATGCTTGCTAACTTTGTTACAGTAAACCTAGTCAAAGTCGGGACTTTTTTATTTTTATTTTTATCATTTGAAAAGTACTTGCAGACTCATGGACAAACTAGGTTCTCCATCGTCCAAATGACAAATGACAAATGTATATGAACATCCATCGCCAATTACATGAAAACATTGTCAAATTGGGCAAAACCACTATGATCGTTGAATTGACAGGTAACAAGTTTATGGAATTTACTATAAGCATAAACCTACCTCATTATGTACAAAACATCAGATTCTTCAAATTAATCCCATCCCTTTAGATCGATGAAGTTAATGTAGCTCATTGCATGCCCATTATAATAACATTAACCTCATGGAAGTAGCCAATCACATGGTTGCTTTCTTAGAGATAAATATAGTTCGCAATGGTATATCATATATGGACACATAAGTGAAGGCATAACATTAATTGTCACTAATTGGTTCTTTCATGAAAACTGTGCATAACATTACTTAAATAAAAATTCATGCAAACCAGACATGATTGGCATATCCACCAAGAGTAAGTCATTGGTAGTGGCATTTCGTAGTTCCTCATTTTTAGATTTATGTAGTCACAGAAATTATCCGAGATTACCTTTCTCTTACACAACCACCATCCTTTTCCTTTTCTTCCTCTCTATTTATCTTAATTTATCTTCTTACCATATTTGTGCTAACTTTGTTTTCTTTTAAAAAAAACTAAGTTCTGCACTATCGACACATTTTGCATCATTCGACATTAAAACTTTATCAACCTTCTCAAACACATACAATGGCATTGACAACCAATAAATTACAACAAAAAGTACCTTCCATAAAAAGAAATTGTAGTGTAGTGGCATTCTGCTTCAACTAATCAAAAACACCACTCAATGTATCTCACACACCCAGAGCTGGTTTCCACCCTTTCTTCCGGTAGTAATATGCATATTTTGTACACGTGGTGGTTTTCCGACCTCAAATTATTCACAAATAGTTAAACCTGCATTAATTGACTGAATAGAATAAAAGGCAAAAGCCGACCAAGGGATTAACCAAAAGTGAACTTAGAGTATACAAGATAAATGACAAATATTTTTAATAGATCCAAATATAAGGATATCTTGACAGGAGGTACATAAAATCTCTTCTTTCTTTTTTTTTTTTGGGGGGTGGTTTCAAATAATAAGAAGTAAAAATTATCAAGGTCGAGACATACCATCTTGCTCAAAATAAGAGACTAAGGAGGTCAAACATAACACGTAATAAAGTAATAAAATCCAAAGATCATCTGAGAAAATCAAGACACCTTGCAAACCGACAAACATGACTACACTTGCTTTCCCTTCTTTGGTGTGAAAGACGGCTTCCCAGGATCCAACATTTTGCAAAGTTAGTTAAAAATAGCCTAGACTAAAAGAAACCCAGATCCAATAAATTTCATCGAAATCGCTATGAGATGAAATCATCGAGACCGATCTGAATCTCTGCGAATGATAAGCGTTTAGAGATGAATTGAGAGAGATGTTTTCATTACAAAGATCGAAATAGGCTTCGAAATGAAGAGTTTTAGTGAGAGACAGAGAGACGATGGAGCTCACCTTAGTAGACGATGGTGCAGATGGTGTTTTGGATCTTCGAATCGAAATCGCTCTGCGATGAAATCATCGAGACCGATCTGAATCTCTGCGAATGATAAGCGTTTAGAGAGAGAGAGAGAGAGAGAGAACTCACCTACCTCGTCGATGGTGGTGGCGGTGGAGCTTCAAATCGAAATCAAAATCGAAATCAGAGATACAGATGAAATCGAAATCAGAGAAGGCGTAAGGATTCAAAATAACAGAACTTCGAAATCAAAATCGAAACCGATCCATTGATTTCTGCTGGAAGAGATTAGGGCATCTGTTTAGAGAGAGAGAGAGAGAGAGAGAGAGAGAGAACGATAGACTGATGAGTGAGTAAAAGATTAGGGCATCCTCCTGATGAGTGAACGACTATATTTACCAGCTCGCCAGAGAGAGGACATTCGAAGACGTTTTTCAACACCTTCAAATAGTTAAACGGTGCCGTTTTAATATTGAACAAAAACGACGGTTAAAAAACGCCGTTAAATAGTATAAAATGTGGCGTTTCATAAAACGCCGTTAAAGAAACGTCGTAAAAACCTATAATTCCTGTAGTGCATGTTGCAGATCTATCTAAACCACAACCCTGATCATTAGTATTTCATTTGGCTAAAACTAAAAGGTCAGCTTATTTATTTGATTTGTTCTTGTCTTTATTTAATTTTAAAATTTTTGAGTTATTATTATTATTATTCTTTTACTTTTTAAGCCTATATTGACTTGATGATCTTCAAATTTTGAGTTTCTTATGAAAAAAAGCTAGTGTAATTTATGTTAAAATTATGAGGTCTACGCTTTCTTATTTGTTTTGAGTTGGACCATTGAAAATGACCTGGTATAAGTTTCAACGTGTTTAGTATATATCTTAAGAAGCTTAAGAAAAAAAGAAAAAAAACCCAAGCAAAAAAAATAAAAAAAAAACATAAAACAAATAATGTACAATTTTGACAAGTTAGTTAAAAGTCAGTTTTTTGATTTTTTTTTTTTTTAGTTCATTACTTCTCTATTTTTTTGCACTTTTTTTAAAAAATTTAAAAATTAACTTTTAACTTACTTCCAAAAATAGGCCATAGTATGCAAACACGTAATCAAAACCTTTAAATTTAAGGTAAACAGTCTTATTTAAGAGATAATCAGAGGGTGTCCATGTAATTTACTCATAATAAGGGAACATGTTAGTAAAGTCAGAAGAAGTATACATTTATGGAAAAGTTTACAAATTTAATTATTAAAATGTATAAAATTTTTCATTGATTTGATTTTTTTTTTTTCTTCTGGAAAGTTACACTGAGAAAATTATTCATTGCTTTTAGGACATGTTGATGTTGTATTCTAACTTAGTTTTTATTGGTTGAAATAGCAAGATTCATCATCTTTGGACAAGTGTTCCTTAATAAATGATGTGGAGCAATACTCCAAGACCAACTAATAACTTCTCTTATTGTTGTGTTATTTTTCCTAAATTTAATGTCCTTATTTGGTTTGTATCTTGAAAGACAATTTTTGGAAAAAAAATTTAAAAATTTATTTAATTAAAATTTTTTGAAAACAATAATTAAAAATTACTTTTTTTTCTACTAAATATCAATCAATAATTTTTTACTCACATTCACCTATTTTAACTAAAAAAATAAATAAAATCCCAAACTTCAAACATGGCAATGTCTCACTGTCAAAGTTCAGAGACATGAGGTACCATAGTACGACCCATTAAATAGTAATATTTATTTGGTATTAATGAGGTGAAGGTTGAACATTCGAACCTAAATTAGCAAGGAAAAACTTCCGCAATTGCATGATTGGGACAAGAAGTCTTTATTTGTGTCAATTTAACCAAAACGTTTGGTAATCTTAGGAATGGCAAGGGGCCGAGGTGGGGCCGTAGATCACACTTTCCGTTCCCAATCCTTGATGGTGAAAATTTCCCTGTTTCCAGCCTCGATCCTTGACGTGGAACCTATCACCATCGTCGCTTCCGCCCACTAATGGGGATCGGGTTTTCCCGACCCAAAAAAAAAAAAAAAAACAAAACAAAACAACAGCCACAGATCTACCATACCCTAGATATTCGAGGGCTTGCTTCTCCAAACTCTATTTCTTTTTCTTGGACAAGAAGAAACAACAATGAAGCAATATATTGGGTTGCAAAGGCTTGTCTTTCTAAGTCCTTACTTGTAAATTGGGTTGTATGTCCACCTCCCACTCTTGTCTCCATACTCATTTATGATGTATCCCATTTTCCTCTTTAATAGAAAGTTTGGGAGTTCAAAAAAAAAACAAAAAACTACCATACCCTCTCCACTTGATGTTTCTCTTTAAACTAGAGAACAAACCCAACCCACCCAAGAACCCTTTAACCCTGGGTTTGCAATTACTCTCTCTCTATTAAACCATCTAAATACATTCTTTGTGTATATATATATGTAACAATTGTGTTGATGGCTCAATTGTTTGAGTACTTGTTTTATTATCATATATATATATATAAACAACTCAGATTTGGGACTTCCATGGCCAATTAACAAGCAATCATGAAGCATTTTTTCAAATCCATTTCTTCTTCTCTCCCCTTTCCATTTTTTAGAGGTTTCAAATTTTTGGCATCGATTACTCGAATCATCTTCTGAAACAACAACTAAGATTAAAACCCTAGAGGAGAAAATGAAGCCCAGATTTGCAACCAAGGCCCATTTGCTGTGCTTTGTGGATCTGCGATTTGTGTAGATCGCTCACAGATCTGTGTGGATTGACTCAAAACTCGGCTTACAACATTAATATCTACGCCGGCCGGAGAAGATATGGCGGTAGGGAAATAGGAAGGGCTGTCGACGATGGTGGATCAAAGAGGACGGTGGTGATGGAGTCTGCCAACAGAGAGAGAGAGAGAACAAAGCAGAGAGAATAGAGTTTGGTTTGGTTCAGTTCTGTTTGGTTTAGGGAAATGTTGTTGTGTTCATCTCTAAACATATATATATATATATACGGGGGACCTATCACTGTCCTCGCCCAGAAAACCATCGGTGATTTAATTTTTAATACCAATCCCGGCCTTATAGGGGTAATTTTCGGGAAAAACCTAGCTTATTGGGGCGGGGCGATCCCGGTTCCCGTTGGGATGGGTTCAAATTATCATTCCTAGGTAATCTAGACTTACCAACTCAGATTTTTCAGGGTTGATATTTGTTTGGTGGAAATTAAGATTGTGTAGTTTGGGATTTACATATAGAATAAATCTAAATTACAAGATGATAATTCTAAGAGTAAATTACACTTACCTCCGCTGACGTTTCTGACAAATACAGGGATCTCCCTTGTGATTTTAATAATTACAGTAACCTCCCCTACTTTACCTGACAATGCCAAGATTTCCCAATTCCATCTATTTTGCACAAACGACATTAGTAGCCTATGCAAAATGACCATATTATCCTTGCTTTTGCCTGCGAAAAGATGAAAATAACAGAGAAAGAGAAGTCAATCTAATAAGAGCTTTCACTCCTAGTCCTATTGGCTGACCGCCCTATTAAATTTGCCAAAGAAGCCGAATCCTTCAAGTCTGACTGCATCGATCTTGTCAAGCAAACCGACTTTTTCTTTTTCAAGCTCCAATTAACCGTCCGCCTAACCATCACCACCACCACTACCACCACGGTCCAGTTGTCTCTTTATTAGTGCCTCGTCTGCTGTATCACCATTGACGTCTCCAAAACCCTGGAACAAGCCCTTACCCTAGTCCGCAAGTGCAAGTGGAGTGGCATTTTTCGACAAGTGTTTGCCATCACCACCAGCGCCGACTTTCGCAAGGTCCTCAGCCTTATGGAATTGTCTATCGTTGATCTCAGCTGGCTCCTCTTCATCGCTAGCAACGACCTTATCCTGGCTATACTTTGGTTCACCATCGCCTCCGTCCAAATGGGGTGTATCTGTAACAACCCACATTTATGGCTTAGTCATGATCATGTGCATTCACATACTTTTAGCTTGTTAAGTTAACATTTATGAATCTTATCTTGTTTTGTACATATATGATTTGCTTAAGTGTTATATGTATGCTTTGTTCCTCCTTTGTTATGATAAGCCTAAGTTATGTTAAGACTAAGTCATGCCAAGCCTAAGTTATGTCAAGCCTAGATCATTCCAAGGCGAGGTCATCTCAAGCCTAGAACTACCTTGGAACCACTTTGTTTGACCTCCACCTTTCGCCAAGGCATATTGGCCGAGATGTCACTATCTGGGCCGAGGTGTTCATCACCAAGGCCGAGATGTGTATTATCTAGGCCGAGATGTTATCTTTGTACCTAAGTGATCTTGTCCTGGAGTGGTATGACCTAGACCGAGGTGTGGCACATCTAGGCCAAGGTGTGGCACAGCTTAGTCAAGTGTTGTCCTTCCTATCCGAGGTCATTGTCATCTTGGTTACCGAAGCTTTGTCCTTAGCCGATGTCGTCACTTGCCGGAGTTCCCATGTCATCTAGCTTGTTGAGTACGCTTTGTCTTACACAAGTCTTGTCAATCTATCACCTTTTTGAGGAGAACCAACCAGCCGTTGCCACGTGTCCGAGCTGAGTGTTAAATCAGCTGGCAGAGAGAGAAGCCTATCATTTGTTATATCTTTGTTTTGAAGAGAAGAGAGAAGCTCTAGAGGAGAGAAAGAGGAGTTCTTGAAGGAGAATAGATTTCCAAGCTTGATCCCTAGAGATCGAACCGTTAGATCCGTGTTCTAAGGTTAGATTCTTGATCTGCTCATGTTGTTCTTTATGTTTATGTTATTGCATTGCATGATTGAATATGATTTGTAAGCCATGCATTGCTTTGAAGTTCGGTTTTGAAAAGAGGAAATAGTATTCATGTGTTCTTCAAGAAAAGCCATGTTTTGATCCAAGAGGTTGCACCAAGATGCATGTTTTCGTGTTTGTTTTCATATGATCTTCAAGTATGGGTACCCAGGTCCATGTTTTCGAACTCATAGCATGAAAACCCAGATTTTTGTATAAACAAGTTATGATTTTGGCATTCATCTCATTCATGTTCTTCATGTTCATGTTCTTCATGTTCCTCACGGGTGGAAACCCAGATCTCCAGACTTCACTTCCCGAAGTGTAGTCACCGAGATCACTCTTACCTAGACCTTACACTTAGGCCAAGCATCGTATCTCACCTTGGCCTACCTTGCATGATCACTTACACCTTTAGTTTGTCTCGCATGAACCTCGGCATGCAGCCGCACGCCGAAGCCTAGGTAACAACACCTCGGCCAGGTGGTGTGGGACCTCGGCAAAGACCTGGTTGGTACCCAACATGTCTTCCTGACATGTAAAATAGTGTTTTGACTTCCAGCATGTCATCCCGAGATCATTTGCATGTATGTAAGACTTGTTTTGAGAAGTACATTCAGCAGATTTTGCCATGTGTTTGTAGGACTTGGACCTTTGCTTGACCCCGACGTCCCAAGAACTAAGTGAGTGGTATTTTTAATAAAGTTATGTTATAAAGATTTGATAAAGCCTTGTTTCGTTTTGATAAAAGTATTTACTCTAGCATGAATGATTATCCCTATTTTTATGTATCAAGTAAGCTTTGTTTTGATGACATTCTTGGAATGTACCATTGTGTTAAAGCGGGCTACGGGCCTAAGTAACACAAGTCCCTCGTGCTGGACGACTCTAAACTTTCGCAGCACCATTGTGTTAAAGCGGGCTACGGGCCTAAGTAACACAAGTCTATCGTGTTAAAAGGATACGGTCCTTTGTAACATAGGTCCCTCATGCTGGAGGACTCTAAACTTGTGCAGCACCCTTGTCTTGCCACCTACGGTCTATGAACGGGTGGATTTGTCTAATCGATTACGGATCGGTTATTCCCTTGTTTTGTTAAGTAAGTAAGCAAGTTTTGTAAGATCAAGATTGATGAATACGGTTTATCCCATGTTTAGATACAAGTTATGGCAAGTACATGATTTGAATAAGCTATGATATGTATGTTCTGCAAAGATCTTGGATATTATTCATGCAAACCTTTATTACTTGTACCATTCACTGAGTATCCAAGCTCACCCTCTCTATATATATATGTAGGTTTCAAGCAAGAAGTCGGCTACGCCGAGATGTGTGTTTTGTGCTCGATGTTTTGTATGCATGTTAGGTCGGCATCGAGGATGCCGGCAACCATGAAGATTATGCTTTTGACCTTGTACTTCATGTATTTTATTTATGTCGGCTTGTGAAGCCCTTCTGTTAAGATGTAATATGTATTTTATTTTGTTGTATGCAAGTTGTAAAGCTATGTAAAGATGTATGCCATTTCATTCGATCTATGCACGGCTCTTATGGACTACTTAGATTCATGAATATATATTGCTTCCGCACATGTTAGCCCCGTATGTATACTCTGTTTGTGTGTGATCTTTGTAAGCTGGCCTTCGGTAATCCCGGATTACTGGCCATCACGGCACCATTCTACTAGGGGCAGTTTGGGGTCGTGACAGAATGGTATCAGAGCACAAGTTCCTTATAGTACGTTGTTCACACACTTTGTGTCCTAAAGAGCATAGGATTTCCCTTAGAATGATTTTAGGATTTGCATCATATTGCTTGCTACTTGACAAGGTGTGCATCATCTAAGATCGATTTGTTACATCGGCATGATCATGTTCACTTGCATACGTGTTTATTTGTTCGTTTGGTTCTGAGAGTCACATCCTGCATACTTTTAGCATCATGAGAAGAGGTAGACCCCCAGTTGGCCGAGATCACTCCGAGGACAGAATAGACAGATTAGAAAGATTGGTCGAAGGTTTGGCCCATGAGTTAAGACAAGCAAGGCAACAGAGCACTGGTACCACCTCCACCCAGGCCGAGCAGACAGATGGCCGACATGTAGTTCCACCACTGCCAGTACCACAAGTGCCCCCACAGCCAGCTTTATATGGAGATGGCACATTGACCCTGATCAGAGAATTCAAGAAGATGAAACCGCCGAAGTTCCATGGAGGTATAGAGCCGATGAAGGCAGAAGCATGGGTTCTTGAGATGGAGAAGCTGTTCGAGGTTTTTTCCAGCACTGACGCTCAAAAGGTGTCATTAGCAGCATTCACATTGGAAGACGACGCTCGTAGATGGTGGATGATGATCCAAGAAGGCAATCCAGACTTGACTTGGGCTAGATTTTTGGAGTTGTTCTATGACAAGCATTTCCCATTCAGTGTCCGAGATCGCAAGACCACAGAATTCCAGATGTTAACACAGCGTAGCAAAACAGTGGCTGAGTATGATCGTGCATTCACCGAGCTGGCAAGGTATGCACCTCACATGGTCAACAACGAATACAGAAAAGCTAGGAAGTTTGAGAGTGGACTACGGGGACCAATACAAGATCGGGTAAATTTGTTCAACATGCCGACGTATGCTGATAAAGCCATCCTGGGCAGAAGCCAACCTGAACAGAAGTCAGAGTTCGGGAGGGAATCAGAAGAAGAGGCAGACCTATGACAATCGCAAAGAAGAGGTAGACCCGAATGATGCCGAGGAAAAAAAAAAGGTGGACAGTCCCAACAACACAAATCAGGAAGGTGACACCAGGCCGACATGTGCAAGTTGCGGGAAGTTACATTTCGGGGTTTGTCTTCGAGCAACTGGAGCATGTTTTGGATGCGGTGAGAAGGGTCATCGTATTAAGGATTGTCCTAGAGAAAAAGCTAGGGATGATAAGAAGAGATGAGAACCCGAAATCCGGAGTTGTTTTGGGAACAAGGTAAGTGAAGTTTGGGGACCAAACTTCTTTAAGGGGGGAAGGATGTAACAACCCACATTTATGGCTTAGTCATGATCATGTGCATTCACATACTTTTGTCTTGTTAAGTTAACATTTATGAATCTTGTCTTGTTTTGTACATATATGATTTGCCTAAGTGTTATATGTATGCTTTGTTCCTCCCTTGTTATGATAAGCCTAAGTTATGTTAAGACTAAGTCATGCCAAGCCTAAGTTATGTCAAGCCTAGATCATTCCAAGGCGAGGTCATCTCAAGCCTAGAACTACCTTGGAACCACTTTGTTTGACCTCCACCTTTCGCCAAGGCATATTGGCCGAGATGTCACTATCTGGGCCGAGGTGTTCATCATCACCAAGGCCGAGATGTGTATTATCTAGGCCGAGATGTTATCTTTGTACCTAAGTGATCTTGTCCTGGAGTGGTATGACCTAGACCGAGGTGTGGCACATCTAGGCCAAGGTGTGGCACAGCTTAGTCAAGTGTTGTCCTTCCTAGCCGAGGTCATTGTCATCTTAGTTGCCGAAGCTTTGTCCTTAGCCGATGTCATCACTTGCCGGAGTTCCCATGTCATCTAGCTTGTTGAGTACGCTTTGTCTTACACAAGTCTTGTCAATCTATCACCTTTTTGAGGAGAACCAACCAGCCGTTGCCACATGTCCGAGCTGAGTGTTAAATCAGCCGGCGGAGAGAGAAACCTATCATTTGTTATATCTTTGTTTTGAAGAGGAGAGAGAAGCTCTAGAGGAGAGAAGGAGGAGTTCTTGAAGGAGAATAGATTTCCAAGATTGATCCCTAGAGATCGAACCGCTAGATCCGTGTTCTAAGGTTAGATTCTTGATCTGCTCATGTTGTTCTTTATGTTTATGTTATTGCATTGCATGATTGAATATGATTTGTAAGCCATGCATTGCTTTGAAGTTCAGTTTTAAAAAGAGGAAATAATATTCATGTGTTCTTCAAGAAAAGCCATGTTTTGATCCAAGAGGTTGCACCAAGATGCATGTTTTCGTGTTTGTTTTCATATGATCTTCAAGTATGGGTACCCAGGTCCATGTTTTCGAACTCATAGCTTGAAATCCCAGATTTTTGTACAAACAAGTTATGATTTTGGCATTCATCTCATTCATGTTCTTCATGTTCATGTTCTTCATGTTCCTCACGAGTGGAAACCCAGATCTCCAGACTTCACTTCCCGAAGTGTAGTCACCGAGATCACTCTTACCTAGACCTTACACTTAGGCCAAGCATCGTATCTCACCTTGGCCTACCTTGCATGATCACTTACACCTTTAGTTTGTCTCGCATGAACCTCGACATGCAGCCACACGCCGAAGCCTAGGTAACAACACCTCGGCCAGGTGGTGTGGGACCTCGGCAAAGACCTGGTTGGTACCCAGCATGTCTTCCTGACATGTAAAATAGTGTTTTGACTTCCAGCATGTCATCCCGAGATCATTTGCATGTATGTACGACTTGTTTTGAGAAGTACATTCAGCAGATTTTGCCATGTGTTTGTAGGACTTGGACCTTTGCTTGACCCCGACGTCCCAAGAACTAAGTGAGTGGTATTTTTAATAAAGTTATGTTATAAAGATTTGATAAAGCCTTGTTTCGTTTTGATAAAAGTATTTACTCTAGCATGAATGATTATCCCTATTTTTATGTATCAAGTAAGCTTTGTTTTGATGACATTCTTGGAATGTACCATTGTGTTAAAGCGGGCTACGGGCCTAAGTAACACAAGTCCCTCGTGCTGGAGGACTCTAAACTTTCGCAGCACCATTGTGTTAAAGCGGGCTACGGGCCTAAGTAACACCAGTCTATCATGTTAAAAGGATACGGTCCTTTGTAACATAGGTCCCTCGTGCTGGAGGACTCTAAACTTGTGCAGCACCCTTGTCTTGCCACCGACGGTCTATGAACGGGTGGATTTGTCTAATCGATTACGGATCGGTTATTCCCTTGTTTTGTTAAGTAAGTAAGCAAGTTTTGTAAGATCAAGATTGATGAATACGGTTCATCCCATGTTTAGATACAAGTTATGGCAAGTACATGATTTGAATAAGCTATAATATGTATGTTCTGCAAAGATCTTGGATATTATTCATGCAAACCTTTATTACTTGTACCATTCACTGAGTATCCAAGCTCACCCTCTCTATATATATATGTAGGTTTCAAGCAAGAAGTCGGCTACGCCGAGATGTGTGTTTTGTGCCCGATGTTTTGTATGCATGTTAGGTCGGCATCGAGGATGCCGGCAACCATGAAGATTATGCTTTTGACCTTGTACTTCATGTATTTTATTTATGTCGGCTTGTGAAGCCCTTCTGTTAAGATGTAATATGTATTTTATTTTGTTGTATGCAAGTTGTAAAGCTATGTAAAGATGTATGCCATTTCATTCGATCTATGCACGGCTCTTATGGACTACTTAGATTCATGAATATATATTGCTTCCGCACATGTTAGCCCCGTATGTATACTCTGTTTGTGTGTGATCTTTGTAAGCTGGCCTTCGGTAATCCCGGATTACTGGCCATCACGGCACCATTCTACTAGGGCGCTTTGGGGTAAATGAGAATGGTATCAGAGCACAAGTTCCTTATAGTACGTTGTTCACACACTTTGTGTCCTAAAGAGCATAGGATTTCCCTTAGAATGATTTTAGGATTTGCATCATATTGCTTGCTACTTGACAAGGTGTGCATCATCTCGGCATCAGCATTTGTTACATCGGCATGATCATGTTCACTTGCATACGTGTTTATTTGTTCGTTTGGTTCTGAGAGTCACATCCTGCATACTTTTAGCATCATGAGAAGAGGTAGACCCCCAGTTGGCCGAGATCACTCCGAGGATAGAATAGACAGATTAGAAAGATTGGTCGAAGGTTTGGCCCATGAGTTAAGACAAGCAAGGCAGCAGAGCACTGGTACCACCTCCACCCAGGCCGAGCAGACAGATGGCCGACATGTAGTTCCACCACCGCCAGTACCACAAGTGCCCCCACAGCCAGCTTTATATGGAGATGGCACATTGACCCTGATCAGAGAATTCAAGAAGATGAAACCGCCAAAGTTCCATGGAGGTATAGAGCCGATGAAGGCAGAAGCATGGGTTCTTGAGATGGAGAAGCTGTTCGAGGTTTTTTCCAGCACTGACGCTCAAAAGGTGTCATTAGCAGCATTCACATTGGAAGACGACGCTCGTAGATGGTGGATGATGATCCAAGAAGGCAATCCAGACTTGACTTGGGCCAGATTTTTGGAGTTGTTCTATGACAAGCATTTCCCATTCAGTGTCCGAGATCACAAGACCACATAATTCCAGATGTTAACACAGGGTAGCAAAACAGTGGCTGAGTATGATCGTGCATTCACTGAGCTGGAAAGGTATGCACCTCACATGGTCGACAACGAATACAGAAAAGCTAGGAAGTTTGAGAGTGGACTACGGGGACCAATACAAGATCGGGTAAATTTGTTCAACATGCCGACGTATGCTGATAAAGCCATCTCGGCGTAAGCCAACGAGCAAGTCGAGTTCGGAGGAATCAGAAGAAGAGGCAGACCTATGACAATCGCAAAGAAGAGGTAGACCCGAATGATGCCGAGGAGAAAACAAAGGTGGACAGTCCCAACAACACAAATCAGGAAGGTGACACCAGGCCGACATGTGCAAGTTGCGGGAGGTTACATTTCGGGGTTTGTCTTCGAGCAACTGGAGCATGTTTTGGATGCGGTGAGAAGGGTCATCGTATTAAGGATTGTCCTAGAGAAAAAGCTAGGGATGATAAGAAGAGATGAGAACCCGAAATCCGGAGTTGTTTTGGGAACAAGGTAAGTGAAGTTTGGGGACCAAACTTCTTTAAGGGGGGAAGGATGTAACAACCCACATTTATGGCTTAGTCATGATCATGTGCATTCACATACTTTTGTCTTGTTAAGTTAACATTTATGAATCTTGTCTTGTTTTGTACATATATGATTTGCCTAAGTGTTATATGTATGCTTTGTTCCTCCCTTGTTATGATAAGCCTAAGTTATGTTAAGACTAAGTCATGCCAAGCCTAAGTTATGTCAAGCCTAGATCATTCCAAGGTGAGGTCATCTCAAGCCTAGAACTACCTTGGAACCACTTTGTTTGACCTCCACCTTTCGCCAAGGCATATTGGCCGAGATGTCACTATCTGGGCCGAGGTGTTCATCACCAAGGCCGAGATGTGTATTATCTAGGCCGAGATGTTATCTTTGTACCTAAGTGATCTTGTCCTGGAGTGGTATGACCTAGACCGAGGTGTGGCACATCTAGGCCAAGGTGTGGCACAGCTTAGTCAAGTGTTGTCCTTCCTAGCCGAGGTCATTGTCATCTTAGTTGCCGAAGCTTTGTCCTTAGCCGATGTCATCACTTGCCGGAGTTCCCATGTCATCTAGCTTGTTGAGTACGCTTTGTCTTACACAAGTCTTGTCAATCTATCACCTTTTTTAGGAGAACCAACCAGCCGTTGCCACGTGTCCGAGCTGAGTGTTAAATCAGCCGGCAGAGAGAGAAACCTATCATTTGTTATATCTTTGTTTTGAAGAGGAGAGAGAAGCTCTAGAGGAGAGAAGGAGGAGTTCTTGAAGGAGAATAGATTTCCAAGCTTGATCCCTAGAGATCGAACCGCTAGATCCGTGTTCTAAGGTTAGATTCTTGATCTGCTCATGTTGTTCTTTATGTTTATGTTATTGCATTGCATGATTGAATATGATTTGTAAGCCATGCATTGCTTTGAAGTTCAGTTTTAAAAAGAGGAAATAGTATTCATGTGTTCTTCAAGAAAAGCCATGTTTTGATCCAAGAGGTTGCACCAAGATGCATGTTTTCGTGTTTGTTTTCATATGATCTTCAAGTATGGGTACCCAGGTCCAAGTTTTCGAACTCATAGCATGAAAACCCAGATTTTTGTATAAACAAGTTATGATTTTGGCATTCATCTCATTCATGTTCTTCATGTTCATGTTCTTCATGTTCCTCACGGGTGGAAACCCAGATCTCCAGACTTCACTTCCCGAAGTGTAGTCACCGAGATCACTCTTACCTAGACCTTACACTTAGGCCAAGCATCGTATCTCACCTTGGCGTACCTTGCATGATCACTTACACCTTTAGTTTGTCTCGCATGAACCTCAGCATGTAGCCGTACGCCGAAGCCTAGGTAACCACATCTCGGCCAGGTGGTGTGGGACCTCGGCAAAGACCTGGTTGGTACCCAGCATGTCTTCCTGACATGTAAAACAGTGTTTTGACTTCCAACATGTCTTCCCGAGATCATTTGCATGTATGTATGACTTGTTTTGAGAAGTACATTCAGCAGACTTTGCCATGTGTTTGTAGGACTTGGACCTTTGCTTGACCCCGACATCCCAAGAACTAAGTGAGTGGTATTTTTAATAAAGTTATGTTATAAAGATTTGATAAAGCCTTGTTTCGTTTTGATAAAAATATTTACTCTAGCATGAATGATTATCCCTATTTTTATGTATCAAGTAAGCTTTGTTTTGATGACATTCTTGGAATGTACCATTATGTTAAAGCGGGCTATAGGCCTAAGTAACACAAGTCCCTCGTGCTGGAGGACTCTAAACTTTCGCAGCACCATTGTGTTAAAGCGGGCTACGGGCCTAAGTAACACCAGTCTATCGTGTTAAAAGGATACGGTCCTTTGTAACATAGGTCCCTCATGCTGGAGGAGTCTAAACTTGTGCAGCACCCTTGTCTTGCCATCGACGGTCTATGAACGGGTGGATTTGTCTAATCGATTACGGATCGGTTATTCCCTTGTTTTGTTAAGTAAGTAAGCAAGTTTCGTAAGATCAAGATTGATGAATACGGTTCATCCCATGTTTAGATACAAGTTGTGCCAAGTACATGATTTGAATAAGCTATGATATGTATGTTCTGCAAAGATCTTGGATATTATTCATGCAAACCTTTATTACCTATACCATTCACTGAGTATCCAAACTCACCCTCTCTATATATATATGTAGGTTTCAAGCAAGAAGTCGGCTACGCCGAGATGTGTGTTTTGTGCCCAATGTTTTGTATGCATGTTAGGTCAGCATCGAGGATGCCGACAACCATGAAGATTATATATTTGACCTTGTACTTCATGTATTTTATTTATGTCGGCTTGTGAAGCCCTTCTGTTAAGATGTAATATGTATTTTATTTTGTTGTATGCAAGTTGTAAAGCTATGTAAAGATGTATGCCATTTCATTCGATCTATGCACGGCTCTTATGGACTACTTAGATTCATGAATATATATTGCTTCCGCACATGTTAGCCCCGTATGTATACTCTGTTTGTGTGTGATCTTTGTAAGCTGGCCTTCGGTAATCCCGGATTACTAGCCATCATGGCACCATTCTACTAGGGGCAGTTTGGGGTCGTGACAGTATCCTCCGTAACGGCCTTGACGTCGTTAACAACCTGGCCTCCCTCGGCCGCGACAACGATTACAACAAGAAAATGATAGTTAAAGAAGGTGGAGTTGTACCCTTGCTCAAGTTGTTGAAAGAAAGGGTTTCCCCTAATGCTCAAATAGCTGCCTTCACTACTATTTTCTACTTGGTTAATGATCAGGACATTGTTCGATCCATTGCCTGCGAGCTAGCTGTACCTTTAATTGTTAAGGTTCTGGCCGATTCCCCCATCAAAGTTAACGTTTTGGCCACAAAAATGCCCTTTGTTCACAAGAGACGAAAATTCCCTTTGGTGAGCCTCACAAAGTCAACGACTATGACAACAATGTGAAAACGACGAGATATTCGAGGATTTGACACATTTTGCAATGTTTCGGAGCCTGCAGTACTTGATCATCGCCTTGGCTTTCTCCGCTTGAATATTGCGATAATCCACAGTTTATCGAGAAAGTGATGGGAAAATGTCGGAAAGCAGAGGGGCAAAAAAACAGTGAAGAGAAATTGAAATCAGGTTTTCTGTTCTACATTCAAAATGTTTGTAAGAATTCTATGATTCCAATAAGAACAGAGATATATATAATTACAATATACAAGGGTATTACGTAAGGTTTTTGGGGGATGGTGGGTTCTAAAATTGAAAATAGAGCAGTGTGAAGATTAACGAAAATTGCAGATTTTCTAGGAAAATTTAGGAAATGAAAGATTAAAAAGGAAATGAAAAAGAAAATCTACATAGAAATGGAAGAAGAAGATTGTGTATACATTGATATATAGAGAGACAGTGAAAACAACCCTTTGTCTCTTTGCCTTTCTCTCTTTCTAACTTCTTCGTTTTCTTCATAGAGATCAACCTTCTTTACGTTGCTTACTGTCGTCTTTCTCTCTCTCTCTCAAGAATTCAATGTGTATTGTGAAAGCAGCTAATTAGGGATTTTGTGAACAAAGGGCATTTTCGTCCTTTCGCAGGCAAAAACAAGGGTAATATGGTCAATTTGTATAGGCTACAAACATCGTTTGTGCAAAATAGATGTAATAGGGGAATCTTTACATTATCAGGCAAAGTATAGGAAGTTACTGTAATTATTGAAACCACAAAAGAGGTTCTCGTATTTGTTAAAAACCTCAGGAGAGGTAAGTCTAATTTACCCTAATTCTAAATAATTTATAAGTAGTTAAGTTTGAATTTGTAATATTGTTGCAATTTAATAGTCAATTTTTTACTTTCTTAAACACTTGAGCCATTAAACTATTCTCTCTCTAAGCTCAGAGTATCTCTCTCTAAGCCTTCTATTGGGTGTGCCGTTGGGGATAAGGAGGGGTTCTGGCTGCGGCCTCCTTTTTCCTCCTTTTACCCCATTTTTCTCCTGTTCTTTATCTTTTTACTTAATAATATTGGAAGTTTGTCCTTCTAACCATTTTCAATCCCGCCACCACTACACTGCCATATTTTCACCTCCATAGATCCACCCTCACTAGATTTGCCTCTAGACATCAGTATTAGTGTCGCATCTCCCTCTTTTCAACTTTCAAGTATGATGTTTGGCTTGCGCCCAAACTTTCACTCTCGCGCTCAAAACTTTAAGATCTAGTTTCAGATCTTCTCACAATGCAATTACCAATGCTATTTAATGTATTCGTTTCACGCTAGGCGACCACCTCAACTTCAATGTTCCATCTTGACCAGCAGATGTGGGGTTTTCAGATTTCAAATTGAAGATTATGGTATAATGGAGCTTTAGTTGCGTTTGGCAACTTGGATCTAATTGTTTTCGGTTTGCTTTTTTTTTTTTTTTATTTGCTGTAATAATCCTCCCTGTGTGGAGGTTATGTCCCTTCATTGTGATGATTTTTTCTTCTCTTCTATGGAGGTTAGGATTCTTCCTCCTATGGAAGTTTGTTATCTCTTTATGAGATCTTTTACTACCGCATATGAGATTGATCCTTTTTTTTATCGATTTTGTAATGAAAAGTTTCTTTCCGACCTAAAAAACACACTCGAGCCATTCTGTCCCAACCCAACTCCATTTCTAATGTTATTGTTATTATTAATATAAAAAAAGGTAAATTATAAATACGCCACTAAGTTTTGTTTCAAATACAATTGCTCCTTTTTCTTTTTTTTTTTGGGTACATCGGAAAATAAAAGAAACACACAGGGACTACAAGAAGGCGAGGTCGTCCTCTGCAACGGCTTCGAGGTCCAAAAAGAACGACGTTGTAACAACCCTCACTTTATCCTAATCATGCTTGCATATACTACATGATCTTGCCTTAATATGTTGCATTTGCAAACCTTGACTTGTTTTGCTTAAGTGTTTCTTGCATGTTTTGTACCTTGCTTCGTGTGAGTTAAACCGAGGTCATCTCACACCAAAGTCGCACCTTCGAACCTCTTGTGTCTAGGACCATCTTGGAATCTCGTTTGATTAACCTCCACTCACACCTTGGCATATCGGCCGGGATGTCACTATTTAGGCCGAGGTGTTCATCACCAAGGCCGAGATGTGTATTATCTATGCCGAGATGTTATCCTTGAACCCAAGTAATCTTGTCCTTGTAGGCCGAGGTGTGGCACATCTAGGCCAAGGTGTGACACAGCTTAGTCAAGTGTTGTCCATCCAAGCCGATGTCATTGTTACCTTTCTTGCCGAAGCCTTGTCCTTAGCCGAGGTCATTACCTGCCGGAGTGCCTTGCCACCTAGCTTGTTGAACACACTTTGTCATAGTCTTGTCTTGTCAATCAGTCACCTTTTTGAGGTAACCCAATCCAGTAGCTCCACGTGTCCGAGCTGAGGGTTAAGTCAGCCGACAGACTTAGAAACCCATCATTTTGTATCAAATCTTGCCTTTTAGAGAGAGAAGCTCTAGGAGGAGAGGAGGCGAAGTTCTTGAGAGAGGAATAGATTTTCGAGCTTGATCCCTAGAGTTTAAACCGTTAGATTCGAGTTTTGAGGTTAGAATCTTGAACTACTCTTGTTGTTCTTATTGATCATCTAGCTGCATTGCATGATCGAATCTGTTTTGCATGTCATGCATTGATTTAAAGTTCGGTTTTAGAAAGAGAAAATAGTGTTCATATGTTCTTGAAGAAAGTCTTGTTTTGATCCAAAAGTCCACATCAAGATTCATGTTTTTGTGTTTATTTCCGTAAGGTCTTTGAGTATGGGTGCCCAGGTCCATGTTTTCGAACTCACAGCATGAAATCTCATATTTTGTAATAGCAAGTTATGATCCTTGCATTCATCTTCTTCATGTTCAAGTTTTCATGTTCGTCATGTTCTTTAAGAAAGGGAAACCCAGATTTTCCCGACTTCATCCTTTGAATGCAGACCTGGCTGGTGCCCAGCACATTCTCCCGAGGTGAGAAACAGTGTTTTGCTTTGGTTTGTCTTGACCTTGAAAGAATGCCGAGATCATTTGCATTCATGTAAAGCTTGTTTGAAGGTACATTCAGTAAATCTTGTTATGTGCTTGTAGGCCTTGAGTCCTTGCTTGAAACCCCGACGTTGCAGAACTAGGTGAGTGGTATTTCTAATAAAGCTATGTTATAATGTTTTGATAAGCTTTTCCTTGCTTTGTTTGAAAAGTATTTGATCAAGCATGAATGACTATCCCTATTTTGTGTATCGAGTATTATCTTTGGTTTTGATGATATCTTTTGAGAGTCCGTATGTGCCAGGGGACTATAAGCACTTGTGGCACAACCCTTTGAAAGTCCGTACGTGCCAGGGGACTATAAGCACTTGTGGCACAACCCTTTGAAAGTCCGTACATGCCAGGGGACTATAAGCACTTGTGGCACAACCCTTTGAAAGTCCGTACGTGCTAGGGGACTATAAGCACTTGTAGCACAACTCTTGAAAGTCCGTACGTGCCAGGGGACAATAAGCACTTGTGGCACAACCCTTTGAGAGTCCGTACGTGCTAGGGGACTATAAGCATTTGTAGCACAATCTTTGTTAATGTCAACACTTGAAACTTGAAAGCCTTGAAAGACTTGATTAATGAAGCTTGAAAGATTTGCTAAATGAACTGATTAATCCCATGTCTTGTTACAAGCTATGTTTATGTATTGTCTTGTTAAAAGATCTCGGATATCGTTCATGCAAACCCTTTATTATTTGTACCATTCACTGAGTATCCAAGCTCACCCTCTCTATATATATGTAGGTGATGAGCAGGATGGCGGCGACGCCTAGATGTGTTTTTGCTGATGTGTTTTGGATTCGTGTTTTGCAACATCTTGAAGATCATGCTTCTTGACTTGTAGTTAAATTCTTTTGTCTATGTCGGCTTGAGAAGCCTTTCGATCAAGATGTAACATGTATTTTATTTTGCTTATATTCAAGTTGTAAAGCTATGTAAAGGTATATGCCATTTCATTTGACTTATGCACAGCTCTTATGGACCACTTGGATTTCAATTTATGGCTTCCGCCTTCACTAGCCCCATATATTATACTCTGATTGTGTGTGAACTTTGAGAGTTAGCCTTCGGTAATCTCGAATTACTGGCCATCATGGCACCATTCTACTAGGGGCGGAATGGGGTCATGACAGATTGGTATCAGAGCACGCGTTACGTTATTCACACACTTCGTGTCCTAAAGAGCGTAGGATTTTCCCTTAGAATTGATGTTAGGATTGCATCATAATGCTTGCTACTTGACAATGTGTGCATCATCTCAGCGTGGCCATTTGTTATTTGCATGCATATTATTTGATCGTTTTGTTTTAAAGTTACATTTTGCATACTCTTAGCATCATGAGAAGGGGTAGACCTCCAGTTGGCTGAGATCATGCCGAGGACAGATTGGACAAATTAGAGAGGTTGGTCGAAGGTTTGGTTCGTGAGTTGCGACAATCTAGGCCACAAGACACTAGTACTACTTCTACCCATGCTGAGCAGACAAACGGCCGACATGCAGTTCCACCTCCACCCCCTCCAGTGCCGAAAGTGCCTCCACAGCAAGCTCTATATGGGGACGGCACCATAGCCCTAATCAGAGAGTTTAAGAAGATGAAACCACCGAGATTCTCTGGGGGTATTGAACCAATGAAAGCCGAAGCATGGGTTTTGGAAATGGAGAAGTTATTTGAGATTTTTCCCAGCACCGACACCCAGAAGGTGTCATTAGCAGCATTCACGTTGGACGACGACGCACGAAGATGGTGGATGATGACCAGGGAAGGTAACCTAGGGTTGACATGGGCTAGATTTTTGGAACTGTTCTACAACAAGCATTTTCCCCTTAGTGTCCGAGATCACAAGACCACAGAGTTCCAAACCCTGACACAAGGCAACAAGACAGTGGCAGAATACGACCGTGCTTTTACCGCGTTGGCGAGATATGCGCCTCACATGGTCGATGATGAATACAGAAAAGCCAGGAAATTTGAAAGTGGGCTTCATGGGCCGATACAAGATCGGGTTAACATGCTCAACATGCCGACCTACACCGGAGTATTGGATAAGGCCATCCTTGCACAAGCTAATTTGAACCGATATCAGAATTCTGGAGAGAGCCAGAGGAAGAGACAGAACTACGACACTCGCCCAGTTCCGTTTAACGCCAAGAAGAAGGTGAATGTGAGCAGCTCCAGCAACTCGAACCAGGAAGGTAATGCTAAGCCGACATGTACAAGTTGTGGGAAACTGCATTCCGGAGTTTGCCGTTGGGCATCAGAAGCCTGCTTCGAATGTGGCGAAATGGGTCATCGCGTGAAAGACTGTCCGAAGACAAGGACTGATGATGGTAAGAAGAATGGGAGTACCACAGGATCTGCACAGAGAAATAACACCGGGAGACCCCAGGCGAGACAGGGCAGAGTTTTTGCATTAGTACCAGTAGACACTCAGAATGCGGAGACTGTAGTGTCAGGTATACTCTCAATCTGCTCTCAAGATGCATACATATTGATTGATTTGGGCTCTACACATTCATTCGTCTCTGTTAAATTTGTTGAGAAGTTGAATAGACCACTAGAACCCCTTGATTATGTGCTATCTGTATCTACTCCATCCGGGAGAACTATGATTGTTGCATCCATTTATAGGGCGTGTGTTGTTGTAGTTGAGGGTGTAGAATTATCCTTTGATTTGATGCCATTAAGCATGACCCACTTTGATGTCATATTGAGGATGGATTGGTTAGTGGCGAATCATGCATCCATTAATTGTGTTTCCAAGAGTGTCACACTGAAACCGCCAAACCAAGCCGAGGTTATTTTCCAGGGTAAAGGAGTAGTATCCCCACCTTACTTGATCTCATCCATGAAAGCCTATAAACTAATTCAAAAAGGGTGTCAGGGCTACCTGTGTAGTATACTGGGTGATCAGAACGGAAACGTTAATTTAGCCGACATCCCAATTGTTAATGAATTCCCCGACGTTTTTCCAAGTGATTTGCCTGGCCACTTAGTCGATAGAGAAATAGAATTTACCGTTGACATCATGTCGGGAACGCAGCCTATCTCCAAAGCACCCTATAGAATGGCCCCAGCTGAACTCAAGGAACTGAAGCTACAATTACAAGAATTGTTAGACAAGGGATTCATCAGGCCGAGCACTTCACTATGGGGAGCACCCGTGCTATTTGTTAAGAAAAAGGATGGCACACTTCGCCTTTGCATTGATTACAGAGAACTTAACAAGGTGACCATTAAGAATAAGTACCTGTTGCCTAGGATTGATGATTTGCTTGATCAACTACAAGGAGCACGAGTCTTTTCAAAGATTGACCTTAGGTCGGGCTACCATCAGCTTAAGGTTAAAGCCGAGGATGTTGAGAGGACTGCTTTTCGGACAAGATATGGTCACTATGAATTCCTAGTAATGCCTTTTGGAGTGACCAATGCGCCTGCAGCATTCATGGATTTGATGAACAGAGTCTTTAAGCCGTATCTAGATGAGTTCGTGGTTGTCTTTATTGATGACATATTGATCTATTCTAAGAGTACAAGTGAGCATGAGAATCATCTGAGACTTGCCCTACAAATCTTGAGGGACAGGAAGTTGTATGCTAAGTTGAGTAAGTGTGAGTTCTGGCTTTCCAGCATTTCATTTTTGGGGCATGTAATTAATGAGAAGGGTATCTCAGTTGATCCTAGCAAGATTGAAGCCATTGTGAATTGGCCAACGCCAACCAATGTGACCGAGATTCGTAGTTTTCTGGGTTTGGCAGGTTATTACAGAAAGTTCGTGAGGGATTTCTCAAGGATTGCAATTCCATTGACCCAACTAACTAGGAAGGGGACGGCATATGAATGGACTGATGATAGAAAGTTAGCCTTCCAAGAGTTGAAGACGAGGTTAGTCACAGCACCAGTTCTTGTCCTACCATCAGGTAATGAGGGATTCCAAATCTATAGTGACGCTTCACATAAGGGTTTGGGTTGTGTATTAATGCAAGGCAGCAAGGTTATAGCGTACGCATCTCGTCAGTTGAAACCTCATGAAAAGAATTATCCTACCCATGATCTAGAACTAGCAGCCGTGGTCTTTGCTTTGAAGATTTGGCGTCATTACTTGTACGGAGCTTCTTGTCAAGTTTTCACAAATCACCAGAGTTTGAAGTACTTGTTCACCCAGAAGGAACTAAATATGAGGTAGAGAAGATGGCTTGAATTACTAAAGGATTACGACATGCAGATTCAATATCATCTAGGTAAGGCAAACTCGGTGGCCGACGCGTTGAGTAGAAAGTTAGTTGGGAATTCAGCATGCTTGTCAATGATTTTGGTAGAGCCGACCATCATCAAGGAAATAAAGACCAGACAGATGGAAGACAAATTCTTCAGGAAGGTAATTGAAGAGATTGTCACTAAGCCGAGGTCAGGGTATACCATTGAAAATTCGGTACTCAAGTTTGAAGGAAGATTGTGCGTGGCTGACGTCCCTGAGTTAAAAAGAAGAATTTTTCAGGAAGCTCATGGTTCCAGGTTTGCCATGCACCCAGGAAATACCAAGATGTATCAAGATTTGAAACAGGCTTTTTGGTGGCCAAATATGAAAAGAGAGATAGCAGATTTTGTATCCCAATGTCTGTATTGCCAGCAAGTGAAAGCAGAACATCAAAGACCAGCAGGATTTCTTCAACCTTTGCCAATTCCTGAGTGGAAATGGGAGCACATCTCCATGGATTTTGTTGTTGGTTTGCCGAGGATGCAGAAGGGTATGAACTCGATTTGGGTTATCGTTGACAGATTAACTAAGTCAGCACACTTCTTGCCTGTTCAGACTACATGCAATGCTGACTGACTTGTTGTGTTATATATGGATGAGATTGTGAGACTTCATGTAGTGCCGATGTCCATTGTGTCAGACCAAGATCCGAAGTTTGTTTCTAGATTTTGGTAGAGTCTACAAAGAGCCTTGGGAACCGAGTTGAAGTTTAGCACAGCTTTTCACCCCCAAACCGATGGGCAGACAGAAAGAACGATTCAGACGCTCGAAGATATGCTCAGACTATGTGTGTTGGATTTCAAGGGAAGGTGGGAGGTACATCTACCGTTAGTAGAATTCTCTTACAACAACAGTTATCAAGCTAGCATTGGCATGGTGCCGTACGAGGCTTTGTATGGGAGGAAGTGCAGATCGCCGATATGTTGGGCTGAAGTAGGAGATAAAGCTTTGATTGGTCCCGAGCTAGTTCAAGTTACAACTGAGAAGATTAAGCTCATTCGACAAAGGATCAAAACTGCTCAGAGTCGACAGAAGAGTTATGCTTACTAGAGAAGAAGAGAGTTGGAATTTGAAGTTGGGGATCATGTATTCCTGAAGGTTTCGCCAATGAAAGGAGTTTCCAGATTTGGGAAGAAAGGTAAGTTAGCACCTCGTTACATCGGGCTGTTTGAAATACTTGAGAAAGTTAACCCAGCTGCCTATAGACTTGCTTTACCACCAGAACTAAGTCAAGTTCACGATGTGTTCCATATTTCGATGTTAAGGAAGTATATTCGGGATCCACTACATGTGATTGATTATTCCGGGATTGTGGTTAATGAAGGTTTAGGCTACGAGGAGAGGCCGATGAGAATTATTGACAGACAAGTGAAACAGTTGTGGAACAAATCTATACCAATGGTGAAAATTGAATGGAAAGAGCATTACGGCAAAGATGCTACATGGGAAATGGAGGAAGAAATGAAAATCTGTTATCTGGGGTTATTTGTAGAGCAAGGTAATTTAAGTTTGGGGACCAAACTTCTTTAAGGAGGGTAGGATGTAACAACCCTCACTTTATCCTAATCATGCTTGCATATACTACATGATCTTGCCTTAATATGTTGCATTTGCAAACCTTGACTTGTTTTGCTTAAGTGTTTCTTGCTTGTTTTGTACCTTGCTTCGTGTGAGTTAAACCGAGGTCATCTCAAACCTAAGTCGCACCTTCGAACCTCTTGTGTCTAGGACCATCTTGGAATCTCGTTTACATAGGCCCTAAGGCCTTCATCCTGGCTGATCTTCAGAGCCATTAATGCGTCCACCCTTAATGGCTGCAGCTTGTTTGTCACGAACCTGGCTACAAACATCTCAGCCAGGCCTTCCCAAGTCTTCACGCTTCCCTTTGGCAGTTTGTGGAACCAATCTGATGCAATCTCCCCAAAGGACGAGGGGAACACTTTGCAGAGCAATGGCTCGTTCCCACTGTATAGTGCCATTGAATTCAAGAATAATCCAACGTGGAAGTTAGGGTATGACTTACCATCGTATATTTGAAACCTCGGCATACTGAATCTCTTCGGCACCTCAAATTTGTCTAGGTCTACCGAGAACAGTGTCCTCGGTTTGTCGGGTGAGGTAACCTCGGCTTCAGCATTCTGTTCCTTCCTCTTGAGGTAATTTCTCAAGTCTTCTTTACTCCTCCCCGGAGCTCGGCTATCTTTGGACTTCAGTCTCTTCGGCACACTACTTTCGGCCTCGTGGTGGGTTCGTTTTGATCTTTCTCCATGGGTTGTGTCAAAGCAGAGCGCCTGCCCTTGAACATGCCGATGCTCTTTGTGCTCTGGGTCCTTCGTATGATACGTCCTCTGGGACTTCTCTTGTCTTGGTTCCTCTCGTTCGACTTCCCTAGAAGGCGGGTGAGAGGGCCTTCTGCTGCTGGTGTGTTGAGGTGTTTCAAGAATTGCTTTCCTTCCTCCCTTTTGGGTATTAGTTGCTGGAATCGGCGTGTCCTGTAGTGGGTACGACGGCTGCATGACATTGTTTTGCATCATGAATTTGACAACCGACTGCAGGTCTGCCAACTTGTCCGCCAATTCTTTTACCTCTTCATCTCTTCGTAGGCATCTGTCCCTCCATACTTGAAGGTTGTCTTCATTGTAGTATCTGCTCTGATCCGTCTTCTTTGCAGTGTTGCCCTCCTGGCCGACATCCTTTGCTTCGTGATTCTTGTTATGAGTTTCTACATTGTGTCTGTCTCCTTCGACGTCAAGGTCGATAGGCCTGCCACTCCCAGCGGGAGCGTCGTCCCAACCTTTTCCTTTTGTGCATTACTGGCCATCTATTCGTCTTTCTTTCCCACAGACGGTGCCAAATTGTGTGAGTGATTTTCTGATCACACTGTCCTCCTTAGTAATTCAGCTGTAGAACACAGGTAGAATAGATGGCACCTTGCTGTCCTACACAGAAAGAGAAGGCTCCGGCGGTGGTTCTTCTACCCGAGGGCACTCCGACGATCAAGTCAGTATATCTCTCAAAGATAATCAAGTATTCAACTCACAAGCTTGAGTCTATCAAAAACATACCTTAGACCCATGGGGGTGCCTCTCTTTTATAGTTTACTCAATCCTAGTCCCACTAGAAGCATGACTTCTATGGACTCCAATTCTGTACTTACTTTGAACTCCTCAAGAGATAAGGATAAACTCCCTAAGAGTGTTATCTTTATCCATCCTGAAGTCTTTTTTCATTCTAGGATTCTTGTCCCTTATCCGCTTATCTCGGATTCCGATATCTTCGAAGGTAACCTCGGCAACTCCGAGATAACCTCAGCATAACTACCACTACACGTGGCGCCTCGGCTGGCACGTCGGCGTCACCTTGGCCGGCACGTCGGCGTCACCTTGGCCATGTGTTGATGCTCAGAAAATATATCCCCACAGCCTATATAAGGACTCATGGGAGCTTCTATTTACACATCCATCTTCCCCTCTTTGCACACACTTTATAAAAATTATTTTTATTATAATTTTTTTTTCAAGTGAAATTACTATTATAGACATCAAATAAACACATTCGGAAGTTGAATGTCGAAAAAATAATAAAAATTCGGAAGTCTACTTCCGAACTAATTGTTTATTTTCGGAAAGTTACTTCTGAACCAATTACTTATTTTCGGAAATCTACTTTCGAACCAATTATTTATTGAAAAAGATGTGTAAAGAGGGGAATGGGTGTGTGTAAATAGAAGCTCCCAGGACTCATGCTGAACATTGTGTAGACATACTTCTCTTTATTCATATATCTTGAGACTATTATTTTGAAAGTTTAAAAATTTGAAATGTGAATAAATATTGAAAAACTTTAGTAACTTTTCAATTGAAGAAATTTTTTCAAATGAGACTCATAATTTAAACATCTGGTCTAAACTATTTTTGTATCAAGTAATATACACTTTGTTTGGATAGAGTTTTTCAAAAATACTTTTAAAAAAATTCTACGTTTTTGTCTTCCGTATTTTTTTTTATTGAATTTTTTAATATTTTAAGCAATTTTTTTAATTTTTAGACATACCTAACATAAATATACCTAAAAAGTAAAAAAATTGTGAAAAAAACCTTTTCAAAATTTACTAAATACCAAAAATATAAAAAAAAATACGAGAATTTAGTACATTTTTTACATTTTTATGTATTTATTAATTTTTTAAAATATTTTTTCACAATTTTTTTTTTAGACATATCTAAATAAGGTATACCTAAAAAAATAAAAAAATATTTAAGATTTTAAAAATATTCATTAAAGATAAAAAAAATTAAAAAATTAAAAAATTATACTTTCAAAAAATTTAATCAAAAAAATTCAAATCAAACACACGGATAGTTATCTGTATATTTTTTTTCCTTCCCCACAAATTTATGGATGTGGATATGAGTCTGCAGTCGTCTCTCCGATGTGCCTAAGGCCAAGTTTGACAATCCGAATATAATCTATATTTTTATTTTTTTTATCACATCACCTCTTTACTTTTTTACACATCTTTTTATAAAAAGACAAAAAATACATTTATTTAAGTCATCACAAATAACCCTAAAAATAAATAAGAAAATATAAGTCTGCATCCATGTTGGACACGTACGTTGGACACGTAGAAAGAGCTGGGTTTGAATTGACTGGTAAGTAGGACAATAAATCCTATACCAGATTGCCAGTGTACTCTAAAATGAAAACAAAATATATATCATTGTGGACCCACTAATTTTTTTAGAACTAATTTTTTTAGAAAACATTTAACATTGAAATCTACTCGAGTATTCCCCTTCCGCATTAAACGATTAGCTTGAGAAGTGATTTTTTAATAGTTTTTAAAATTTTTAATTAAAATATGAGATAAATAAAATTATTTTTTTAAGATTAATTTTTTTGGGTTTTACATAAAAAAATGTATAAAATTTAGGAAAAATGAAAAAGAATTTTTACTTTTTCTTAATTATATTTTTAACATTTTAATAATTTTTTAAAACTTTTTTACTATATAGCCTCCTACTAAACAGGTTCTCAAACTTTGTTAGGCTCATTACACCAGCGTTCATGTGGCTTCTATTGGCTAAAACAATTAGTTTTGTTATTAAAAAAACAAAAACATCATTTGGCATACACATTTGTTGTAAAAGGAACTAATTTTAACTACATTTCTTGTAAAAAAAACTAATTTTAATTGCAAAAGTTTTTAAGCTAAAAATTATTTTAGAAATTGACTATTTTAGTTAAAATACGTACAAAATAATAGGGCGAATAAATGATCATTTTGATCATGACGATTTTAAATTATCAATGACTTTTCACAATCATTTTAAAATATCTAGAAATTATCTTTGCAATGATTTTTTGGATATTTTAATCTATTACCAAAATAGTCTGGAGCATGGACGATTTTATTAGGACTTATTTTCAATATGATTTGACGGGAATTAAGTCAAACTATTAGAGTCTATTGATAGTTTACCCTTTAAATTATACATTATTTTAGCAGTAGTGTTTGAAATGTATAAACCAAATTTATTTTAGGGCCGTGTTACGTAGCTCGAAAGGGTGTCCCCCCTAATCCTCCGAAACGAAAAACGACGTCGTTTCGTATTTTTGATTTTTGATTTTTTTGGTTTAATCAGAGAAGAAGAAACAGACGAAGGGAAGAAGGGAAGAAGAAGAAGTAGAGGCAGACAGCGGCGAAGGACGGAAGGGGGCCAAATAAATCGAGGTGGAGGTGGAGGCGGGGGGCGGAGGCGGAGGCAGAGGCGGTATGGGAGGTCATGACGACGAGTCATGACATCCCATGACGAGCTCTTCCTCTGACGACGAGTCATGACCGCCTCTCCCTCTCTCTCTTTCTCTCCCTCTCCCTCTCCCTGTCTCAGAGCTGCATGAAGAAAACGAAGGAAAAAAAAAATGCCCAAAACGACGTTGTTTTGGGCATTAGGGGGATTCGGGGGGAAAGAATTCGAGCTCTGAAACATTATCCTTTATTTTAAATGTGTATATGATTAAGTCACAATCATCCTGGTCAGTTTCATTTTAAAGAATTTTTCTATTGAATTGTTTGAAAAAATAGAAATTAGTTGACAAAAGTAAGACCAAAAAAATATTTTCAAATTTTAAAAATAATTTGCATTAAATTTAGAGAACATTATATAAAAATTATGAGCATGTTTTAATATTTCATTTTTTCACTAAATACGTTTTCAATTAAAAATCAAATTCTTAAAAGGAAACCAAAAATGAAATAAATTTAAAAGTAAATTACACTGACCACCCTTTGTTGTCCAAATTGTGAGACTTATTATCTTTTCTTCAAACTTTAGAAAAATCAATTTAATTTATTCTAAATTTAAATTTACACTATACATTAAACTTTTTTGAACAATTACCGGGGCCGGCTTTGGCTCAAAGCGGGCAAAACCATCGCTTTGGGCCCCTAACAATTGAGTGAAAAAAAGCTCCGATTTTGTTTTTAAGCTATTATATTAGTTCAAAATTTTTTTTTTTATCTAAATTTGAAAAGTCCCAACAAAGTTTGGTGAAAATTCAAAACTAATAATTGATTGTTGTGGTAAATTATTTAAAACAAATGGATGATTGTTTTTATTGACAAAAACAAAAAAGTAGATTAATATGGTGAATTATTTTAAATTAAATAACGTATGGATTGCGTATAGAACACGATTTATTATTATATCAGCTACATTTGTTTTTGGGAAAACAAACTTTTCAAATTTAAAATTGATTCAATTTTATTTTCGATTAACTATGTTACAAAAAAGAAAGGATGTATTAGCAATTTAATCCATTAAAAATGATTTAGGTCGTTTGGTAAACATTTTGGACTAAAAAATCACAAAAGAACAAAAAAAGCCAAAAAATTACAAAAAGACAAAATAAGCCAAAAAAAAAAAAAAAAAAAAACACCATTCTAAAGCTAAAAAGTCAAAAAAGCCAAATAAGAATACCAAACGACTAAAAAAGTCTCAGGCTAAAAAAGTCCAAAAAATCAAAAAACCAACTAAAAAATCATTGCCAAACGGGCACTTAATAAGTTGAATTATGCAAATTAGATTAGCATTCTTGTACAATTTGTTTACTTTTTATTTAGTATTTTAGCTTGAATTATTTTAATTTTTTTTAATTGTAAACTTTTTTATATATTTAAATATATTTAAATAATTATATATATGACCAAAATTTAAATACATGATCATTTGATCAATTTTTTTTTTTTATAAAAATATATGAAAGATCTCATATTAAAAATTCGCTTTCACCAACAAGATTTCAAAGCTAGCCCTGACAATTACGTGTGTAATATTTTTGGTAGGTAGCATTCTTTTGTTAAAACATGGGGAAATTATTTATAAGTCTTATTACGGAGACTTATGCTACATATAATTTTACGAAAAAATTTATGTTCCCATAAGTCCTGTGTGAAGTTTGTTAACACATTACCCTCAATATTAGTTGTTAATATCATAAAAAATGGTAAACCCATATATAGGAAATTGAATGTTACCATAGATTAAGTTTGTGAAACGTAACGTGACACCTACATAAACGTAACGTAACGTGTCACGTTACGTTTCGCAAACTTAAGTTTTTGATTTTTTAAATTGAATGTGAAAATGTTACTTGTTCGTGTATTTTGAAATTCACATTCATATAGATATGATCTATAGTAACATTCAATTTCCTATACCATAGATTAAGTTTGCGAAACGTAACGTGACACTTACATAAACGTAACGTAACGTGACCATATCAGATGGGACACTACATAAACATAACGTGACGTGACACCTACATAAACGTAACGTAACGTGACACCTACATAAACGTAACGTGACGTGTCACATATTATTTTTTCTATTACTTGTATTAAATTTTGACTTTTATTTTTAGGGAGACTTATTTATAAGTCAATTTCAGAACACTTATACTACGCTAAGTCCTATGTAATTTCTTATAGAGTCTCAAGACCTATTTAGATAGGAAGGTATTCTACAAGATACTACATAAACGTAACGTGACATGACACTTACATAAACGTAACGTAACGTGACACCTACATAAACGTAACGTAACGCGACACCTATATAAACGTAACGTGACACCTACCTAAACGTAACGTGACATCTACATAAATGTAATGTAACGTGTCACGTTACGTTTCACAAACTTAATGAGTTTTTATTTTTTTAAATTGAATGTAAAAATATTGCTGGTTTATGTTGGTATCACGTTACATTTCATATTGTCACGCCCTCAAAAAAATACATAAAACCCATCATTTTATACATGCATTGATATAAGGGAAATCATCTATTTCTATTCATCAGAGTAGTTCTTACCGTGGTATCACATGTTAACAACAAAAGCAACTGCCCTAAGGGCTTACAGCTTTCCAAGTCAACACTTGGTTACACAAAAGATGAGTACTAACTCTATACGAAGAAGCCCTAGGCTTGATATACATGTAATACAAATAAACAAAATAATCAAAAAGAGTCTTCGACTCTCATCATCGTCCAAGCTATGACCTTGGAGGTGGCATGCTACCTGTACCTAAAAATGATATTCCCATATAGGGTGAGCCACAGGCCAGTAGAAATACACTAAACCAACTATGAACAATGACTAAAAGATTAGCAGTTGATAGATGGCCAACACTGATACATCCACATATATCACATTTCAATTATATGACTTACAAATCCATGTTACTTTTCATCTTCCATTTTCCAATAGATAAGCATATGAGCTCTATCAACACCTCAACAGATAAGTATAAGAACTATATAACACATCAACAGACAAGCATATGAGCTGTATCCATACTTCACTAGACAAGCATATGAGCTGTATCTACACTTCTCAAAGATAAGCATATGAGTTGTATCTTCACTTCTCTAGACAAGCATATGAGCTGTATCTACGGAGTTCATCCTCCATCTCCTCCCAACACTATCCGGTTTAGAGGTCCATCCCCTATCTTCCCCTAAACCGCGGAGTACATCCCCCATCTCCTCCTCTACACATAATGCACATAAACACAAAGGTTCTATACACAATCAATCAATACATAAAATTAATGTATTCTATCCACCGTCATACTCTATGACACATTCAATCGATTAGTTTTAGTTTGCCTAATCATCATGCATTGTCTACAATAATCAAGACTATTTGTAGACACCCCATTTTTGACCGTCCTCAAGACTTGGACGTCACCGTTTGAACACTCGGCGATTATCCATGTTTGTATTCGTCTCGAGTTCCCGGAGGTCTCGGCTGCGCGCCTTGCCTCAGGACCTCTTGACTCGACTGCTTTGTGTATGGTTTTGGCACCAAACACCTGTGTTTTTGCCTTGAAGGGCAGGGAATGGCTTGTTGGCCATCCCCACACCCCACCGGCCCTACCCTACCATCACCGGCTGCATATGTGTACCACCGGCCATGGTTTCTTAAAAACAATGGCCGGTCGGCACTATGTTTAGCCGACCGGCACTTTATTGTGCCGATGACCTATTTGGTTGGCCGATGACCCTTCGCACTTTGAGCATGGTGCATGCCACCGTGCTACCGGAATGCACCCACACCACTCCCCATGAACAGGGATGACCCCTTTGCACCTTTGAACCCCCAAACCTTCTAGAAGGTTGAACCCTTTGGCCAAGCTTCTTGGAGAAGCTTAGCCAGCTGTCTTAGCTTCTCCAAGAAGCCAAGCCCCCTTTGCACCTCTTGACCCTTTCTCTTTTGCTTAGCCACTAAGCTTCTTGGCTTGTTTTTGCCTATTTAAAACACTCATTCTCTCCCTTTGTTGGAGGTTAGCCATTTTTGAACAAAAAATCAGAGCTTGTGTATCTATATATCTGCCATATATCTCCTCTCTCTAGATTTTCCCTCTCTCTCCTCTTGTGTGTGTGTTTTTAGGCCTAAAAGTGTAGTTTTACCTTACTTTTGCACACACACACAAACTATCACACCTTAGCTCGAGATTGGGAGGCTTGGAGGGTTGTTTCTTGAGCATTTGGACTAATTTTGATCAGTAGAGGGTGGCTAGACCAACTGCTCTTCAAGGTTTCTTCAAGGGTGAGCACTTTACTTTAGATTCTTCATTTTTGCAACAAGTTTTTACCTGTCTTGCTTGCTGATTTAGGCTTTGTGTTTAACATGAAAAAGTCTTATATTTTTATGCTTAAGAACTTTCATTAAGGGTGTTTTGTGGTTGGGGGTCGAAATCTCCCTCTTAGGCCTTGTTTGGCCTCTTTTGGTCCATTTTCCTTAAGTCTTGCTTATGTTGTTGTGTTGATCTTCTCACCACTGAAATCTAGTGAATTTTTAGTGGTGATGAAGGTGGTTTGAAGTCTTGTATAGGGGAGGGACACCCCCCCTTTCCCCTTTGTCCCTCTTTGCCCCTTTGTTTTGGCCTAGAGGGCAACATGCATTTTTAGTCTTATATGCCTTCATTTCAGAGCTTATTTGAATGTTTTGGAGCATGTTATATCTCTGTTTTTGGTCGGATTTGTAGCCCTTAGCATGCATCTTATACTTGCTTTGTAAGGCTCTACTTTGCCTAGAAATGTGCCATGAGTTTAGCCTTGTATATCCTCATGTTTTAGCTTGGCTTATTGAAGCTTTTGGTCATGATTTGTCACGTTTTAGGTCTGTTGGACACTGGTTTTACCATTTTTGGCATGCTTAATGTAGTTGCTTTGCATTGTGGCTTGTAAGCCTTGAGGATGTGATCCATGTATATGCATTGGATAGGTTATTTAGATGATTTGGAATCATTTAATATGTTATTTCAGTCCCTATACCATGTTTATATGTCCCCATTTATCATCTCATTCATGCTTTGAAGTGTTGTAATCTTGTGCCTTAAAGGGTGGTCATTGGCCATGCTTGCATGTTTAGGTATTTGGGTCGCCATGTCATGTGTTTTTGTGGCTTATTTTTGCATGCTACACATCTATTTTTGGTTGCTCATTCTATGCTATGAGTGGTCTTGTTAGTGATGGTGTAATGCTCCATTTTGTGCCTTAGTCTTAGGCCCCATTTGGTTTGCATGTTAGCATGAATAATTGTCCATTTTAGGCACTTTTGGCCACTATTTTGGGGTGGATTGAGGTCTGCCCCTTTATGGTTTAAGCCCATTTTTGCATGTTTGTCTCATGTTCTTTCCATACTTGCTTCATTAAGTGTGGTAGCATGATAGTTTTATTACATGATTTGTTCTTGTTTGAATTGCATTTGCATCTCGTATGCTCAACCATTTTGTATACTTAACATGATGTTGCATAGCATTTGGCATGCCTTGCATTTTAGTATCATGTTGCATTGTTAAGCCATGTTTGCATAACATGCATTGCATTACTTGGTTTGGGGTGTCAAACCAAGTGTGAGAGATGAGAGGTGTTTGTACTTTAAGTGACAAAACACGTCTCAATTCTCATGTCACTAAGGCCCTTGACTTGGACATGATAGGATCTTAGTCCTCATTTGTGTGTTGCATGCATCTTTACATTGAATTGCAATCTTGGTCCCTTAGGCCATCATGCATCAAAATGCATAATTGGTGGCCCAAGGACCAAGGGCCATGCTTCCTTGAGTCCCATACATGATAGGGGGCATGGCCATGCTTTCATGTGCCCAAAATTCCATACCATACAATCGTCATTCTCTTGTTATCGTTAAAACCAGATTCTGCAGAATTGTTTGTCGATCGGCAATACAGTGTCGACCAAGCAATGTATTGGTGGCCGACAACCTCATATAATGACAGATATTTTACATGGCCGGTGGCCATTTCATCCAGCCGATGGTGTGAAGCAGTGTGCATATAAGGTATCTTGGGACTTTGGCAGTCTTTGGAGAGGCAGGACAGTGAAAACAGAGGCGGCAGTGGTATGGTACAGGCTTTCCGGGCAAGACGGATCGAGCATGCATCATTCGCGCATCCCGAGGCAGGACTGAGGCCCCCCTTCTTTTTACATTTGATTTAATTTGATAATTAGAATCTTTGTAATAATTTATTCTGTATTTGGACTGTACTATTTGGGACTGTATATTCTTTTAGTCCCTCCGAGTAAGGGCGCAATTGTGTAATAAGTGTGGGTGAGTGTGTGCATGTCTTCTAACCCCACGTCTTTCTTCCCTTTTATTTACCTGCTTATGATGGTAGATTAGGGCATATTGAAAATTAGCATACCTTATGCAATGCATGCGTGCATCCATACATCTGTTTTCCATGCATCGGGCTCGGCACATCACGCTAACTGCATATGTATTTCAAATTCCAAGATGAGTACTTGTTAGTTGTAGCATTTCACATGCCATGCTTAGGATAGCCGAGCCCGTCAAGATTGCATCTTTGCTTGTGTTGCATTAGCCACTTAACATGAACTAGGATCATGCATATGATTACTAACTAAGTTTCTGTTTTGGCTTGGAGTACTAGATGAGTTTTTATGCTTTAGCATATCGCATGCGTGTGAATGCCGCCATAAAAGCATGATTACCATGAGGCTAGCTGCTTATGTGATATAACTGCTTGAATGCCTGTGGATGGAGGTCAAATTACCTAAATTGGGATAATGCATTAAAACTGTGAGTTTTAAGCCCACTAGATAGTGGCAAAACCATCTTTTTCTAAAGCCCACTTGAGGGTGGCAAAACCTGCATTTTAGCCTACCTGTGGGTAGCAAACCATTTTTCAAAACGAACGCATAATGTCTTGTTCCAATTTAGGCGATTTGGTCTATACTTGTTTGCTGTGCGCATAACATAGTAAAACTAGGCTAATAACCGGAATAAGAACATATAATGTTTTCAAAATTAGATATCACGGTTAGTAGAGGCCGATCTTTGATCGGGCGAGAGGGGGTGCTCATAGCTGACCTTCCCCAATCGTACCCAAGTTCCCGAGCCGAGGCAACTTTGGTGATGATGGACACGTGGCCTTTGGCACTGAGTTAGGGTTTCCTAAATTCTCCCATTAAAAAATATTTAGGTAGCGACTCTGTATCTGGCAAAGCGATCCATGTTTGGTACTTTTTTCAAAAATCTGTTTTCTCAAAAACGATTTGCCGGATTTGGACTCTTTGGTTTAGATTTAGAACCGTGACAATTTGAGTCCGAACTGTAGTAGACCCGCAAAAACGAACAGAACGGGACTTAACCCTCCCGGGGCGTTTGGGGACGTCTGCAGTTTCTGGCGACTCCGCTGGGGAGTTTAGAGGGCTTGACTCGAACTTGTGATATCCTGTTTTGATTTCATTTATGTGTCTCTTTGCATTGCATGTGCATTGGTGCGCCTAGGACACCGTGTTTTCCATCTGCCATTCCTGAACGGTGTTTTCCATCTGCCATTCCTGAACGGTTTGCCGGAGGCTTGTCTTGTCAAGGCATGACCATAAGGCTGACTGGTTATGGGCTCTGACAGCATGGGAACACAAACCCCGGTTTTACCGAGGCACCCTTTTTGACCATTCGACCTAGTGCATATTCGGAATCCATAGTGACCATTCCAAACTAGGACAGGTTGCTTACCCGATGATAGGTTGTTTGGAACCGCTGTGTGCGTAGTGAAACCCTAGCTCTTGACAAAATAGGACAGGGAAACCCTACCCCAACATAGGGGTGTATTGGCTCTCATTTACCTGCTATGTGCTTTTAGAATGTATCTCTACAGGAATGCGCATATCAGTTTGCAAAGTTTTGGTATCCGGCCTGAGGGCACCAGTAACAGTATTTTGGGGAATCAGTTATCTGTGGGTACCAGATTCAGACTTGGGGGCAATGATTCAGAAACAGTGATCAGTATTTGAGGAACAGTGTATCCAGTTCACTAGCAGTGTGTTATGATATCCAACCGTGTGTTGTATGTTTATTTTGCGTCGTTATGCTGTCCGATTGTCTGTTTATTTATACTCTTTATTTATCTTTTTACTAGGTAGTTGAGCACGATTGCTTCTGACCCAGTAGATATTCCCCAAGCACTCTGGACTAGAGGTCGTCGACTCCATCGATCTGAGGATCTGGTAGACGGACAACCAGTGTACTACTCTCTACCCCCGGTTACTAGACGGAGGACAGCCAGGCAGAGGACATCAAGACTGTGATCAGAGGGCCTTATCTACCCCACCTGTGTTTAGTAGGGATCAGGGTTCCGTGTCACCAACAGAGAGAGAATATATACCGGTAATTCAACCAGAGCAGGATAGTATGGCTAGTTTAGAGGAGATGGTGCGCCACCTCCAAGAGAGCATGAAAACAATGCAGCAGGATGCCGTCCGTCAGGCAGAATTCGCCAGGCAACAGGCCACAGTTGTGAAGGAACAGGTAGAGACAATTGCTAGGCTAGAGCAGCAAACCGGAGCATCTCCTTCGCATCAAGCTCCTCCCCCACCAGGAGTTCCAAACCCTGAAGACACCAATGTTCGAGAATGATCTGTAACTTCCCACAGACCACCCCCACCTCCAACCCTACCTCAAATCCAACCTCACTATCAAAACACCCACCAACCTACCGGACTCTCCTTTGAGTTCGAGATCGATCCCAATCAGACCGAAGTTGAGCAAGCTTGAAAAGCTATTCAAGAGATCCCAAGGGGTCAAGACTATCCCCAATATTGAAGATGGATACACTGATGCAGCTGTGACGCTGCCCGACAGATTCAAAATGCCTCATATTGATCGATTTGATGGGTCCGGGGACCCCATGGTGCATTTAAGACTATTTTCAGATATCCTAAGGCCAATGGGCCTCAGTAGGCTTCAGAAGTTGTCTTTATTTGGCCGGACCTTGTCGGGTGTGGCGGCCATATGGTATGTGTCACGACCCAAACTCGGCCCTATGGGTTTAGCATCAGAATCGCCAAGAATCCGAGATTAATAACTAGTGTCCATTGAAAAACATTTTTATCCACATATGCATACATATAGACATATATACATATATTTACATTTCTTGATGGCAAAGGGAAACACATAGCCTTAGCTTGGGTTTGGAACCTCTGGTTGGCTTGACAAATTTGGGATTAACCCCGACGCCTCTAGCTTTGACCCGGTGCTTGATCACCTACATATACATATGAGCAGTGAGCTAAAGCCCAGTGAATAACATAATGCATAAGGAGTTAAGAATGAATGCCTTTCAGTCTTAAAATAATCATTTCAATTTGCTCATCAATCATTCATTTTGTGACCCTCACATGAGGCCATAACATTCGTTCATTAGCATAACAGTACAGTAGTGGTTCCAACATGGAAAACAATTCCACATAGACTCATAGACCGTCGATGCAAATCCACCCATTCATACATAGACCGTCGATAGCGAGGAAATGTCTTCTCGGTGGCAATAACCATGTATAATAGTTGCTAAAGATGCCACATTATCATTCAGGATATCGAATATACATTCATTCAGTAAACAGTGAACAGTTCAGTAAACAGTTCAACGATAGTTCAATCCAGTAGTGGCAATAACCATGTATAATAGTTGCTAAAGATGCCACATTATCATTCAGGATATCGAATATACATTCATTCGGTAGTTCAATCGAGATAGTCATTTTTGAACATATTTTTATACAATTGTTACTCACAGTGTTTTGGGCGATCAGTAGTTAGAGCGTCTCCTCGAAATGCCAACCCTATACAATTAACAGGTTGAACACACTAAGTTCCATAATTGGAAAAGATCACAACTTAATCCTTACATTTGGCTTGGTGTGTTCTACATCTCTATCCTCATTAAGATGTCTTAAACTAGGCCTAAGAATGCCTAGAATGGAATGAGGATGCAAAGATGCACTTAGAAAATATTTCGCAAAATGTGCTGAAAATAGGCGCCTCGCTCGAGCGAGCCTTTCTTCGCTCGAGCGAGCTTCCAAAATCAAAGGGTTAGCCTTCCTTCGCCGAGTGGTCCGATGAATGGATGCTCGAGTTTTACGCGATACGATGCTCGAGCGAGCTTCCAAAATCAAAGGGTTCGCTCGAGCGAGGAATCCTTCGCTCGAGCGAGGAAGCCAAATCTGGAATTTCCAGATTTGTCTCCCAAGTTCGAACCAAGCATTCAACCATCCAAAACTCAACCTCTTGGCCCCAAATTCTAGAAAATACACTTAAACTCAATGTATAACAAGTTTCAAAAGCTAATTTGCACATGCAAGGGCCAAGGGTTGGTCAATTAAAGCCATTTTCAAACCCATTTTAAAGAAAAATATGTAAACATGCAATGCATGAGTTTTAAACCAATTTCAAGGTTCAAATCTTACTCTATTGAGCTCCAATCTTTGAAAACAATGTGGAAACATGGTCTTATACACGAGTATGAGCTTGCATGTTAACAATATGCCATGTAATAAATTCAACATGCATCAACACCAACATGCATGCATGAATTAAGTTATAATACAACACTATTGAACCAAGTTATGTCTTAGTTCTACAATTTGCCATGAATCTAGCAAGAATCAACTTTAAGGACATCAATAAGGGCTGGAATTCCTTACCTAAGTCTTCAATTAGGAGGATACAAGCTCAAGTTTGTAATTTATCCTTCAATCTTCAAGTTTCTTAGCAAAATCAAGCAATGCAAGAAGGAAATCAATTATCTCCCTTTTCTCTCTCTCTAATTTCGGTGGGATTAAGGGAATGAAGTTAAGCAAAATGTTGCCTAAGTGTGTAAAGGCTCTACAATGCTAAGAATAAGCAAAAGCCACTCAATGGCAATTCCGTAAATAAGGCGACTTTTATGCTTAGCTTATATTAATCTAATTTAATCATACCAAATCGATCTTCAATTAAATATACCATAAAACCACATAATTTATGGTAATCATGAAACACTAAACAATTTTCAGTTTGGTCGCCAATAAGGCCTTCAATTTGCAGTTTAAACGTAAACACACGAACAGATAATTAAACCATCGAACAGATGGAAATGCAATACTATAGACACACTTAGTCAATTCAATTCTACAAAGAGTTTGGTCCTCCAAACTCGAAGTAACAAACAACACTAGAGATGATACTTAACATAAAGGTAACTTTCATTCTATAACAGGAGCATAATCATATTAAAACAGAATCTTATGCACTTTCAGTTTTCCGTCAAGGACAGATTCGGGTACATGTTCATTCTCATATTCTGGTCCAAAGCATACATAGCCACAATTCTTGCATTAAGAATATGCGGTGCATTCATTAGCGCTACTAGAGCAGATACAGTGCAGAAAAAAATATAAGTTCCATAAAGGAATCTCCGATACCGGGCAGCTAACATATATCACATAATACCAAGAGTCACGATTTACTTATCAGAGATTGAACAGTCATTCAATATACAACATATAGCATTTCAGAAACAAAACTTATTTCGTGACACGGAACATGAATGTATTGACAATGCAATATAGTAGTATTCACACTACTCATATCAAGTACTTATCGGGGTTATAGGTTTGCACTGGTGCTAGTTTCATAATTAATTTTCCCCGTTAAGTTACAGAGATTCGATCCATTCAATTTCGAGTCTTTCATTCAGTCTTTGTTCAATCCAGTTCTCGGTTCAGTAATCCATTACAGATTCGGTCATCGCACAAGTCGATACAAAAGCAGTCATACAGATTACATGTACTTCAAGACAGTCAGAGTTTATGATCAAAACTTGTCAGATCCCGATAATCACCAAAATCATCATTTACTAGTCAAACAAGTTCATGGTTATATAAGTAATCACATGTCACATGCACATTGTAACCAAATCAGATAATACCCTTCTCAATAAGGGTTTCCTCATCTCAATTCGATGAAAGTTCCACCAGGTCAATTCAGATGCAAGTTTTGCCCGATCATATCAAGTAAAAGTTAAGCATCAAGCGAAGTTCCATAAAGGGTTTCATCAACCCACGGTTCCATCGATTAGTTCGATTCAAGGTTCCATTCTTACCATTTTTAACATTAGTTCATACTCGGTCATTTTGGGTACAGTTTCACAATTAGTCGACTTCATCAATTGTCAAACTTGCATTATCATTTCAATTCATATCAAGTCATATACTATGTGTCCCTCCCAACAAGTTGATTATTCATATCGAGGATAAGCATTACAATATAGCAATTTTCCAAATAAGTCTTTCATAGAGGCATGGTTCTTGGTGACACATAATAGTGAGTTATCCTACGAGGGTTCCAAATCAATCATCATTAAAGCATAGGCTAGTCAACTCAAGCAGTCATGTCAATTTTCCACAATCACTAGAGTTTATCATTTGGGGTCTTTACACACAATTCGGAGTTATAATCCCAGCGGTTAAATCATTGAACAAATGACATAACATAACAATCATCCCGAAAGGTGTCATGTATGTGCGTTCGAGTCTACTAACATTCCCAATTCGGATTTCACAAGTTCAATGTACAATACAAAGATAGTTAAGGTAACCAATCATACGTCTATCCATTCTAATAACATCCTTAAGCAAAGGTAAGCAGATATGTACATAAGTCTAAACAGTTTCCATAGCATGGGTAATCGTTAGCATGAGGTTTTTACAGTGTCGCACATATAGTTCGCATCAACGGTAGATTTCAAAGGATCCATTATTCACGGTCCAAATGGAGGGCCAAGGCTTCGATGATGACCTTGAGGCCTAAGGACAAAGACTAGATTCGGATGATTGTGCGCAATCTTCAGCCAAAGTTGATGCAAAAGATGATAGTACTTCCCTTTCCTACTTTTTCTGACCTACACGAAATGGGGGTACAGATTGAGGATGCCTTGAAGCAAGGCTTGATTGATAACGACCGGGAGCAACCCCGACGAACTTTCAATCGTGGTAGCAATCTGAGCGGCGGCACTACAACTACGAGAGCCTCCGAGGTGAGCATGGTCACCACTAACCCCCTCAAGAAATCTGGTAATTTGCACCATTCTCGGTCGTCCGAAGTAACCATAAATGACCAAATACCCACCCAAGAACACGGAACCTTCGCTCCACTTTATATGCCCCTATCCAAAGCTTTGGGGTTTTAATCAAAAAGGGCATTTGAAGCCCCTAGAGCCATGACCCTACCGAAAAACTTCCCATTTCCCATAACCCGACCAAATATTGTTCATTTCACCAACAAGACAGTCACGACACCGTCGGTGCTTGGATTACGTCATGAAATTCAGGATCTCATCGATAACGGGGTGATTTTGCCTCCCGAGAAGCCCAATGTTACTACAAACCCTCTCCCCACACATAACCAAGCTCCACCACCCAAAAGACTCAATTTCATCCAAACTGGGATTGTGTCCTACAATCCTAGTATCTATATCACACCTTCCCACCTGCCCAAACCAGAGGTGTTCCTTCCCGACTGCACCGACTTGTACATGATGGACATCTCCATAATCCAACTTAAGCCAGCGGTGGTGACCACCGAGAACAGGAGAGAGGAGATCCCAAAGGAAATACGGGTTGTTGAGCCAGAGTCTGCGGAATCTGGGAGTTATGTTGAGAAGACATATAGTCCGGGTGACTACATTTCATCAATAGGTCGAGATGGGCCAGGAGTAGAACTACCAACAGAGGGAGAGTTGTGTGTGATTCACGGGGATAGTTTGGGACGAAGCAGATAATCTAACGGTTGTGGAAGCGGACTTTGCCAATCTCGGCTTTACAATGACCAAGACCGGAGGATCGGCGATCGCGTGGTTCGATTATGAGAATTCAGAAATTATTGGGTGGTTGGACGATCAACCCGATGTGATAGGAGAATTTGATCGAGCGAGGGCTCGCGAGGTTGAGAATATCGATGACGACGGGAGGGTCGAAGAAAAAGTACATCGCCGGAAGCGCCGGTGTCAAGAATTCGCCGAGATTGGAGTATTTTGAGTCAGGATTATTGAGCGATCAATTATGTCGGAACAAGCAAGTTTTGAAGATTCCGAGAGAATCAGAAAGGCAAAGACCCATGTGGGAGCTGAAACTGCTGAGTGCACAAGAACCGAGGGCATGTGGATGGAAGGTGCTGTGAGCGCAAAAACAGCCATATCAGAGCCGGATAGGTGTCTGTCGGCCGCTGATGGAATGTGGTGGGAAGATGAGGATTTATGTCTTGCCCATATGGACGAAGATTGGGGAAACAGCCGGCCTGATGACACCTGGTACCTTGGAGAGGTCGACCACATGACGCGGAGTGGGCGGTATTTCAAACCCCCACACTTAGATCAACCAGAGGCCTCGGGGAAGGATAGAGAAGTTGAGAAGCAAAAGGAGAAGCAGCTTGAAGGAAGGCGTACTCAAACGACTAAAAAGATACAAGCAGACATCTCCATCTGGGGACTGCTCATGGCCTCACGAGTACATAGGCAGGCTGTCCTGACGGCCATGGATAAGGCCAAACTCTCTATAGAGACTACACGGAAGCGGTGGTTGAAATTTGGTTTTCGGGAGGAGGTTCCCGGCATTAACTTTTCGGACAAAGAACTTCCGCCCGAGGGCATAAATCACAATAAACCCTCTACATCTCGTGGAATGTAGAGATAAGTGGATCTGGGTGGTACTTGTTGATCTGGATCCGCCATCAACGTCTGCCCAGCAAGGACGGCGTATGCGATTGGCTTGAAAACCGCAGATTTCGTACCAACAGCCCAGGTCATCCGGGCGTACGACAATACAAGTAGAGAAGTAATGGGAACAGTTAAAGTTCAGACAAAGGTTGGGCCAGGGCAGCACGAGATAGATTTCCATGTCCTAGAAGTTCCCGCAACTTTCAATTTGCTTTTAGGGCGACCGTGGCTGCATCAGGTGAAGGCAGTGTCATCTACTTTGCATCAAATGGTGAAATACCCCTATGGGAAGGGAGTAGCCATTGTCTTTGGGAATTCATCAATCCACCCACCACCGGAGGTATCCACGCCTGTTCTAGAAATCGAGCATGGCATGGAGGATGTGTTCATATCAGGTTTTACCTTGGCCGAGGCTTAGGTCGTACAGAATATCATGGCTGCTAACGAAGGGATATATGTCAGTGTTCAAGCAGTGTATCTCATGAACAAGCTCCAATACATCCCCGGGATGGGATTAGGAAAGAGTGGCCGTAAGGGCATCGCGGCATTGGCCGAAGTGCCGCATAACCCCTATACCTTTGGACTGGGTTATCTGCCCACCAAGGAAGACTGGGTAAGGAAAGGAAAAGAGATGGCTGGAAGAGCCAAAGCAAAACAAATGGGAAAACCCTTTGAATTGATGCATCGGCCCATCCAGGGTACCCTAAACGGACGCTTCGTCCGGGAGGGGGAGGATTTTCCATTCTGTGGTTTTCCGGAGCCATGGCTGAACGCAGAGAAGAAGCACTTGCCAAGGTTCAAAATTTTCTTTGACTGCGATTGCTTGGGGATGATGTTGTCAAAGAGCGAGCAGACCTTGATTGAGGTTGAGCATAGCAAAGAATTGGAGTCTGCGGACACAGAGCTTTGAAATGGGGTAGCGCTGGCATGTCTACTTTCAGATCCTTTGATCGACCAGTTGTGCTTAGGGATAACTCCTCGGTGTCCATGATCGGAGATGAAACGGCTGCGGGCCTACCAGCAGCTATTTTGGATGCATCCATCGCACCCTCCCTCACCTGGCAGTACGAGGAGGGATTTTTGTCAAGCAGCACCGGGTCAGGTAGTGAGCCGGAATCTGATTCCACCGAGTCTTGTGAGTCGGAATCAGGTTCCAGCTCGTCTGAGTCTGAGTCCGGTATTCCTGGGGGTGATAACCCGGATGCCACAGTCCTGTCCAGGTCGTCTTTTTCGTTCTCTTTTGAGTCTGTTGTAACAGAAGAATTGGACGGTTTGGAAGTACATAATGAGAATGAGGTGAATGTGGTTTCCGAGTACTTTTCTGTGCCTTTGATTTATTGCTTAAATCAGGACTTTCAAAATTTTGATGAAAACGACGAGGACGAAATTCCTCCGGTTTTGCAACGACTAATTGAACAAGAGCAGGAGAGGTTTGTTAAACCCTTAATTGATGAAATCACTACCGTGAACATTGGTACTGAGAAGGACCCGCGGCTGGTCCAGATCGGGTCCACGTTGTCTTCGGAGGAACGCGAGCGCTTAGTCGCTTTATTAAAAGATTTCAAAGATGTTTTCGCGTGGTCCTACGAAGACATGCCTGGAATCGATCCTGAGATTGTACAGCACCGGATCCCTCTTGACCCCGAGGCCCGACCTGTCAAACAGAAACTCAGGAGGATCCGCCCTGATTGGGCCATTAAGATCAAGGAAGAGGTCACCAAGCAGATTGACGCAGGCTTCCTGCTGGTATCCGAATACCCGACTTGGTTGGCCAACATTGTTCCAGTGCCGAAGAAGGATGGCAGAATCCGGGTATGTGTGGATTTCAGGGATTTGAACAGAGCCAGTCCGAAGGATGACTTTCCCTTACCGCATATCGACGAGTTGGTAGATTTCACAGCGGGGCATGCTTTGCTTTCGTTTATGGATGGCTTCTCAGGTTATAATCAGATAGTAATGGCACCCGAAGACGGGGAAAAGACTGCTTTTACCACCCCGTGGGGTACATATTGCTACAGAGTGATGCCATTTGGGTTGAAGAACGCTGGGGCTATATATCAACGGGCTGCAACCACAACATTACATGACATGATCCATAAAGAGGTCGAGGTGTACGTGGATGACATGATTGTCAAGTCCAAAGAAAGAGAGGGCCACTACACCGCCTTGCAAAAGTTTTTCCAAAGGATTAGAGAATTTAAACTCTGGTGAATCCTCGAAGTGTCGTTTGGTGTTACAATGGAAAAAATCTTTGGGATTTCGATTACACAAAGGGGCATCAAGTCGCCCCTTCCAAAATGAAGGCCATCTTAGCACTGCCACCACCAATGGCTGAAAAGGTGGTGCGAGGCTTTCTCGGTAAAGTGCAATTCATAATGCGGTGTATCTCAAAACTAACCTGATCTTGTGAGCCACTTTTTGGTCTCTTGAAGAAAAGAAAGAAGTTCCAATGGGACGGCCGATGCCAAGCAGCTTTTGAACTGATGAAGGAATATTTACAGAACCCGCCCGTGTTGTCACCACCAAAGCCAGGGAAACCGTTGATATTGTATCTGTCAGTAACCGAGACTACAATGGGCTGCATGCTCGCACAAGAGTCGGAAGATAAAGTGGAAAGGGCCATCTACTATCTGAGCAAGAAGATGCTGGATTACGAGACCCGCTACACTCCGCTGGAGAAGGCTTGTTTGGCCTTGGTATGGGCTACCAGGAAGCTGCGGCACTACCTGTTAGCTCACTCTGTAATGTTGGTTTCACGACTCGATCCCATCAAATATCTTTTCGAGAAACCAGCACTTACGGGTAGGCTAGCTCGTTGGCTGCTGTTGCTCTCCGAATTTGATCTCAAGTATGTGACGCGCAAGTCGGTAAAAGGGAGAGCGGTAGCAGAGTTCCTTGCCGACCACCCGGTTGAAGGGGATGAAGCGGTTGAGTACCTATTCCCAGATGAAGCCATTTTGCACATCGAAGATGAAACTTGGACGATGTACTTTGACAGAGCGTCAAATCAATACGGGTATGGGATAGGGGTGTTGCTGATAGCGCCTGACGATTCCCGTATCCCTTTAGCATTCAAGCTCCGGTTCAAAGTCTCGAACAATGAGGCAGAATATGAGGCATGTATTGCCGGTCTAGAAGCTGCCCTAGAATTAGGGGCAAGACGGTTGGACGTCATTGGGGATTCGAACCTTGTTGTGTCGCAGGCAAAAGGAGACTGGAAAGTCAAGGAGGAAAAGATGATAATTTACCACCAGACCTTGGATTTGTTAATTCCTCGGTTTGAGAAGCTAAATTTCACTCACCTAGTAAGAGAGAACAACAGGTTCGCAGATTCGTTAGCAACTCTATCTTCCATGATAGACATCCCATCTGGAGTTCGGATGCGTCCAGTCATTATTGACCAGAAATTTGCACCTGCCTACGAGTCAATCTCTGCCATAGATGAAGTGCAGGACAACAACCCTTGGTATTACGACATATGGAACTTCTTGGAGAAGGAGGCGTATCCACCAGGGGCAAATGCCAAGGACAAAAGGGCAATCAGAAGAATGGCTGTTCAGTTTATCATCTGCGGGGGTAAATTGTACAAGAGAGGTCATCTGGGAATGCACAAGCTGTGTGTAGAAGCTGAAGAGTCGAAGCGCCTGATGGAGGCCATCCACGGAGGAGAATGTGGGGCACATATGAATGGGGTGATGCTGGCACGGAAGATCCTCAGACAGGGCTACTACTGGTCTACCATGGAAGAGGATTGTATCGGCTTTGTTCGGCGATGCCACAAATGCCAGATTCACGCAAATCGCATGAACATCCCGCCGTCAAAGCTGTACAACATGACTTCGCCGTGGCCATTTTCAGTTTGGGGAATTGATGTGATTGGGGCTGTTACCCCGAAGGGGTCGAATGGGCATGAGTTTATCTTGGTAGCAATAGATTACTTTACGAAGTGGGTCGAGGCCCAATCTTATGCGGTGTTGAAGGCTTCGCATGTCGCAAAGTTCATCAGAAACAACATCATCTGCCGTTATGGAGTCCCGAATGAGATCATTTCAGACAATGGTTCCCACTTCAAGAAGGAGGTGATTGATTTGTTGGAGAAATACAATGTGGCTTTTCATAAGTCGTCCACATATCGGCCGCAGACCAACGGAGCAGTTGAGGCCGCCAACAAGAACATCAAACACATATTGCAGAAGATGGTGGAAACCTACCGGGATTGGCCAGATAAGTTGCCGTTTGCTCTGTGGGGCTACCGAACTTCAATTAGAACTTCTACCGGGGCGACTCCGTATTCCTTGGTTTATGGGATGGAGGCCGTTCTACCTATAGAGATTGAGGTTCCGTCTTTACGAGTATTGGCTGAGTGTCAAATAGCCGAGGCGGATTGGCAGCAGAGCAGATTCGAGGAACTCATGCTCTTTGATGAGAGAAGATTGAAAGCACTGTACCACGTCCAAGGATATCAGCGTAGAATTGCCCGGGCTTTCAACAAGAAGGTTAAGTCCAGGAATTTGAAGGAAGGAGATTTGGTGCTCAAGGACAACCGAGCTCCCATCCATGACCCAAGGGGCAAGTTCAGACCCAATTGGACTGGTCCCTATATCATCAAGTCCATCTGGTCAGGTGGAGCTGTGGTTCTGATGGACCTAGATGGCCTAGAGTTCTCCCAACCGATCAACATGGACAAGTTGAAGAAATATTACCCCTGAGAGGCTCGCTAGGCCGAAAACCCGAAAGGGCGACCTAGGCAAAATTCAGAGCACAAAAAATTAGAAAGTATAAAAACTGAGCTCGCAAGGTTGAAAACCCGCAAAGGGCGGCCTTGGCAAAAGTTAGAGCGCAAAAGGAGAGTGAAAATACTCGAGTGAACCCAAGCCTGAACTACGTAAGGCTTGATTCCCATCTTTGGGATACGTAGGCAGCTTCATCCTGAAGTTCAGCCATAAACTTTTCCCCGATCAACTTTGTCCATTTGATCATCTCGGTCATCTTTGTCCATCAGCGTCTATCGCAATCTCCGGTGCAGTGCTATTCAGACTAGGGGCAACTTTCCGTTGTGTCTGAGGTCTTGGTACCGTTCAAACAAGGGGCAACTTTCCGGTTGCTAGGATCCAGCGTTGTGCATCTCAGTGACAAATTTTGGGCATGTCCAGTTTTGATCCATACCGAAAATAGTTTTGACAAGTTTTAATAAAGGTGACTTTGTTCAAATTAATCTTTTTACAACTAAGACCATTTTTGGACCAAAGCGAAAAATTTTCAGTACCACAACCTTCAATTTCATTGATTTCAATACAGAGTTCTCTTACTCTTGCATACAATTGAAGTTGCTTTTTTATTACATTCATAAAGAAAACTTGAAAGTACTAATAAAGCAATAAATCCAGGGCATAGTCAAGTCAGGTGTCCCTACGCCCCCTCCCAGAGCTAGTTGAAGCCTCTGATACCAAGCTAGGCCCAATCTGTGCCTCCTCATTGAGCCAGTCCCAGCACTCGTCAGACAAAGTGTAATTGAAAGTGGGAGTGGGGGCGAGCAGTTCTCTAATCCTCCACGCGGTGGCCTGTCGGATAAGCTGCGCACCTCGGACCGGAAATGTAGCCGGATACTCCATCCCCTCCGGCGGACAAGTCTGATCATGGCCAAACTGGCGCCGGATACGGAATGGAAAATAGAACACGCAGTGATTCAAGCCAATCAATCGAATTCCGGTCTGCCGAGACATACTGTAACTCATCGCCGGGAGATTGAGCCAAAGGCATCGCCAAGCAATGTGGTCTGCGGACAAGCTGCACATCCATTCGAACCACCAACCCTCATCAAGGGCATCAACTAGGCGTTGCCGAAAGAAGTAGCCGCGAGCTGAATATGCCGGACAAGAGTCCACAACCTGCAGTTTATCCATCAACCATACCTGGGGAGGGATGAAAAATGAGAGAATAAAGAATAGAGAGATGTATGATGAGAGAAAAAGTGAGAAAAGGGTTTTGTGAGAAAAACCGAGCTTGAGAGCCGAGTGACGTGAGCATATATATGCGAGATCGGGTGGGAAGCATTACCTGTAGTAGTAGCGGACTCCCCGCAAACCTGGTTGTCTCTCGGCGATAAAAGGCGTCCAAGCCCATCAGCGTCTCAGCCAGAGTCATGGCAATGCAGCTCTTGCCCTCCCTCAAGCCTTGGACAACCTCAATCAATCGAACGCTAGATCCTCCAGAGCCTGAAGCAAACAGGAAATGAGATAACACGCACAAGCAGAGGGCATGTCGTCGAAAGCCTTGCCAATGATGGTCACTGCGGTCACCGGCATCAGAAAACCGATAAACCAAGCTAGGAATATCCAGCATTCCGTCACGAATCAGGGATCGAGCATCGTACATGGTAAGGCCACACATCCGTCCTAAGGCTTGGGCATGGCCGAAATTGAGTTGGGGCAAAATTTCCTCGTCACGCTCGCACTCCATTAGAGCTTGGAAATCTTCGAAGGTAGGACACACCTCTTGCCCGCTAAAGCTGAAGACGTGTGTCACCGGATTCCAAAACCTTGCCGCGGCACGAAGAAATGGAAAATGCAGCGGGGTACGGCGCAAAGTGAATAGTGCGTTTATGCCGAAGGCCCGGAAATTCAGCTTTTCCGAGCCATCCAAGTTGTTAATCCAAGTTGCGAGATTCTGGGCAAGAAATTCTTCCATTTGGAGTAAATCAGTGTGGAAATGAGGAAAACTACGAAGTTGGGGTCTTTTGTAGGGGATAAGGTTGAATGGAGGACAGGTGTCAGCATTCTGCTGGTTCCTCCCATTCTTGGCCGACCGGCCAAATAGATTGCCGACCGGCCATCAGTTTTGGCCGGTGGATCAATTTCCCGGCCGATGGTCATTTGTCACAGCCGATGGACTTTCTGTTGGGCCGGTAGTTCTCCCCCTTTGTCCCCTGAGCTTTCCATGCTAAGGATTGGGGAATCCCACCACCCTCCAATACCCTCCAGTGATCAATTCTCACGAGGGCGCGCCCATTTGCTTATCGAGTTGTTGTATATTTGCTTATCGAGTTGTATTTCACTCTCTTTAAGTCTTTGTGCTGTTTATCGAGTTGTACTCGCACCTGGTTGAAACGAGTCCCTTTGCTTTGCTTATCGAGTTGTAATTGGTTCACTACCTGATTATTACGATGCGATGCTTCGTTTTCAAAACACAGTGTCAATTTGATTCACATTGTTATGTGATGCCTTGCGATGCGATGCATAGAACGTGCAAATGCAACACCTTTTGAACAAATAGCTGTTTCATTTCCGTCATGTATTTTTGTAAAAATATGCAATTTCAAAAAAAAAAGGATGGTAGAACTTGCTTGAGGCAATGCAATGTGCTTAAACTCCTAATAAAAAGGAAAGTAAAGCAGGAGAATAACAGGGTAGCAGAGTACTGGGTTTGACACCAGTAACCTCCCCTTACGGTCATTGTACCTTCCGCGCCCTTGTTCGGGTTAATTGTGAGGTTTGACACCTTCATCATTCAAGGCAATACAAGAAAATGCATTTTCGGGAACGTAAGTGGATCTTAGAGTTGACCTCAAGCCCTGACTTTTGTGAGCGATGCTCGGTACGTACGAAGAACGTCCCTTTCCGTATCCTTTTTATATATCTTGTGATTCCTCGAATCATTTCAATCATACCGTGTTGTAACACATTACATTCCAGCATCATGGGAAATTTGTTTTACCATGTTCAATTTCAATCTCTTTTTTATACACATTGCGTGCATGCGTGCATTGCTTTACTTACATGTGTTCAAGTTCCTTTTATACACATTGCGTGCATGCGTGCATTGCTTTACTTATATGTGTTCAAGTTCCTTTCCATACACATTGCCTGCATGCGTGTATTGCTTTACTTACATGTGTTCAAGTTTCCCTTTTTATACACATTGCGTGCATGCGTGCATTGCTTTACTTACATGTGTTCAAGTTCCTTTTATACACATTGCATGCATGCGTGCATTGCTTTACTTACATGTGTTCAAGTTTCTTCCATACACATTGCGTGCATGCGTTCATTGCTTTACTTACATGTGTTCAAGTTCCCTTTCCATACACATTGCTCGCGTTGTGCATTGCTTTACTTATATGTGTTCAAGTTCCTTTTATATACACATTGCGTGCATGCGTGCATTGCTTTACTCACATGTGTTCAATCCTACCATTTCTCTATACACGACTTGCGTTGTCACGCACTTTCGATTGCTTTGTCATGCATGTTGCTAACGACATTGTACCTGTTAAGTTTGTTTTCTTTACAGGCACGATATTGTATGTACGGCTCATTTGAGGCCGGTGCAACCGGACGAACCGGACGAACCGGACAGGTATTGTATCCTCCGCGTGAGACGTATCGAGGATTACATAATTCTCTTACATCCTTTCTGCATTGTAGTGTAGTCTGGTGTATGCTAGCTTAAAACTGTTGCATGCGTGCTTCGTTACAGCTTTCTTTGCATGATCATAAGTTATGCTCGGCTTCTTGCATTGTGTTGCATTTTGCCCCTGCCTTCGGGCGCATGCCTTGTTTGTCTTGCATGATTGTCCAAGTCTTCGGCCTTGTCAAAAATGGGTCGTCTCTGGGCTTTGACATTCACTCCCGTCATTGTTATGACTTTCGAGTTCTGTCAAAGAGGGGCAACTGTAGACACCCCATTTTTGACCGTCCTCAAGACTTGGACGTCACCGTTTGAACACTCGGCGATTATCCATGTTTGTGTTCGTCTCGAGTTCCCGGAGGTCTCGGCTGCGCGCCTTGCCTCAGGACCTCCTGACTCGACTGCTTCGTGTATGGTTTTGGCACCAAACACCTGTGTTTTTGCCTTGAAGGGCAGGGAATGGCTTGTTGGCCATCCCCACACCCCACCGGCCCTCCCCTACCATCACCGGCTGCATATGTGTACCACCGGCCATGGTTTCTTAAAAACAATGGCCGGTCGGCACTATGTTTAGCCGACCGGCACTTTATTGTGCCGATGACCCTTCTGCACCCCTTGGAGCATGGTGCATGCCAGCTGTGCCAGCTGGAATGCACCCACACCACTCCCCATGCACGGGGATGACCCCTTTGCACCTTTGAACCCCCAAACCTTCTAGAAGGTTGAACCCTTTGGCCAAGCTTCTTGGAGAAGCTTGGCCAGTTGTCTTAGCTTCTCCAAGAAGCCAAGACCCCTTTGCACCTCTTGACCTTTTCTCCTTTGCTTAGCCACTAAGCTTCTTGGCTTGTTTTTTGCCTATATAAGCATCATATCTCTCCCTTTGTGAGAGGTCAGCCATTTTTGAACAAAAAACCAGAGCTTGTGTATCTATATATCTGCCATATATCTCCTCTCTGTCCTCTTGCGTGTGTGTTTTTAGGCCTAAAAGTGTAGTTTTACCTTACTTTTGCACTCACACACACACTATCACACCTTAGCTCGAGATTGGGAGGCTTGGAGGGTTGTTTCTTGAGCATTTGGACTGATTTTGATCAATAGAGGGTGGCTGGACCAACTGCTCTTCAAGGTTTCTTCAAGGGTGAGCACTTTACTTTAGATTCCCCATTTTTGCAACAAGTTTTTACCTGTCTTGCTTGCTGATTTAGGCTTTGTGTTTAACATGAAAAAGTCTTATATTTTTATGCTTAAGAACTTTCATTAAGGGTGTTTTGTGGTTGGGGGTCGAAATCTCCCTCTTAGGCCTTGTTTGGCCTCTTTTGGTCCCTTTTCCTTAAGTCTTGCTTATGTTGTTGTGTTGATCTTCTCACCACTGAAATCCAGTGGATTTTTAGTGGTGATGAAGGTGGTTTGAAGTCTTGTATAGGGGAGGGACACCCCTCCTTTCCCCATTGTCCCTCTTTGCCCCTTTGTTTTGGCCTAGAGGGCAACATGCATTTTTAGTCTTATATGCCTTCATTTCAGAGCTTATTTGAATGTTTTGGAGCATGTTATATCTCTGTTTTTGGTCGGATTTGTAGCCCTTAGCATGCATCTTATACTTGCTTTGTAATGCTCTACTTTGCCTAGAAATGTGCCATGGGTTTAGCCTTGTATATCCTCATGTTTTAGATTGGCTTATTGAAGCTTTTGGTCATGATTTGTCACGTTTTAGGTCTGTTGGACACTGGTTTTACCATTTTTGGCATGCTTAATGTAGTTGCTTTGCATTGTGGCTTGTAAGCCTTGAGGATGTGATCCATGTATATGCATTGGATAGGTTATTTAGATGATTTGGAATCATTTAATATGTTATTTCAGTCCCTATACCATGTTTATATGTCCCCATTTATCATCTCATTCATGCTTTGAAGTGTTGTAATCTTGTGCCTTAAAGGGTGGTCATTGGCCATGCTTGCATGTTTAGGTATTTGGGTCGCCATGTCATGTGTTTTTGTGGCTTATTTTTGCATGCTACACATCTATTTTTGGTTGCTCATTCCATGCTATGAGTGGTCTTGTTAGTGATGGTGTAATGCTCCATTTTGTGCCTTAGTCTTAGGCCCCATTTGGTTTGCATGTTAGCATGAATAATTGTCCATTTTAGGCACTTTTGGCCACTGTTTTTGGGGTGGATTGAGGTCTGCCCCTTTATGGTTTAAGCCCACTTTTGCATGTTTGTCTCATGTTCTTTGCATACTTGCTTCATTAAGTGTGGTAGCATGATAGTTCTATTACATGATTTGTCCTTGTTTGCATTGCATTTGCATCTCGTATGCTCTAGCATTTTGTATACTTAACATGATGTTGCATAGCATTTGGCATGCCTTGCATTTTAGTATCATGTTGCATTGTTAAGCCATGTTTGCATAACATGCATTGCATTACTTGGTTTGGGGTGTCAAACCAAGTGTGAGAGATGAGAGGTGTTTGTACTTTAAGTGACAAAACACGTCTCAATTCTCATGTCACTAAGGCCCTTGACTTGGACATGATAGGATCTTGGTCCTCATTTGTGTGTTGCATGCATCTTTACATTGAATTGCAATCTTGGTCCCTTAGGCCATCATGCATCAAAATGCATAATTGGTGGCCCAAGGACCAAGGGCCATGCTTCCTTGAGTCCCATACATGATAGGGGGCATGGCCATGCTTACATGTGCCCAAAATTCCATACCATACACTGTCTGTCCTTGTTACTGTCAAAAACCAGATTCTGCAGGAATTGTTTGCCGACCGGCAGTACAGAGTGCCGACCGGCAATGTATTGGTGGCCGACAACCTCATAAGCAGCCGACAGATATTTTACATGGCCGGTGGCCATTTCATCCAGCCGATGGTGTGAAGCAGTGTGCATATAAGGTATCCTGGGACTTTGGCAGTCTTTGGAGAGGCAGGACAGTGAAAACAGAGGCGGCAGTGGTATGGTACGGGCTTTCCGGGCAAGACGGATCGAGCATGCATCATTCGCGCATCCCGAGGCAGGGCTGAGGCCCCCTTCTTTTTACATTTGATTTAATTTGATAATTAGAATCTTTGTAATAATTTATTCTGTATTTGGACTGTACTATTTGGGACTGTATATTCTTTTAGTCCCTCCGAGTGAGGGCGCAATTGTGTAATAAGTGTGGGTGAGTGTGTGCATGTCTTCCAACCCCACGTCTTTCTTCCCTTTTATTTACCTGCTTATGATGGTAGATTAGGGCATATTGAAAATTAGCATACCTTATGCAATGCATGCGTGCATCCATGCATTTGTTTACATGCACCGGGCTCGGTACATCATACAAACTGCATTGTATTTTCAATTCCAAATTGAGTACGTGATAGTTGTAGCATTTCACATGCCATGCTTAGGATAGCCGAGCCCGTCAAGATTGCATCTTTGCTTGTGTTGCATTAGCCACTTAACATGAACTAGGATCATGCATATGATTACTAACTAAGTTTCTGTTTTGGCTTGGAGTACTAGGTGAGTTTTTATGCTTTAGCATATCGCATGCGTGTGAATGCCGCCATAAAAGCATGATTACCATGAGGCTAGCTGCTTATGTGATATAACTGCTTGAATGCCTGTGGATGGAGGTCAAATTACCTAAATTGGGATAATGCATTAAAACTGTGAGTTTTAAGCCCACTAGATAGTGGCAAAACCATCTGTAACAGCGCCCGGGGGCCTCTATGCTACAGTTCGGACTCCCTTTTTTGTGTTGCGGTTCTAAATCTTGAACCAAAGAGTCCAACTCTGGCAAATCGTTTTGAAGAAAAATAGATTTTGAAAAAGTAGTGCCAAACATGGACTGCTTTGCCAGATTACAGAGTCGCCACCTAAATATTTTAAAATGGAAAATTTAGGAAACCCTGACTCAGTGCCGAAGGCCACGTGTCCGTCATCACCAAAGTGGTCTTGGCTCGGGAGCTTGGGTACGATCGGGGAAGGTCAGCTATGAGCACCCCCTTTCGCCCGGTTCGAAGACCGGCCTCTACTAACCGTGATATCCGAATTTGAAAACATTACATGCTCTTATTCCGGTTGTTAGCCTAGAATTATTATGTTATGCGCGCAGCAAACAAGTATAGACTAGACTGCCTAATTTGGAAATAAACATTGCATATCCGTTTGTTTTGAAAATGCTTCGGAATTTGCTACTCGCAAGTAGGCTAAAACACGGATTTCAACGAGTTATTCCAACTCAAGCAATCCAACCTCCACCCACAGGCATTCAAACAGTTTATCTCACATAAGCACTTAGCCGCATGGTAAGCATACTGTCATGGCAACATTCACACGCATGTGGTATGCTAAAGCGTAAAATACTTACATCGTACTCCGTGCCAAAACAAGAAACTAGTTAGCAGACATGCATGTCCCTAGGTCATGTTAAGTGGCTAATGCAACACAGGCAAGGATGCAATTTAGAGTAGGCTCGGCTAACCCTAAAGATGGCATGTGAAATGCACTTTATTCGATGCACGTATTCATTTTGGAATTGAAAATACAATGCAATTTGTATGATGTACCGAGCCCGGTGCATGTCAAGAAATGTATGGATGCACGCATGCATAGCATAAGGTATGCTAAAATAAACGTGCCCTAATCTACCATCATAAGCAGGTAAATAAAAGGGAAGAAAGAAGTGGGGGTTGGAAGACATGCACACACCCACGCACACTTATTACAAATACGCCCTCGCTCGGAGGGACCAAAAGAATAATACAAATAATTAACTACGCAAGCCAATTAAATATTACAAATTAATTAAATTAACAAAATAATTAATCTAAGAAAAACAGTAAACCGCCTCGGGGCGAGGGCTCAATGCATATGCGCTCGGGTCCCGCTCGGAATTGCACTGCCATGCCTAGCTTGCCTCTGTTTTCTCTGCTTTGCTCCTCTGGAAACTGCCAAAGTCTCAGAACCACTTCTCAAGGCACTGGGGGGTATCACCGGCTGAGGGGAAAAACCACCGGCTGAAGTATGTGGTCACCGGCACAAGATTAATCCATCGGCCATAAGTTTACTGCCGATTAACATCTTGCCCGGCAAACCTTTGAATGTCTGCAGAACACGCAACTCACAAAGAAAGAGGGCGGAAACTTGCATGGCAGCTCAATTCAAACAATGTGTGCACCAATCATGCCCTTATCATATTTGTGACTCAAAGGGCATGTGTCGCTCTCGGGCCACCAATCACGCATTCCCATGCATGATGGCCCAAGGAACCAAATGTGCGCTTTCAATTTCAAATGCATGCAAACCATATAAACAAACAAGGGTGCCAAACCTCTATCATGTTTATCTCAAGAGGCCTAGGCTAGCATGCAACATGGACAATGTAATGTAAGGATGTTAATATGCAAACACACCTACAAGACAAACATGTAAACCAAACAATGGGGTGGACTTAAACATGATCTAGGCAACTCTAACTAGGCCTAAAATCAGTAGCCAAAATGCTAAGTATGAGAGCTAAACACACATGCACATGTACACATGTTAAGGCACACAACTTAAGCATTAAACAAACCACTCTCAAGCACACTCGAAAGGAGATAACATGGATGATTAGCATGCAACATGAGCTCTAAAATCATGTCAAAGTGTGGTGCTAAACCAACTCAAGATAGGCCAAACAAAGCATGCAAATGGTCCAAGACTCAAAGCAAGTCAATGAGGCATTGAACTATACTTATGCAAGACAATTATGGCATGCATTAAACAACTAAAATAGGTTTTTAGCATGTTAAAACAAAGCCAAAAGGCCACTTAGATGACATCTAAGGGGCTTGAAAACAAAGGCATGCACAACGACCAAAACATGGAGCATTCAATACATGCTTTTAAAGCATTAAAGAGGCAACTAAGGCAAGCATACAAGCACATCAAAGGGACTGAAATGACATGGCAAATGGTTCCAAACCATCAAAATGAGGTAAGCAACACATGCTACATATGCATGCTCAAAGGCTAGCAAGCCTGAAATGCAAAGGGGCTATATAATGCATGCCAAGATCAACCCAAATGACTATGGACAGAGCTAAAACATGTCAAAATAAGCACAAAACATTCATAAGTCTAAGCCTAAAGCATGCTCAAATAAAGGCTAACAACCTAAGGTATGTTAAGGCAATACAAGGCATTACATGGCAACTATGCTAAGCATGCATAAGGGACCAAAACCAACACATAGCAATGTTAAATCATGATATCCTAAGCATGAATAACAGTCCATACATGCTCAACACACACTCAATCACAATGCTCCATCAAGAGGCAAAACTTGCCCTTTTCAAGGACATCAAGGAGAGGGGGTGACCCCCTCCTTCTTAGGACTTCAAGGCATCATCTTCACCACTGAAATCCCTCAAGATTTCAATGGTGAAGAGACCCCAACACCAAAATCCCGGAGCTCTCACAAAATAGCACAAAAATGAGGCCTAAGAGGGGCCAAACTTCCCCAAAGTACAAAGTACCCTTAATAAACTATCAAGCGGACTAGAAAATAGAACTTTTTTGTATTAAACACCAAGCACAAAAATAGTTCTAAGCTATGCAAAAATGGAGTGCAAAAATGGGGTAAAAAGGGGGAGTTTCTCACCCTTGTTGACCACCTTCACAAGCGTTGATGTTGTTGCTTCCTTGAGCTCAAATCCAGCCAAAAACCTCCAAGACAACCTCTTGGAACCTCAGTTGCCAAGGAAGGTGAAACACTAGGTGTTGATGAGCAATAGTAAGTCACAAACACCTAGTGTACAAATAAGGGAGAAGAAGAGAGATAGGATAGATACAAAACTTCTAACCTAAAACCAGAGCTTCTTCTCTGTCTTTTCTCTCTAAAATGTCTAACTTTGCTAACCCTTGAGCCAAGAGAAGAGAGCCTTCTCTTATAGGCAACAAAGCTTACAAGCTAAGTCAATCAAAGGCTCATCCCTCCATACACGTGTATGGAGGGGAAACAAATGCAAGACAGCTGCCTTAAAATATCTCATAAAGCAACTGCACAGTAGTCGGCAGGGCAAAATTGTCATTTTGACAAAATTGACTGCCGACCGGCACAATATAGTGCTGATTGCAACACCAACCAGCTGGTGGCCTCTAGCTACTGCCGGTGGTGTGTGGGGATGCCTCACAAAGCATTCCCTGCCCCTCCAAGGCAAAGCACAAGTGTTTGGTGCGAAACCAGACACAAAACGGTCGAGTTCGGAGATCCTGAGGCAAGGCGCGTAGCCAAGAACTCCGGGAACTCCAAACGAACACAAACATGGATAATCACCGGGTGTTCAAACGGTGACGTCCAAGTCTTGAGGACGGTCAAAAATGGGGTGTCTACACCATCTTTTTCTAAAGCCCACTTGAGGGTGGCAAAACCTGCATTTTAGCCTACCTGTGGGTAGCAAACCATTTTTCAAAACGAACGCATAATGTCTTGTTCCAATTTAGGCGATTTGGTCTATACTTGCTTGCTGTACGCATAACATCGTAAAACTAGGCTAATAACCGGAATAAGAACATATAATGTTTTCAAAATTAGATATCATGGTTAGTAGAGGCCGATCTTTGATCGGGCGAGAGGGGATGCTCATAGCTGACCTTTCCCAATCGTACCCAAGTTCCCGAGCCGAGGCAACTTTGGTGATGACGGACACGTGGCCTTTGGCACCGAGTTAGGGTTTCCTAAATTCCCCCATTAAAAAATATTTAGGTGGCGACTCTGTATCTGGCAAAGCAGTCCATATTTGGCACTTCTTTCAAAAATCTGTTTTCTCAAAAATGATTTGCCGGATTTGGACTCTTTGGTTCAGATTTAGAACCGTGACAATTTGAGTCCGAACTGTAGTAGACCCGCAAAAACGAACAGAACAGGACTTAACCCTCCCGGGGCATTCGGGGACGTCTGCACTATCCTCCACCGATAGCCCAAAGCAGTTATTTCTAAATAGAAAATAAATGCACAAAATGGATATTAAATCAACATTTCAATTAGGTGAGCGATGAATGAACCAACTACACCCTCTAATCCCTTACCTTTCCAATTTCTACATTCTCACTTCAATTCCTCATTTCCAACGATTAATTATACAAATCAATTAATCAATGTAATTAGGGTATTTTCCATAATTCACATTTCAACCCCTAGGGTTCCATTTTCATCAATGTTTCAACATTAATTCCATTTCTTTATGCCAAACATGCATATAGGTTTTATACGATGAAAAACCCCAACTTTGTAAAATTACACAAAGGCCCAAACTCTCTCAAAATTACCCAACAACCCCAACTTATCAAAATGCTAAAATTTAAAGACAAAGCTCATAAAGGGGAGTAGGATATCCCTACCTCGAAGTTAGAGCTCGAATGGAGAAGAGACCAAAACTAAAGTGCTCCAAATTCCAAACTTTTCGGATCAAAACGACGCCCTCAACGATCAATACAACTTTTACAAAGGCCAAAGAGAAGGAGGACACTCTCACTAGATCAAACCCTAGAGAGAAGGGAGTTTCTAGAGAGAAGGGCTCTCAAAAATGGGTTTTAGAAAAAGTAAGAGAGAGAAAGAAAAGTGAAAAGTGATTTAAAATCACCCAGCGAATAACTCATATACGCACGACCCGCTCGAGCGGAGAATAGAACGCTCGAGCGTCAAGCACAACATCTGGTGCCGCTCGAGTGCAAGGATGACCGCTCGAGCGCCAAGAAACAAAAGCAAAACACATCCACTCGAGCGTGAAAAACCAGTCCGCTCGAGTGCAGATTTTCATCTACCAGAACTTTTCAGGAAAAGAACTACCCGCTCAAGCTCCAACAATCCCGCTCGAGCGCGACCCGCTCGAGCACAAGAAACCCGCTCGAGCGTAGAAAACACACCTGCAGAAGTTTTGCAGGACCACGAAATACTGGAAGTGTGTAAACCCCGCTTGAGCTCAAGAAGACCCGCTCGAGCGGACAACCAAAAACCAAACTCCGCTCGAGCACAGGATGACCCGCTCGAGCGTAATACCAAAAACCTGGACAACTAGATTTGAGACTTAGGCCCAACCAACCTGTAATCCACCTGCCCAAAACATCCTAAAACTCACACATGTGGAATTAAAGGATAACAACAAGGTATACAACCACCAACTCCATGGAACCAACGCCCGGAGTACAACAAATACAGAAAGGAAATACCGGGATCGCTATAATCTCCCCCCCTTAAAGAATTTTGTCCCCGAAATTAAACACAAGTTTTCAAAAACAAGTTTTCTTCTTTTTCAACAATATTACAACATATATATTTCAACATGCATTTCCTTTCCATTTCAACCATTTCCAACATACATGGTTCACAATTTAATATCATAACCAGTTTTCATGATATATCTCCAGTTCTACAATGCATTCAACATATACAATGTTACATTAAACTTCCATTTATGAGGCAAGTTTCAAACTACATTCATTAACCAAAACATATACCATGTTTTACAACTTAAGACACATACAATGTCCTTAAAGTTCATTAAAATTTCAAAATCTTAATACATAATTACACATCAACAAACAAATCCGGATATTTCTCGCAGACTTCCAACTCACGTTCCCAAGTGGCTTCCTCCACTCCGTGATGCTTCCACAAAACCTTCACCAAAGGAATGGTTTTGCCACGCAGGACTTGATCCCGCCTATCCAAGACCCGTACCGGTCTCTCTTCATACGAGGCATCCTCATCTACCTCCAAGTCGGTCCAATCCAACACATGGGACGGAGCCGGCTCATACTTCCGAAGCATACTCACATGAAACACGTCATGCACCCCGAACAACTGCGGCGGCAAGGCTAAACGATAAGCAACCTCGCCAATCCTCTCAAGGATTTCAAAAGGACCAATAAACCGAGGGGATAACTTCCCACTCTTCCCAAACCTCATCAATTCTTGCCTAGGTGATATCTTTAGAAAGACATTGTCATGACCCGAACCCGCCCCTATGGGTTAAGGCCATAACAGGCCAGTAATCATGAGATTACCTACGGCCTCAAACCAAATAAGACAAAACTCATCAGAGTAAAAGGGGCCAAACGGAAGCAAATTAAATACTTTGTCCATAGAGCCGTGCTTATATGCACATCAAAATATTCAAGACATACATATGTTAATAACTCACAACAGAAAGCATAGCAACATAAATTTCTGTACGGACAGGATCATTTAAAACTGAGTCAACCAAACAAACTATATATAGACGTACTCAAAACTTTGCCGACATGACAACATAGAACAGAACGACATAAAGGCGAAGGCAAGTCTCGTGCGTGAGACGCAAGGGCTAACTCTCCAAAACCTTTGTTGTTCCACACAAACTTCACTGAGGCTGGGTTTGGACTTCCCTTGGCTCACCTACAAACACATGAATAAGCGTGAGCGAAAGCCCAGTGAATAATATCAAATAAAGAATATACTTTGGAACAATGTTTACATCAAACGGCCTTGGGCCCAATTTACATTTCTAACTAATACATACATTTGTACATACGTAGGCAAATGTAAGTCAAGTAACTGAAGTTCCAATACATTCCACGGCCTCGGGCCCAATTCATTCATGTCCATCGGCCTTTGGCCCACATTTATTATCAAACGGCCTTCAGCCCATATTTTATCAAATGGCCTGCGGCCCAATCATTTATCTATCAGCCTTCGGCCCAATCATTCATGTCAATCGGCCTTCGGCCCAATCATTTACCAATCGGCCTTTGGCCCAATCATTTATCAATCGGCCTTTGGCCCAACCATTTATATCAATCGGCCTTTGGCCCAATTATTCATTTCCATCGGCCTTTGGCCCAATTATTCATTTCAATCGGCCTTTGGCCCAATTATTCATTTCCATTGGCCTTTGGCCCAATTATTCATTTACATCGGCCTTTGGCCCAAACATTTATTTCCATCGGCCTTTGGCCCAATTATTCATTTCAATCGGCCTTTGGCCCAATTATTCATTTCAATCGGCCTTTGGCCCAATTATTCATTTCCATCGCCCTTTGGCCCAAACATTTATATCAATCTGGCACATAGGCCTTACAGACTTTTATATCAAACTATGTCCACCCTTCAAATTAATGAACTTTACATACTTACATAGAAGTAGCAATTGGACAACAACATATGTCAGATATTACTCACAGTGATCGGCTTGTAGATTTGCCCTGGAGCTCGACCCTACACATTCCATGAACACAAAAGGGTCACTACCAATTCAATCCGTTCTTTAATTCACATATTCCTCTTTAGGCTTCATTCTTATCTTTTTAATTCAATTACAATGCTCAATGTATGCCTAAGAGTGCTTAGAAGTGAAAAGGAACGGAAAAACAGAACACAGAATGCATTTTCAGAATTTCAGAAAAATAGGGTCCGCCGGCGGACCTTTAAGGCTGCACAAATACTGGTTACATCAAATCCAAGCTCGGGCGTGAACTTGGGCGCTCGAGCGGAAGGCACATCGTTTACATAGCTCCCCGCCGGCGTCAACTTCCCGCCGGCGGGCACCATATCTCGATAAAAATCTTGGGAGCTCAATTTTCCGCCGGCGGCACTTCCCGCTCGTGGACATCAAAAATCTGGGAATTCCAGGTTGTGTTCTTGAGCCCAAATTCAATTTCCCAGCTACAATTCTTGCATGCAATGGCTCAAATCTCATGTATAATCATGCTAACATGGTATAGACCCCAAATTACAACTCAATTTCACAAATAAGTCACATGCATGCCCTAAAACCCATTCCAATATGGTAAAATCATGCATTCAAGCTCATCTCTTAATTATTCAAACATGCATGCCAATTTTTTGACTTCATTTCTATTCCAGATAGTGCAAATGGTGTTCATTCTGATGGAATACACAAAAACATGCTTGCATGTATGATTCAACACTCATATTTCCATATTCAACTTAGCACATGCTTGATTATACAAAATCATGGTGATCCTATACATGCATGTGTATATTAACTCCAAATTCATCAATTATAGTACAACTCTTATTCTTGATCACCAATTAACCTTTAATACACAAAATCACAAGTTCAAACTCATGAATTCAAGACCCAATGCTTACCTAGAGGCTCAATCTTCCAAACTATAGCAATTTCTTGAGTTATCTTCAAGACCTTTAAGGTTCAAGAGCAAAACTTGCACAATTCTTCTCTCTCTCTCTCTCTACAGCCGGCCTTCACACCCTCTCCATGCCTACCTCAGATTTTTGAGTTCAAAAAGGAGCAAGGAGAGTGTATATGGCCATAAATAAAAAGTCACACTAATGCTTATTTAATAATATTAAATAGTTGGGCACTAATTCACCAATTTAATCGATTTAATCTGACCCGAATCAATTTCCAATTAAATTTCACCGTAGGCTCTAAAAATTATGCCAATCACATTGGCGTAGTCAATTTCGGATTCTGTGGCCGATAAGGCCTTCAATTTATTTTCTAATGCAGATAATCAAACAGATATTCCTACGGTGAACAGATAGAAATTCAAAACCACATATTTTCACATAATGGCATACCAAATCATATCAAACATATAATCAAATTCATATTAAGGACCAATTAGTTAATTACGGAACAGGGGCATCACAGACATGATCACCTACCTCAAACACCAAAGGTCTCCTCCTACGGTCGGCATAAGATTTCTAACGACTCTGGGCTGTAACCAGCCTCCTACGGATAAGCTCAACTTTCTCCGTCGTTTCCCTCACCAACTCCGGACCCAACAAAGGTGCATCACCCACCTCGGCCCAACAAACTGGAGACCTACACGGTCAGCCATACAGGGCCTCAAACGGTGCCATACCGATACTAGACTGAAAGCTGTTGTTGTAGGCAAACTCTACCAATGGTAAGTGCCTTTCCCACGTCCCACTGAAGTCCAGGACACAACCCCAAAGCATATCCTCAAGGATCTGAATAGTACGCTCGGACTGCCCGTCAGTCTGAGGATGATAAGCCGTACTAAAGGTCAACTTAGTGCCCAAGGCACCTTGCAAACTCTACCACAACCTAGCAATAAAACGAGGATCTCTATCTGAGACGATCATCACTAGGACTCCGTGTAATCTCACTATGTCCCGAATATACAAGTCGGTGAGATGATCTACTGAATCTCTCACGCGCATAGGGATAAAGTGCGCCGACTTAGTCAACCGGTCTACAACCACCCAAATAGCATCACTACCCCGCTGAGTCCTCGGAAGACCCACAACGAAGTCCATAGTGATATGCTCCCACTTCCACTCGGCAATAGGCAAGGGTTGCAACAAACCCGCTGGCCTCTGATGCTCGGCCTTCACTTGCTGACAAGTAAGGCACCTAGACACGAAAGCTGCGACATCTCTCTTCATACCCCGCCACCAAAACTGGCGACCCAAATCCCAATATATCTTAGTACCTCCCGGATGCACCGCAAGACGTGAATGGTGAAACTCTCAGAGTACTTCCTCTCGGCAAGACTCCGGCACGAACAAACGGTCTCGGTATCTCACACTCAGGTCGGGATACACTGACAAACCCTTTTCAACCTTCCCACTGGAGATCTTCTCTCGGAGGGATTCTATCTCAAGGTCACCTCTCTGTGCCTCTAACACTCGAGTCACAAGCGTAGGTTGCGCAACAACAGAAAACAAGGCCGCAGCCTCAACGGATTCGCCTAGAAGCAAATCAAACTTGCCAAGTGCACCCAACATCTCCCATTCCCGGATGGCTATACAAGCTACATCACTTATGGATTTCCTACTAAGGGCATCGGCCACAACATTGGCCTTCCCAAGATGGTAATGCAACTCGAAGTCGTAATCCTCAATAAACTCCATCCACCTCCTCTGCCTCAAGTTCAAGTCCTTCTGTGTAAACAGATACTTCAGACTCTTATGATACGAGAACACCTTGAATCTCTTACCATAAAGGTAGTGCCTCCAGATTTTCAAGGCAAAAATCACTACCGCTAACTCTAAATCATGTGTAGGGTAATTCTTCTCGTGAATTTTCAACTGACGTGAGCCATAAGCTATTACTTTCCCCTCTTGCATCAACACACAACCCAAACCCTCTCATGAGGCATCACAATAAACCGCATAACACAACCCTCTCTCCGGAATAATCAACACCGGAGCGGTGGTCAATCTAACCTTCAACTCTTGGAATGACTTTTCGCAAGTCTCACTCCACACAAACTTGACTCCTTTCCGAGTCAGCCTAGTCAACGGTGACGCTAACCTGGAGAAATCCTTCACAAATCGGTGGTAATACCTAGCTAATCCCAGAAAAATGCAGATCTCAAACACACTCTTAGGCTGTGCCCAATCTTGCACTGCCTCAACTTTGGATGTATCAACAGACACCCCTTCCCCGGATATCACATGGCCTAAGAATTTGACCTCTCTTAGCCAGAACTCACACTTCTTAAACTTGGCATAAAGCCTATGGGCTCTAAGCAACTCAAGCACCACTCTCAAGTGTTCCTCGTGCCCCTCCTCTGAAGACGAATAGATAAGAATGTCGTCCACGAAAATGACCACAAATCGATCTAAGAATTCCCGAAAGATCCGGTTCATCAAGTCCATAAAGACTGCCGGTGCATTGGTGAGCCCAAACGGTATCACCAGAAACTCATAATGCCCATACCGCGTACGGAATGCCGTCTTCAGAATATCCTCCTCCCTAACCCTCAACTGGTGGTAACCCGATCTCAAGTCTATCTTCGAGAAACAACGGGAACCCTTCAACTGGTCAAATAGATCATCTATACGGGGCATAGGGTACTTATTCTTAACCGTAGCCCGATTTAACTTTCGGTAGTCGATACACAATCTCAAGGCACCATCTTTCTTTTTAGCAAAGAGGGCCGGTGCTCCCCATGGTGAAACACTAGGGCGAACAAAGCCCTTATCTAGTAATTCCTGGAGCTGAACTTTCAATTCAACCAACTCTGCGGGGGCAAAACGATAAGGTGCCATAGAAATCGGCGCCGTCACTAAATCAATAGAGAACTCTATTTCTCAGTGAGGTGGCAAACTAACGAGATCCTCGGGAAAGACATCCGAACACGCACAAACCAACCTCGGTAATACAATCTGGGTCTCACCACACTCACCACTCACAAAGCTAGCAAGTAGACCACTAAGCTCTCCCCGCCCTCACGGATCATACACCAGTGGCAACACACTACCAACCCGGTCCCCCAAGAAATGGAAACACTCCCTGCTCAAGGTACATACGGTGACCCTCTGGCGGTAGCAATCGATAACAGCCCGGTATGACGATAGCCAGTCCATACCTAATATAACATCAAAACCTTTCATGGGCATAACAACAAAGGAAAAAGGAAGCCTACGGTCGGCGACCTCTATATCACAACCTCTACATCTGTGTTTCAAAACCAGTTCACCCCCAACAAGCGATACTACACAAATAGGAGATGCTAACAATGCCAACTCCAGCTCCAACACAGATGCAAATGCAGCAGATACAAAAGAATGAGACGCACCCGTATCAATCAACACACTAGCAACCGAGTTGCAAAACAGAAAGGTACCTCTCACTACTGATGGAGCCGATACTAGATCCTGTGATAAAGATATACGGCGCCAGAGGGCCTCGATCCACCTGTTCACCACTAGGAGCAAAAAGCTGCAGACTAAGATGACTAAGATGACGGCTCTCGAATTAGCTCTCGTGCACAGATCGAGTTGAAAACTCTGCGTCTGCTTAGAACCGGATGCTCCAAGTGGCACTCAATCGGGCAAAAACCTCTTCAGTGCCCAGGTGACCATTAATCGATAGCAAGACAAGGACTAGCCCCTGCCCTGACTCTGGCCCTAAGGTCAAGCTGATAAAGAAGTAGCTCTCTAACCCCTTCCCTTCTACGGGCAAACCGAAACCTTGTGACCCAGCTGGCCACACTTTTAACAGGTGAAATCCCCCTGACTACCTCTTCCGGAGCCTGCACTCGGCACTGGAAAGGTCGATCTAGCCAAACCACTCTGAGACTGCTGAGGGTTAGGACCCCTCTGTCTCCTACCATCACCCTGACCATCTTGGCTCCTCTTGGAGCCTCTCTACATTTCTCCTCTTCCTGCATCATAATCTCCATATGAGCTGCAGCATCCACCAAACGCCTATACTCTCGGATGAAAGATCCACCAACCCTCAACTTCAGGCCTCGCCTCAACTTCCGCTCAAACTCATAGCAACGGCGTTCCTCGGATGCCACGAGCTCAGGTGCAAACCTGGATAGACTAGTAAAAGTAGCCTCAAACTCGGCCACTGACAAATCCTGCTGTTTAAGCCGGCTAAACTGATCCCTCAGCTTCTCCCTAGCAGCTGAAGATAAGAACCTCTCCTGGAAAGCCTCTATAAAAGCCTCTCACGTACCACCAACTCGGCCTTTCTCATACTTCCACCATTGACCCGTATCTCCCTTAAGCTAGAAGGATGCCAAGGTCACTTTTAGTGTTCCGTCCTCGATGCCCAGCATCTCGAATGTCTTACTCATCTGTTCCAACCACTCGTCAGCCTTCAGTGGCTCTCTTGGATCCTTGACAAACTCGTCCGGGTTAGACCGGAAGAATTCCCTCTTCAAGAAAGAAGGTCCTGCCTCAATTGCCTGATTTCCAGCTCTGAGAATACCCAAAGCTCCTGCTATCTCTCGGGCCAAGGCACTCATAGCCTGTTGACCCGCTGGCTCGGCCACATTGGCCTGACCAACTCCCTCCTGTACTGCCGGAACCTCCTCCGGTAAAGGCATCTCATGCCTACTACGCCTGCCACGCCTACCGCGTCCTCGTCCTGACATCCTAATAAAGATAACCAAGACTACTAGCACATTCACAAATGCGTCGAAGCTATAACACTCACGTCCTAATGCATGGAAACTGTAATTCACTCTACATAAGCACATAATCACATAAGCAATTACGAATTTCATTTCCGGATAATGACAGTCCCAAGGCGTTACTAGAGTTTCGGTTAGAAACAGCATTGATCAAGTCCTTTTCCAACAAGACTCCCAGAAACCCAAGGATTCAATCAACATCCTAGAAATTACGTTCCATACCCACTTAGTCACATAAGCATGCTACCAATTAAGCACATAACATATGACGCTACATCTAAGTCTCTATCAAGCGAGACAAACCCATTGTGATACTAATCACTTCCCACGTACCCAAAGTATTCGAACCCGGTACGCTCTGATACCAAGTTGTCACGCCCTCAAAAAAATACATAAAACCCATCATTTTATACATGCATTGATATAAGGGAAATCATCTATTTCTATTCATTAGAGTAGTTCTTACCGTGGTATCACATGTTAACAACAAAAGCAAATGCCCTAAGGGCTTACAGCTTTCCAAGTCAACACTTGGTTACACAAAAGATGAGTACTAACTCTATACAAAGAAGCCCTAGGCTTGATATACATGTAATACAAATAAACAAAATAATCAAAAAGAGTCTTCGACTCTCATCATCGTCCAAGCTATGACCTTGGAGATGGCATGCTACCTGTACCTGAAAATGATATTCCCATATAGGGTGAGCCACAGCCCAGTAGAAATACACTAAACCAACTATGAACAATAACTAAAAGATTAGCAGTTGATAGATGGCCAACACTGATACATCCACATATATCACATTTCAATTATATGACTTACAAGTCCATGTTACTTTTCATCTTCCATTTTCCAATAGATAAGCATATGAGCTCTATCAACACCTCAACAGATAAGTATAAGAACTATATAACACATCAACAGACAAGCATATGAGCTGTATCCATACTTCACTAGACAAGCATATGAGCTGTATCTACACTTCTCAAAGATAAGCATATGAGTTGTATCTTCACTTCTCTAGACAAGCATATGAGCTGTATCTACGGAGTTCATCCCCCATCTCCTCCCAACACTATCCGGTTTAGAGGTCCATCCCCCATCTTCCCCCAAACCGCGGAGTACATCCCGCATCTCCTCCTCTACACATAATGCACATAAACACAAAGGTTCTATACACAATCAATCAATACATAAAATTAATGTATTCTATCCACCGTCATACTCTATGACACATTCAATTGATTAGTTTTAGTTTGCCTAATCATCATGCATTGTCTACAATAATCAAGACTATCCTCCACCGATAGCCCAAAGCAGTTATTTCTAAACAGAAAATAAATGCACAAAATGGATATTAAATCAACATTTCAATTAGGTGAGCGATGAATGAACCAACTACACCCTCTAATCCCTTACCTTTCCAATTTCTACATTCTCACTTCAATTCCTCATTTCCAACGATTAATTATACAAATCAATTAATCAATGTAATTAGGATATTTTCCATAATTCACATTTCAACCCCTAGGGTTCTATTTTCATCAATGTTTCAATATTAATTCCATTTCTTTGTGCCAAACATGCATATAGGTTTTATACGATGAAAAACCCCAACTTTGTAAAATTACACAAAGGCCCAAACTCTCTCAAAATTACCCAACAACCCCAACTTATCAAAATGCTAAAATTTAAAGACAAAGCTCATAAAGGGGAGTAGAATATCCCTACCTCGAAGTTAGAGCTCGAATCGAGAAGAGACCAAAACTAAAGTGCTCCAAATTCCAAACTTTTCGGATCAAAACGACGTCCTCGACAATCAATACAACTTTTACAAAGGCCGAAGAGAATGAGGACACTCTCACTAGATCAAACCCTAGAGAGAAGGGAGTTTCTAGAGAGAGGGGCTCTCAAAAGTGGATTTTAGAAAAAGTATGAGAGAGAAAGAAAAGTGAAAAGTGATTTAAAATCACCCAGCGGATAACTCATATACGCACGACCCGCTTGAGCGGAGAATAGAACGCTCGAGCGTTAAGCACAAACATCTGGTCCCGCTCGAGGGCAAGGATGACCGCTCGAGCACCAAGAAACAAAAGCAAAACACATCCACTCGAGCGTGAAAAACCAGTCCGCTCGAGCGCAGATTTTCATCTCCCAGAACTTTTCAGGGAAAGAACTACCCGCTCGAGCTCCAACAATCCCGCTCAAGCGCAAGAAACCCGCTCGAGCGTAGAAAACACACCTGCAGAAGTTTTGCAGGACCACGAAATACTGGAAGTGTGTAAACCCCGCTCAAGCTCAAGAAGACCCGCTCGAGCGGACAACCAAAAACCAAACTCTGCTCGAGTGTAGAATGACCCGCTCAAGCGTAACACCAAAAACCTGGACAACTAGATTTGAGACTTAGGCCCAACCAACCTGTAATCCACCTGCCCAAAACATCCTAAAACTCACACATGTGGAATCAAAGGATAACAACAAGGTATACAACCACCAACTCCATGGAACCAACGCTCGGAATACAACAAATACAGAAAGGAAATACCGGGATCGCTATACATATAAATATGATCTATTTGAATGCTGCCATATATCATAAGCGTCACGTTACGTTTATGTAGATATGATTTATGGCAACATTCAATTTAGAAAATTGAATGTTGCCATAGACAATAGGTGTCACGTTATGTACAGATGTCACGTTACATTTATGTATGTATCACGTTACGTTTACGTAGGTGTCACGTTACATTTATATAGATATGATCTATGGTAACATTCAATTTCCTATATATGGTTTTACTATTATTTATGATATTAACAACTAATATTGAGGGTAAATGTGTCAACAAACTTTCCACAAGACTTATGGGAACATAAATTTTTTAGTAGGATCATATGTAGCATAAGTCTCCTTCATATGACTTATAAATAATTTTTCTTTATTTTTAACATTATTTCAATTTAATCTAATCAATTACGTGTGTAATATTTTGGTAGATAGCATTCTTTTGTTAAAACATTGCGTTATAGTACAATAGGGAACAAGTGTAATAATTTTTTTTTGTATTTTTGTTATGTATCAAATTTTGACTTTTATTTTAACATTATTTTAATTTAATCTAGTCAATTACGTGTGTAATATTTTTGGTATATAGCATTATTTTGTTAAAACATTACCTTATAGTACAATAGGGGACAAGTGCAATAAATTTTTCTGTATTTTTTGTTATTACTTTTCCTGTTACTTGTATTAAATTTTGACTTTTATTTTAACATTATTTTAATTTAATCTAATCAATTACGTGTGTAATAATTTGGTAGATAGCATTCTTTTGTTAAAACATTACGTTATAGTACAATAGGGGACAAGTGTAATAATTTTTTTTTTTTTTGTATTTTTTGTTATGTATCAAATTTTGACTTTTATTTTAACATTATTTTAAATTAATCTAATCAATTACGTGTGTAATATTTTTGGTATATAGCATTATTTTGTTAAAGCATTACCTTATATTACAATAGGGGACAAGTGTAATAAAATTTTCTGTATATTTTGTTATTACTTTTTCTGTTACTTGTATTAAATTTTGACTTTTATTTTTAACATTATTTTAATTTAATCTAATCAATTACGTGTGTAATATTTTGATAGATAGCATTCTTTTGTTAAAACATTACGTTACAGTACAATTGGGGACAAGTGTAATAAATTTTTTTGTATTTTTTGTTATTATTTTTTCTGTTACTTTTATTAAACTTTGACTTTTATTTTTAACATTATTTTAATTTAATCTAATTAATAATATTTATTAAAAAATTAATAAAAATTAAAAATAAAATGATCTATTCAAAATATATCATTTCAAATTAAAAACAAATTTCTCCATCATTTTAAGAAAGAGTAATGTTTGAGAGCTCGAAAATCTCCTCCCCTAATCCCCCTAATGCCCAAAACGACGTCGTTTTGGGCATTATTTTTTTTTATTTTTTTTTCTTCGTCTTCTTCCATGTTCAGTCGCAGAGAGGAAGAGGGAGAGAGAGAGAGAGAGAGAGAGAGAGAGAGAGAGAGCCATCTTCGTCCAAATCGTCGATTGTCTAGCCCGGCCGTCGTAGTCCAATTGACCCGCCTCGCCTCTGCCTCCTTGACCCGAATCGGAATCAATGGCATGGTTGTGTTTTTGTTTCATGTATTTTCTATTTTCATATCCGGCAATAAAGATGCACAAACATGGAGGAAAAGTGATAAAACAATGTCCACATTAAATTCCTTTCTCTGTTACTGGTTGAAATCTAGCTTTATCATTAAACCTCATTTCTTTTGTTTATAGTTTAATTCTGTTTTATTTGTGCTAACTTGTTTGAGACCCCCAAGGGTCCACAAAACAAAGCAAAGAATTGAAATTTTCCTTAATTTGCCAATTTGAGTGCTGTTATGTATTCCCTGTACACATCAAAAGTAGGAGTTATTGACTATCTAAGAAAAGCTAAGGTTTGGGAACAATCAAATGTATACAATTTTACTTCCAACATACTGAGAAACTGTTTCCATATTTTTAATGTGCAGGAAAGAAGAATTCAAGATTAATGGCGAAACAAAATAGGGGAAATATCAAAAAAATGAAAAGATCATAAAATAATTTACAATTCATGAAAGTACAAATGACTCATGCAGTAATTTGTGTTAAAAAATGTCATACTTTGTGTATAACGATTAGCAGTAAACTTGAGAAATCTAACCATATTTATAACATCTATAAATACCCACAAATTTGAAATTCATGTATTGACTAATTCATGAAAACATGGTACTTCAAAACAAACACAAAAAACAATTTTAAAAACAAACCCAAAAAAAAATAAAAAAAAAACAGAGAGAGGAGGAAATGAAGGAAAACAAACACAAAAACTGTAAATTATATACACACACAAAAAACACATGAAATTGCTTTAAATCAATCACATACTTAAACAAATTCTACAAAACATGCCTTCAGAGCATACATAATCAGAGCATATAATCAGCATATAATCAAAGCTTTCAATAGAATTTATATGCTTTCAGCTTTGATTCTACTTAAAAAAAACATGCTTTCAGCTTTGCTTTGAAAAACAGCTCTGAGCATATAATCACATACTTATTATCATATTGAAAGCCGTTTTTCAAAGCTAATTATATGTGATTAGTATACTAATCAGGGCATGTTTTTTCACATATAATCAGTATGAGATGTGTGTATATTATTATATTGTAACAATATAATAATAAGTATGTGATTATATGCTCTGCTTATTCAAAGCTGTTTTTTTTTTTTTTTTGCTTTGAATTTCTAACATGTAAATCAATAGCAGAACCAATGTTCAATTGCTTTGAATTATGAGTATACCCATATTCAATTGCCGCCGTAGAGCAGATAAGAGCATAACCAATGTAGCAAGACATACCCATTTTCAAATCAAACCACAAGCATACAAACTTATGTATATAATAACACAACCAAAAATATGTATATACACAATGAATTGAAGTACCAACCACAAAGAACAGATACAACCACAAAGAATAGACACAGCAGAGAGAGAGGAAGAAATTGCGATGCCCAAAAGAAAATTATCTGAACCAAAGCATCACCTACTATTTTCAATGGAGGTTCAGATGATGCTTTGATGATGATAAACAAAAACATTAATTTAAACCATTATAGACCTTAATTCCACCAATAAACAACAATTGGCTCGCCGAGAGAGGTACCGGAGGGGGTTCGAAGCAGAGAAAGAAAGAGAAGACGACGCCGTCGAACAAAGAAAGAATCTGTGGTGGTGGTGAAGTTGGTCATGGAACAGAGGAGCCAACTCGGTGACCCAGTTCTTAATCGGAACCCTATCTTGCGAGCAGCGAACACTGAGAGAGAAGGGGGGAGAGGGGGAGAGAGTTCTCAATCTGAAACCCTACCTTGGGCGCAACGAACACTAAGAGAGAAGGGGAGAGGGGGGAGGCAGAAATCGAGACCGAGTTGGAGAGGGAGGGTAGGAAATAAGAATAGAGAGGGAGAGAGAGAGAGAGAGAGAGAGATAAGGAGTGAATGAGGGAGGAGACGTAGGTAGGTGGGAGAGGGAGAGAGCACATAGTGTTTGGGCAGGAATAAATTATCATCCGAACCATTGCTCTTTATCAAAATTGATCTGAGTCTTTGAGCCTAAATGTATCTCACATACATTTTATACATTTTCAAAAATCTTCCTTCCTTATTATATAGATTTAATCTAATTGATAATGCTTAATAACTGGATTGAAAATTACGTGCCAAAATAATTTATTAATTATGCTAGGGAGCTCGAAAATGAGCTCCCCCGAATACCCCTAATTTTGTTTTGTTTTTTTTTTTTCCAGAAGCAGAGAAGGAGGAGGAAGAAGGAGGAGGAGGAGGAGGAGAGGAACTGGAGGGGGCCATAATCACAGGGAAAGAGGAGGCGGAGGCGGGGCTGGGCTGTGGAGACCCTAATTTTTTTAATTACACTTGAAACCCTGAGCCTTAGGTTAATAGTATTTTAACCCTAATTCCGTAAAAATCTGTGTAAGGGCCCAAGTAAAGAATAATTTCTCCGTGTGTTTCCATAATTAAATCATAGAACACCACTTTAAGATTGGAACTATCCTAAAACTTGGTTTTATTTATTTACCTCATAATTTCTAAATTAATTTACACATTTTATTCTTATTTCTAATTTTTTTATTATTGTTCTTTCATTAATTATTTATTTGAATGGAATACTATTGTGTACTTGAATATATACATAGTTTAAATATATATATATATATATATATAATATTGGTGGAAGAGTGGGTTGATAACAACAAAGAAGTAAATAAAATAAATAAATAAATAAATATCTAGATATTTAGTCCCTTAGCCATTAAGCTACCTATATTATATAAATTGAGAGTTGGTCCAAATCCACACCCACGTTTTTCATCAGCTCAAGGAGAGGGTGAGAGAGGGAGAGTTTGCTCAAGGGAAGTCAAGGGGAGTAGAGAAGTGAGAAGAAGAAGAAAAAAAAAAAAAAAGGACTTCTTGAAGGTAAAAATACACCTCTCCCTTGTCTTCTCAATTTTTTTTTTTTTACCCATCTCATCCTATTGTCTAGATGCTCCCTTGGGTTATGTATTAATGGTAAATTGAGTTTTTGGTGTGTATGCATGTGTGGGTGTGAATTGGTGACATTGTCTTACAATTTTATTCAAAATATGCACTGCTGCAATTTCTAATATTTAAAAGAAATATTAAACATGTTTATTTCTCAAATATGAATTTATTGTAAGGTATTTGGTGTGTTTAGAGCTTGTGACAATTTTATTAGCCCCTAATTGTTTGTTTTTAGGACTTGGATAATTTGTTGAAAAATCTGGTCCTAAATCTCTGAAAAACAGTCCACTTTTAGTAATTTTATAAAATTCTAGAAAACTCATCTCGTGTTGCTTCTTTTGTCAAAATTTAGAACTCTGAGTCCTCTTTCCAACAGATTTTATTTGAGTGAAAACCATCTGGTAGATTGAGAGAAACGCTAGTTTTCCCAATGGGTGACAAATCTGGACAGGTTTTGGAATATAGCTTGTGGATGAATTTCTGGAGGTGCTATGCACATTCTGTGAATTGGAAATGAAACTAGACAGGTTAATTATTATTTCTGTGCAATTTCAGCCCCTAATTTGACCTAGACGTATTTTTACCAAAGCGTTCTTGTTAGCCCTGCAGGACCGACCGGTGCTGGAAATTGTGTTCTACTATGTGATTTGTCTCTAAGTGTTTCAAGCCTTTTTAATGTTATTTTCTTGCTTAACTATACTTATGTATGATGATCATGGACTATATTTCCTCTAGTATGTTTTTCCCATACTCGTTTAAATGACCAAATTACCGAATGTGATTAACTTACCTAGCAAAAGATCTAATAAACGGGAAATGATAAGGGGTTGGCAATGAATGACGTTTATCTTAGTGTTTTAAAACAATTTTATACATATGCATGACATGAATTATGATGGGGTTAATACCAAATGAGTTAAGTCTTGCGTAAGCAGTTTAAGCGAGCCCCTAGGTTGACCTGGATGTATTCAGACTCTATGCGGTAGTTTCAGGGTGTAAGCGAGCCCTTTGGTATGGTATGTGCAGGGTGTAAGCGAGCCTGAGGCACGATTTGGGTGTAAGCGAGCCCACTTGTTGGCCATCCCTTTTGAGGTCCACCAATGCCACTGACAGGTAAATAATCGGAGGTGGGCATAAGTGGTAAGGTCTGCAAAGCAGCAAAAGGGGGAGTTCTGAATAGTCTGGTGTTCAATCCTTGTGGTTGGGTAGAAGGATCTCTTTGGAGGGTCCTAAACGCCTAGTCTAACTACTAATTTATAAAACCTTAATGTAAGTATGTTATGTTACTTGATTTGTTTTGTGTATGATTGATTGATAGAAGATATGGGGGTGTGTGTGTTTTTACTAGGCATTCCAAGCTCATGGCATGTCATGCCAGGTGAAGAAGCAGCTTACTACGGGGAAGGTTATCCCGAAGACAATCAAGATAAAGTTTTAGAGCCGTGGTTCACTTGAAAATTTAGACTAGTAGTTTGTTTTTGTGTTCTCTCTTCTTTTACCTTTTGGTTTGACAATATTTGTAAACTTCTAGCGGAACTCAAATCAGTTATCTATGTTATAACTCTGCTTGTATGTGTATATTAACGTATTGTGGTTATCTATTTTGTTTGAGTTGTACTTTATATATTTCTCTTGCGGTCTCAAATTTTGGAGCGTGACATGGGCAGAGGCGGAGGCGGGGATTTGGATGGCGTCGTGAAATTTGGGACTGACGACGGCGATCGATTTAAGACGATGACGACGGGGGGCTGGACGAAGACGACGACAACGGGGACCTCTCTTCTCTCTCTCTCTCTCTCTCTCTCATTCTCTCATTCTCCCTCTTCCTCTCTGCGACTGAACATAGAAGAAGAGGAAGAAAAAAAAAATAATGCCCAAAACGACGTCGTCTTGGGCATTAGGGGGATTAGGGGGGAGAGTTTCGAGCTCTCAAACATTATTCTTTCTTAAAATGATGGAGAGATTTGTTTTTAATTTGAAATGATATATTTTGAATAGATCATTTTATTTTTAATTTTTATTAATTTTTTAATAAATATTATTAATTAGATTAAATTAAAATAATGTTAAAAATAAAAGTCAAAGTTTAATACAAGTAACAGAAAAAATAATAACAAAAAATACAAAAAATTTTATTACACTTGTCCCCTATTGTACTATGGGAAATCTTGGCATTGTCAGGTAAAGTAGGGGAGGTTACTGTAATTATTAAAATCACAAGGGAGATCCCTGTATTTGTCAGAAACGTCGGCGGAGGTAAGTGTAATTTACTCTTAGAATTATCATCTTGTAATTTAGATTTAGGTCAAGTTTGGCTAAACTAAAAAAGTGCACTTATTTCATCTTTTTATCTTTTTTAGGTCACATCAATCAACATCTCCTCTCTACTTTTTCTATACATAATACAAGAAAAGTCAAAAAGTACACTTATTTAGTCTTCCCAAATTTGGCCTTATTCTATATGTAAATCCCAAACTACACAATCTTAATTTCGGCCAAACAAATATCAACCCTGAAAAATCTGAGTTGGTAAGTCTAGATTACCTAGGAATGATAATTTGAACCCATCCCAACGGGAACCGGGATCGCCCCACCCCAATAAGCTAGGTTTTTCCCGAAAATTACCCCTATAAGGCTGGGACTGGTATTAAAAATTAGATCACCGATGGTTTTCTGGGCGAGGACAATGATAGGTCCCCCATATATATATATATATATATGTTTAGAGATGAACACAGCAACATTTCCCTAAACCAAACAGAACTGAACCAAACCAAACTCTATTCTCTCTGCTTTGTTCTCTCTCTCTCTCTGTTGGCGGACTCCATCACTACCGTCCTCTTTGATCCACCATCATCGACAGCCTTTCCCATTTCCCTACCGCCGCATCTTCTCCCGCCGGCGTAGATATTAATGTTGTAAGCCGAGTTCTGAGTCAATCCACACAGATCTGTGAGCGATCTACACAAATCGCAGATCCACAAAGCACAGCAAATGTGCCTTGGTTGCAAATCTGCACTTCATTTTCTCCTCTAGGGTTTTAATCTTAGTTGTTGTTTCAGAAGATGATTCGAGTAATCGATGCCAAAAATTTGAAACCTCTGAAAAATGGAGAGGAGAGAGAAGAAGAAATGGATTTGAAAAAATGCTTCATGATTGCTTGTTAATTGGCCATGGAAGTCCCAAATCTGAGTTGTTTATATATATGTATGGTAATAAAACAAGTACTCAAACAATTGAGCCATCAACACAATTGTTACATATATATATATACACAAAGAATGTATCTAGATGGTTTAATAGAGAGAGAGTAATTGCAAACCCAGGGTTAAAGGGTTCTTGGGTGGGTTGGGTTTGTTCTCTAGTTTAAAGAGAAGCATCAAGTGGAGAGGGTATGGTAGTTTTTTGTTTTTTTTGAACTCCCAAACTTTCTATTAAAGAGGAAAATGGGATACATCATAAATGAGTATGGAGACAAGAGTGGGAGGTGGACATACAACCCAATTTACAAGTAAGGAGTTAGAAAGACAAGCCTTTGCAACCCAATGTATTGCTTCATTGTTGTTTCTTCTTGTCCAGGAAAAAGAAATAGAGTTTGGAGAAGCAAGCCCTCAAATATCCAAGGTATGGTAGATCTGTGGCTGTTGTTTTGTTATTATTTTTTTTTTTTTTTGGGTCGGTGAAATCTGATCCCCATTAGGGGGCGGAAGCGACGATGGTGATAGGTTCCACGTCAAGGATCGGGGGTGGGAACAGGGAAATTTTCACCATCGAAGATTGGAAACGGAGAGTGTGATCTCCGGCCCCACCCCGGCCCCTTGCCATCCCTAAGATTACCAAACTTTTTGGTTAAATTGACACGAATAAAGACTTCTTGTCCCAATCATGCAATTGCAGAAGTTTTTCCTTGCTAATTTAGGCTCGAATGTTCAACCTTCGCCTCATTAATACCAAATAAATATTACTATTTAATGGGTCGTACCATGGTACCTCATGTTTCTGAACTTTGACAGTGAGACATTGCCATGTTTGAAGTTTGGGATTTTATTTATTTTTTTAGTTAAAATAGGTGCATGTGAGTAAAAAATTATTGATTGATATGTAACAGAGAAAAAAGTAATTTTTAATTATTTTTTTCAAAAATTTTTAATTAAATAAATTTTTAAATTTTTTTCTCAAAAATTGTCTTTCAAGATACAAACCAAATAAGGACATAAAATTTAGGGAAAATAACACAACAATAGGAGAAGTTATTAGTTGGTCTTGGAGTATTGCTCCACATCATTTATTAAGGAACACTTGTCCAAAGATGATGAATCTTGCTATTTCAACCAATAAAAACTAAGTTAGAATACAACATCAACATGTCCTAAAAGCAATGAATAATTTTCCCAGTGTAACTTTCCAGAAGAAAAAAAAAAAAAATCAAATCAATGAAAAATTTTATACATTTTAATAATTAAATTTGTAAACTTTTCCATAAATGTATACTTCTTTTGACTTTACTAACATGTTCCCTTATTATGGGTAAATTGCATGGACACCCTCTGATTATCTCTTAAATAAGACTGTTTACCTTAAATTTAAAGGTTTTGATTACATGTTTGCATACTATGGCCTATTTTTGGAAGTAAGTTAAAAGTTAATTTTTAAATTTAAAAAAAAAAGTGCAAAAAAATAGAGAAGTAATGAACTAAAAAAAAAAAATTTCAAAAAACTGACTTTTATGTTTTTTTTATTTTTATTTTTATTTTTTTGCTTGGTTTTTTTTTTTCTTTTTTTCTTAAGCTTCTTAAGATATATACTAAACACGTTGAAACTTATACTAGGTCATTTTCAATGGTCCAACTCAAAACAAATAAGAAAGCGTAGACCTCATAATTTTAACATAAATTACACTAGCTTTTTTTCATAAGAAACTCAAAATTTGAAGATCATCAAGTCAATATAGGCTTAAAAAGTAAAAGAATAATAATAATAATAACTCAAAAATTTTAAAATTAAATAAAGACAAGAACAAATCAAATAAAAAAGCTGACCTTTTAGTTTTAGCCAAATGAAATACTAATGATCAGGGTTGTGGTTTAGATAGATCTGCAACATGGTAGCATTGTAATGCCATCTCTCTCTTTCAAGTATTGAGATGTGAGGAGATTAGAGACTACTCATCCTATAGGTTTTTTTTGTTTGTATTTGTTAGACTGTCCTTGTTATATTCTCTTTATTTGCAATAATAACCCGTGCTATGCACGGGATAATTATAGATATTTATATTTGTTTTTATTTTTTTTAATATATAAATTAAATACATGGAGTTTGACCGAGGAGTTTGAAAGAATTTAATAAATGTTTATTTATTCATTTAAGAGGCATTTACACAATAATTACATGGGTCTCTTGGGGATGCAAAAAGTAGGGAAATTAGGATTTCATTTATTGTGTTATTCATTTAATAAGTGTAATTATTATAAATTAAGTGTTTATTGTAATCAATAGTGTAATTATTACAATCTTTAAACCAATCACCAATCACCAAGTTAATTTTTTTTAAAAAAATATTAAAAAATCAAGAAATTAAGATTGACATGTTGAAGCTTCCACAAGCCTTGAATTTTAAAAGACCCTTTCCTTAATATATAGATTATCTTGACTTGGAAAAACAAAAACCATTAATAACTAGATTGGTCCCAAAAAAAAGGCCTAACTTATTAGTATCAAACCCCACTCATGTCACTGTTTTCCCTCTTTTTTTAGTTTTATTCCTTTTCGTCTCATTGTGGTTTGGTTCAAAAAGTACTATTTATTTTCCCAAAACCCACTTTGATTACAGATTAAGAGTTCATGTACTTGTAGTCGAATTAACTTTTATAAAAAGATGTGATCTAAAAAAGTTGTCATAAATATATTTATGACCTAAATAAGTGCACTTATCTAAATAATTGCACTTTAGTTTATGCTAAATGGTGAAAATTACTAATATGAGACACAAGAAATAGGTTGCTTATTGAATTATTTTTATCACATCATCACTTTTTTATTTTTTTACATATCTTTTCATAATAAACAAAAAAATCAACTTACAAATTATACCCAAAACAATCCTATATTTTATTACAAACTTATAAATCCATCACGTTTGCGTCATCCGCTAGTATATGTATAATAACAAACTGCCAAAATATACAGATACAAGTGTGTCAACAATCTTTAATGTTGAATGAAATTAAATTTTCTGACTCTTGACAAATGGGTTGCCTTTTTTTGGAGATATATGCCAATTCCTCACACAATCTGATTGAGAACAACACATCATCTCCACTTCAAAGATAAAATGGAGATATTTCTATTTTATTATCAATATTTTAATTTTAAATTAAAAATAAATCAATATAAGTCATAAAATTAATGACATGATAATTATAAACCATAAATTCCAAGTTTTGATGACACATTACAATCTTAGAGATGTTTATTTATGAAACGAAAATAATTGGGCTAAATTTGCTTGAATATGGGCTTCACATAATTGGGCTAAAGCTCAAAGGCTGCCTTTTTTGCATCCTCTTCTAATTACCCTATTGTTTTGTTTCTTCATTTTTTCTCATGTTTTGTATCCCTGACCCCAAATAAAAATAATAATAACAAAAACAGAATCACAGGCCGCAGTGGTTCAAACAATGTATCAGTTTGTTTTTCTTCCTGGCATTTTCAAAAACATCTGTAATATCAACCACCCGAATTCCCAAAACAATAATATCAGTAAAAATAATACCCCAAGTAAAACTAGCATATTAATTTACACATTAAAATGAAATTTGAAGTAGCCTTTCTAATTGAGAGAATTGAGTGTCAAGCACAATATCATCATGGAAGCCGGAGTAGCCTATTCACAGCCAAGTCCAAAATATCAACATTCCTCCGCAAGATTTTTCTTCACAGGGATATTAAGGAAGTGATTGAAATTCAATGTGGAAAAATCATGGTACAAATAAAAAGATTTGAGTAAATGCTATAAAAAAAATTTAATGAACCACTATCAATTTTCCTTGAGTGTGTTGAGCATAGGTTTTGACTTCTGTGGCCCTTTCGTGTGAATGTGTGCATGTTATTTATATATGATACAAGAAACAAAATGGATTTCAACCACTCCAACCTTGAGCCTTAAAAAATACCTTACAAGATTGGAGTGGGATCCTTGTGTAAGGGTAAGTTTGGCAACGACAAAAAAATACACATTGACAAAAGTAAAAAGAAGATAAGATGCGTGTGACTGAACACAAGCAAAACCAAGGATATAGTTGTGTGCCTAGACTGTCCGCGCCTTTCATTTCCTCGTTCAATCTGCATAATAAGTTCCAAATAAGAAATAGTCAGAGCAAATGTAACTTGCTAAAGATGTGAAAATTGTAATATTTGATGATATAATGAAGACACTCAAAAAATATTTTAAAAGTCATCGACATTCCATCAGTAAGGAGTACCTCCCATTTTCTAAACTGATTTAAGACTCCTGATATGAGTCACCAACTGGCAGCTACAAGATAGGTTCCTATGGCCTTGCAGGGTTTTTATTAAAGGAACATCGTGGAGAAAATGTAGCCAACCCCCATTTGATTGGGACAGAAGACTTAGTTTGGTTTGGTTTGGTTTATTTTCTCTATCAGTCCTTGGCTGTGCGTATGTTGGCTGATGAGTGCATATGAGACTTAAACTCTCATATCTTTGCTTGTTTCATTTTGCTATCTAATTTGAATTTAAATTACTACCAACAAAATAGTTTGCATAACGAAGTGCACAAAAATTGTTAAGAAATGCATATGACAGGGTATAAATCAGCAGAATTAAGAAAAACATCCTTGTTGGAACAGTTGTGGAAAATTGATCAAAATAAGCTAAAAAGTCCCTACATCAGCATTTATCATAATGGCAAGGTGAAATCAAATTCTGTACCTCAGACAGGAATTTATATACCGATTCCCTTTTGTTGCTGCATCAAGTGCTGCAAAGTAAGACAAGCAGAAGGAGACAGTTCAAATTAGAGGGTCCATGATATAAGTTGGCAAACTATTGAGTTTAGTTAAGAACAAAATATAAGAAAAAAAACGTCCCCCTTTTTTAGGGGGGAAAAAATACAGGAGTCACGAGAAGAAACTGCTCTATTTATAAATAAATAAATAAAAACTCAACCAAACTATCCCTGCAGTGTTGCAACAATCATCCTGCTCTTCTTTAAGAGCAAGTAGCTATGACTGAAAAAAATGCAGCCAGGTAGCAGGATCTCCCTGGACATGAAGTGGAGGCCAGAAGGAGATAGTACGTAGCCAGTCACTAAATTAAACTGAAAATTAATATAATTCAATATTGAGAAGTTTTCAATACATTGAACATGCTAAGAAATAAAATTTATAGTTCTAAAGAGAAATTCTCTTCAAATAGCACCTCCTTTAAGATGAGTTTTGGTGGCACAGAGGGAAATAACAACAAAATACTAGTAAGCATTTTTATGTTACCTCACCACAAGCAACTTGCAAACTGACCAAAGAAACACAAACGCAGAATATGGATACAATATAAACGATGCAACAGGGCTAGGTTGACATGACAATTTTTAAAAATCAAGAAATGACGAAGCCAGGGCACGAAAAACACAAATCCCATGTTTTATTATATCAAAGTAGTAATAAAGCATTTTTCACTTTTTGAGAAAGAAGTGTGAACAAGCCACAATATCATTGAAGTCATAATCATACTGGATTGCTGACTGGTCATATGGATGGATATAATGCATGGATGGCTATCCAACATTTTCATAACCTAAATTCTGCCAAAACATTTTGAATTTATCAAAGAGATAAATAAATTAACCACCATATCATTCAGAACAATCCATTATTTACCACATTCTTGAAGTCAGCCCACAGCATCACTGAAGCAATGGATGTGATCAACTGAAGTGCTTGGTGCCTACAAAAATTACATTGTCCTGTCATATAGGCACACTGCAATAAAAAATCCAATTCTAAAACACACACACACAACCTCCCACATATTTTGGTTATGTATATGACACATAGTTTTTCAAACTTAATATAGATTTTGAATTTGATCAACCTATGGCTCGTGTGGATGTTTGATAAAATGGCCAAACTGCAAGAAAATTTGTGTTTTAGAGGCAAAAGCATCACCAATATAATACATGGCTCACCTTCACCTGCATACTTCAAATACTCCCTAAACTAGGATTTTGTTCAAGTTTAACATTTTTTTGATTAGTTGGGGTCGTCTGTTTGGTAACCATTTTGTTTTCAATTTATATTTACAAAAATTTTAAAAACTGTGCTAAAAACTTGTTTGGTAAATTTTTGATTTATAATACTAGTTCTCAATTTATAAATTTGACCCAAAAAATGTAAACTGAAAAAATGTGTTTTCATTGGTTTATAAATTTGGCACTATAGCGGACAGTAACTTAGTTGTCGGCATTAGGACCCTGGTTCAAATCTTCGGAGCACCCGAATTGAATTTATTTTCTCCCAACAGTAAAATAAAAGTTGTATCTCATCTTCCTCTACTTCATTCATGTTGACTGAAACTTCACAAATCAAGTCAGTGTCTCTTTTCTCTCTCTCTCTCTCTCTCTCTCCCCTCCGTTCTCTCTCTATCTCCCCTCTCTTCTTTGTGTTCACCGAGCTTCGAAATTTTTTTTTCTTTTCTAAAACATTATGATGCAAACATGTAGATCTTTGTAGATCTGTCAACAAATTGATCTCAGGTCTCTCTCTTCTCTCTCTCTTACTCTCTATCTCTCCCTCCCTTCTCTTATCTATTTTCTCTGCGTTTCACCGAGCTGCCATGGTTTTTTTTTTTTTTAAACAACAAATTTGTTCTGTAGATCTTTTGCAAAATTTCCGAACCACATTGATCTCAGTCTCTCTTTCTCTGTTCTGCAAATTTGTTCTGCAAAATTTCTGAACCACAAATCTATTCTGCCATGGTTGTTTGTAGATCTATGCTACATTTTTTATTTTATTTTATTTTTAATTTTTAAGAACATATATATGTTATTCTTCATTTTAAATCTGCAGATCTTCTTCATTTTAATGATATTGTTGCCTTTTTGCTAATTTGGATTTAAAAGATATGTTAATCTACAAATCTTGTTCTTCATTTTAAATTTAGAGTACATGATAAGGATTCAAAAGATATTGTTGCCTGAAGCTCATTTTAATGATATGTTAATGATATTCTTCATTGTAATGATATTATAACTGTTATTCTTCATTTTAATGAGATGTTTTTTTATGGTTTGTGGAAGAATTGAGATGTTATTATTATGGTTTGTAAGTTGTTATGAACATTATACTAATATGGTTATTAAGTTTATCTATGGTTGGTATTGTATCAATATGATTATTATGGATATTTATTACAATGTGTATGATCCCATTGTCAAAAATTAAAAAAAAAAATGAAAAAATAAAAATTTTAGGCCTTAACAAACATGTTTTTTTAGTTTATGTTCTCAAAATTTTTCAAACATTTTGTCCAAACCAAACGCGTTTATTATTTATGTTTTTCTAAAAATAAATAAAAATCAGTATAAAATATTTGTAAACATAAACCAAAAACGCAAACATTACCAAACGCTGCCTTAGGTTTTTGTGCGTCGACTCTTTTTGTATTTTGTACATTGTCTTGATGCCGTCCTAATAAAGTTTTGTTTATTTATTCAAAAGAAAAAAAAAATCAATGAAGACACCCATCACCAATTTTTTCCACTTTATCCCCAAATTATCAATGTGATTTATCTAATCCCTAAATTTTACAATTTTAGTTTATGTGGTCGAATTAGAGACAATTATACAAATCAATAATCATTTTAGCCTGACTTGATTTAAAAAAAAAACGGTTTCAAGTTTAATCGTACAACAAAACACCTGTTTTCCTTACTATTTTGAACAAATCACACCTCACAACCAATTTAATAGACCTTTTTTTTTTTTTTTGTATGATTTAAGCTGTCCAGTTAGATGTTTAATAGATGAAATTAATAGTTGAGCATGAAATGAAGAAAAATGGTGAAGTGAAATCAAACCTTCCGGAAATTATTTTCTATCTAAACAAACAGCACTGTTTGAAGAGAAAAGAACATTGTCTACCAAAAACAATGCACAATTTTCATTCTTGTCCCCTCTTCTGATCAACACAACAATGTGAATAAAAAAATCATACAAAATTTGCTGTGAGTGAAACACATGAAACTAAAGAAGCTACGTATGAAGCTGACTGACCTCGGAGAGAGCCAAACGGAGAGAAGCGAAGAGAGAAGTGAAGCTCTCGGCGATGGCCACCGAGTCCCTCTCCACGATTTCAAGAGCTCTCACGATCTCCTTCTGGTCTAACGAAGAAATCGATTTCGATTCCCCGATTCGATTCTCTCCTCCTTCTTCTTCTACAGCTAGCAGAGGATTCTGGTGACGTGTCGGCTGCTGATTGGGTTCGGTTGCTGAAACTAGGGTTTCTGAGTCGGTTGTGGTTGTTGTTGTTGTTGATGGTGATGAGTCCGCTTTGTTTGCTTCCTCAGCCTCCATTTTTCCGCGGATTTCCACTCAGAAACAACTGAATCAATTGCTAAAATCGTTTCTTTGTGTGTGATTTCAAGTTTAGAGCTATCTGTGGGATTGGATGATACTACTGTTACATGTTCAGGAAGCAAGTTCGTTAATGGGTCGGATCGGGTCTGGGTGGATATCGAAATCTATTTTTTTTGGGTTCGAAAATATTGTTTCAATCATGATTCATCCCACTAAAAACACCACCACTAATAGCACTAATGCATTAAAAAAGTAAAAAAAAAAAAAAAAATACAACTCCAAGACCAAAACAACACATCATTACTGACGGGACCCACTGCCACCTAATTAGTGGGAGCACTAATTAGTGCTCCCAAGCATTTTTCATATTGTTTCAAAATATTAGTAAAGTTGATTTCAGATTTAAATTTTAATCCAGTCTCAACTCAGCTCATTGTTAAATTAATTAGCTGAGTATTTATTTATGATACATTAAAAAATATATATATTTTTTAGAATCTAAATTTTATCTTTGTTGATTTATTAAAATTTATATGTGTGGTAACATGTGATTTAATTTATTTAATAAATTTTTCAATTTATAATAATATCTATTTATTTATTTAAAAAATATAATGTATGATTGAATTTTAATTGTAAAATGTTTTAATTTTTTTTTAATATATAGCCTGATTAGTGAGTTTTAAATTTATAATTATTTTTTTTATCGGGCTTGGACAGATATAAAAATCTAATATTATTATCCAGTAGAACTTGAACAAATATAAAAAAAATTTATTATATAGTGTCGGCCAATACCGACATACGTTTATCCACCTCTGGTCGGGTCCATCACAACATCACTTGTGATAAATTATTTTAGAAGAAATTACATATTAGCGAGATTTTTATAAAAGATTTTACAGATTAATGAAAAAAATTATGAATTTGATGTATAATGTTTATAATTCTTCATTATTTTATGGTAAATTACGCTATTTTGTCTCTATGGGTCAGGTCAATCACGAGTGCAACGTTCTTCGTGTAAATTTGAGGTTTTGAAATTATCATGTGCAGAAATCAAACTAAAATTTAGTTAAAATTAAAAAATTAAAAATTAAAAATTTATCTCATTAACAAATCAAATTATAATTTTTAAATATTTCAATTTAAATTTTGAACTTTTAAAACTTTATCAATTTTAACAATTCGCCTATACTTGCTAGTTATAATTAACAGATAATAGGTAATTGTGGGTGTTGATTTTTTACCACACAACCAAACAGGGAGCTTAGATGGAGAGCACGGGCAAAATAGATTAAGCCCGAATAACCTGTCACAGAAAGATAAGAATCCGACAGTGATTCGTCCACCCGGGGGTACTCCGACGCTCAAGTCAGTAATCAAATATATATCAAAGATAGTAAATTGTGCTTAACTCACAAGAAAGAACATACTACTCACAATATATCACACATACTTGAGACCCACGAAAGTGCCTTACTTTTATAGCCAACACTGACCTGATCCTTGTAGAAGCCTCACTTTTGTGGACTCAGGCTCAATACTCGTCTTGGATTCTCAACTAGATAGGGATAAACTCCCTAAGAGCTTTATCTTTATCTAGACTGAGATCCTTCCATATTCTATGACTGTTGTCCCTTATCCGCTCATCTCGGATTTCGATATTTCCGCATATAATCTCAGCCTAGCCGAGATCACCTCGGTATTAGGACCAAGCCACATGGCACCTCGGTTGACACTTCGGTGTCACCTTGGCCACGTGTTGTCATTCACAAAATATGTCCCCACAACTCCCCCCTAGGTTTTATTATCTCGGCAACCTAAGATAATGGAACCTACATCTCTTGTTCATATGCTATGTCGGCTAAAACTCATTCCTTCTCCACGATCGAGATCATTACTCATCAAGTTCAAGTACCCAGCGCTCAACTATCCGTTTTTATCAAGGATCAAGAACCAAAAACCAAGTTCTTCGAGTATCTTAACCGATATCGTTCCTCTAACCGAGGTTTTTGCTTCATTAATCAAGAATTCCAAGAGTTTTGATTGCATATGGGCTGTCACGCACAATCTTCCCAGCCGTTTCCTCCACGCGTCGCTTTCTCACTGGATCGTACTTGACAAGCACGTCGTCCAAGGTTACTTCATTATGTTTTGCTACCTTTTCGTATATTTGACAAAACTTTTCCTTCTCTCTCCGTCTTTTCACTTTTGCAATTCACAATTTCCCTCGTCTCTCAGACTCTCTCTCTCTCTAACGTTCTTCTTCCAAACCTCCATTTTCAAGTTCTCAAGCTCTACAATCACTCCATCCACCGCTTTCGGCAAAGTATTCATTACTCTATATTCACGATTGTTATCGTTTGACTCCGATGAGCATCTCTCCGGCGTCATTTCCTTGGTTTTACTTGGTAAGTCTTCGATTTCTTCTCTTCAATTTCAGTCTCTCACTGTTCTTGAATATGATACTGTTATGCAACTACTTGTATGTCTGTTTAAATGCCTCACATGTTGCCATTGAATCCACTTTATATTTTTCGTTTATTCTCATGTTCTGGTCATCATAAGTCATTTATGGTTTCTTGAATCTTCACTGTGCCTTGAATTTCATCATTGTACTTCATTGTACTACTCATATTTGTGTCCTTGAATGTTTGGCACTGTTCTTGCCATGTTTGCGTTTCTCTCTACATTTCTACTTCGTTTTGATTCTTGAATTTTGTTTGCATTTGATGCTTCTTGATCCTAAATCACATTTTTTTCCTGATCTTCTTGCTTGGTTTCCAGATTCTTACTATTGACTCTTGTTTCTATAGACTAGGTTTGGGATTTGCTTTAGAACACTTATACTTAGAAAAAACTGAAATAATTTCCCTTTAGGTCTTCGAAATCCATTCCCTAGTGCCTATTTAGGATTTAGTCGAGGTCTTTAACCCCCTGTCAAGTTGTTTTATCAAAATTATGTTTACCAAACCCACTCTAGCCGAGATAATGGGCATGTTTAGGTGGCGAGTAGACACCCCTTCCAAACTTGAGTACTTTAGGCAAGAGTTTTCCATTCCAGTCGACGTTCAACTCCGGCTGGCTAGAAAGGATAACTCTATCATGCCTGGGACGGACTACATGCCCTTTCTTATAGTCTCCATAATTGAGGGCAAAGTCACGTTTCCTCTAGACAATTTTTTTTAGGGAAGTCTTCCATTACTACAAGCTTAACCCCATGCAACTAGTCGTAAACTCCTTTAGAATCATATCGACATCCAATACTGCTACACTATGTGTGGCTTAAAAACCAACTCCAGCTATACGTACTACCTCAAGCCGAGATCGACACAGTATAAATTGATAGCTGACATTCCAGATTCCAATAAGGGCGCGACCAACGGCTACCTGATTGTCTCGGGCAATTGAGAGTTTGCTCCTGATGATGAGCTCCATCTTTATGCACTGGTCCAAGAACTTTTTAGGGATGATAAGGGTAAGGACTTAGTTCCCTCCACCCCAAAGTCCCTCATTTTCTATTACTTTACTTAGCCATCTTTTTGCTTTGTATATTATAACATTCTCTCTTTATCCTTGCAGCTATCCCTCAGCCAGAGAAGAACTTTTTCCAATCCCACATGCCAAGCAAAGATCTGATTCAACTTTTTCGCCTTCCTATCGACGGCCGGAAGGCCTCACTCCTTCTCAATTACATACCAACATATCGGAGCCCTATGTTCGACGTTCCTCGAAAAAGTATATCTCCCTCTTTTGCCATAACTTCCCTAGCTGTTTTATCACCTAGGCCAGATCAGGCCTCCACATCCGATCTTGCAGGCCAGCCATCCACTTCTGCCCCCAAGCTAATTCCTCAAGCCCAGCGCCAGCGTCATCATTGTCAGGCTCTTACAAATGTCCCTGCCAGCAGGACTCGAAGTAGAAGACGCCGAGGTCCTGAGTTTTCAGAGTCTGACCCCTCAAATATGCCAATTGCTCTTCTAGCAATTCACTTTGGCACGAAGGTTACTATCACAGTGACAGCCGACGAGATGGGACGCAAACCAGCCATCGTTGAAGATCTTCTTGCCAACCTTCTTAGGGTTGTGACTTTGGCACGAAGGTTACTATCACAGTGACAGCCGACGAGATGGGACGCAAACCAGCCATCGTTGAAGATCTTCTTGCCAACCTTCTTAGGGTTGTGACTTTCCAGTCTTCCTCTTCCCCATCCCAGTCCAAACCAAAGCCTAAAAGAGTGAAAAAGGCTAAGGCCAAGGCTACAGTGACTCAGATTGATTCTGAAGACACTGTGTCAATCTCAAAGCTAGTTGAGATCGAAAAGAATACATCTGCTGCTAAGAAGAGGCTAGCCAAGGCCGCAACGCCCGATGCCCCCCAACAAAAAAGCCGAGGTCAGACTGCACCGAAGGTAGCAGCAGCTTTCCTTGTAACATGATCTGGGTACCCGAAGTCATGGTAGGGGACAGACTTTTTACAGCCGGCGACAGCGCGATCCAGGATGTCGAGGTCGACACCGCCATGTCAACGACCGTGCTCCTACCCGAAAACATGAATCACATGGCTGACGTCCATGAGCATGAGAACTTCGGCCTAATGATGCAGCACTCTGTATTGGTAAGTCTCTTCCTTTACCTTCTAAGGTTTTTCAATACTTGGTCAAATTTCACTAATCTGTTTATCTTCTTGCATGTCATCCAGCATACGCATTCATATGCGTTTAAAACTGAGATGATGAGGAAGAAGTTGGTTAAGAAAACCCAAGAGGCTGCCAAGCTCCTGTCCTCGTTGAACCACGCAGAGGCCAACAACAGAAGTCTGCTAGATCAAGCCAAGGTTGTGCAAGACCAAGCCGAGGCCAATGCCAAAGCTGTTGAGGCCACTGCCGAAGCCGCCAAGGCCGACGTTGAAGCTGCCAAGGTCAAGGCAGTTTAGTTGTAGGCCAAGCTTAATGAGGCCGTTGAATCCAAAGATGTCCAGGTAAAAGCAGCTAACAAAAAGGCTTTCAAAGAAGGCCAGGCCGTCGTCCGAGATCAATACAAAGAACAAGTCAATCATGCTTGTAACCGAGGTTATTACCTCGGCTGGATGGCGGCGCTCAATCAACTATTTGTCCCAATGGACTCACCTCTCCGAAATATCAGCCAACTCCAAGTTCCTTTCCCTCAACCTCCCAAGGAATCTGATGATGAAGTCGACGAGGATGATGCTGATGCTGGTGACGCTGATGATGGAGAAAAGGCTGCTATTGGGGCCAAGTCCCTAACTCTAAATGATTAAGTCTTGGACTTGACTCAAGACGAAGAGGAGAATGAGGTTCTCAAGAGCTCTTCTATGAAAAAGACATCCTCTGAGGCCGAGGTCTAGGTAGCCGAGAAGAGCTTAGATTAGACCTTGCTTGAGATAGATGCCGAGATGACGGCATGAAATGAAGCAACACTGCCAATTAAGGCCGACACACCGCCAACAGCCGAGGTTGAGCAGTTAGAGACCCATGCCAATGTCCCCGACACTTAGGATTTTTCTTTTGTATTTTTTCCTTTCACTTGTAACTGTTTGAATAGTTTTTAAGTTTTGCTTTGGCCAACATGCCCTTTTTGTCTTTGTAAATGAACAAGTTATCTTTGAATGCATGCCTTCCTTTCTTTCTAAGTGTTTGGGTGCTTCTCTTCATATATGCTTACTGTTTTCTTTCATGCCTTTCATACTTCCATTCTTAGAATATTTTTATATTTATTCAAAGTACACCCTTACTGTGTAATCACTTCAGGTTAAAATACCTCGGATATAAACCTTGACTGTTTCTCTCAGCCGACAATTGGAATACCTCGACTAACACTTAAAAATATTTTGAAATATTTTTACAAGTGCTATTTCTTATAACTTATTCAATCAAGTATTGCTTCTTTACTTCTACTTGCTGTCTTCTATCAAGAACCCTTCAAACCTTTTCAAGCTTGGCAACCTAGTTGGTCATCTCGGGTAATATGTACCTCGGATACATCTTTCCTTATTACCTCGACTAACTTCAACTTGTAAATTGTTTTGAAATTTCAACAAGTGTTAAGTCCATTCTAACTTGTAAATTTTTCTAAAAATTTCAACAAGTGCCAAACTCTCAAGTTTATTTATCATTCCTGCTCCCTGCCCCCCTAATGTGAATCTAAGTTCCACTTAAGTTCGCATTATGCGTTTATGGCCTTTCGCCGAAGTTAGATTCAAACAAAGACTAGCTGAGGATTTTGACCTTATTTTCTCTGTAAATCTAACTAAAGCGGACTTAGTTCCATTTTGAGTTTAACTCTGCCGACATGGCAAGTCTAGGTTAATTCAAATTAGTTTAACTCTAGTATATGCAAGTATAATTCAACTATGTCGTATAATAAATCTAAGTTACTCGTCATGTTTCAATCAGAAACATCACCAACTTAGTTTAATTATATTATATGCAAGTATAATTCAACTCTGCGATATAATAAGTCTAAGTTATTCGTCATGTTTCAGTAAAAAACATCGCAAACTTAATTTAACTCTATTATATGCAAGTATAATTTAACTCGACCATATAATAAGTCTAAGTTATTCGTCAGGTTTTAATCAGAAACATCGCCAACTTAGTTCAACTCTATTATATGCAACTATAATTCAACTCTGCCATATAATAAGTCTAAGTTATTCATTATGTTTCATTCGGAAACATCGTCATAGGACTGGTTAGTCCCATTGTACAAATTTTAAATTCATAAAAATCAAACTAGCACTTTATTATTACTTCGGCTAATAAAATCATGACATAATCTTCAAAAAACAAAAGACTAATGATAAAAAAAATTCAAATTGCAAATGTTCTAGGATCTTGGCAACTCCTTGCCATTAGTGTCTTCAAGCCGATATGCCCCATTGCTGGCAACCGAGATGATTCTATAAGGTCCCTTCCAGTTTGGGCCAAGTTTTCTGTCACGACCCGAACCCGCCCCCATAGGTTAAGGACATAACCGGCCAGTAATCATGGGATTACCTACGGCCTCAAACCAAACCAAACGTATTTTAATAGAGTTAAAGGGGGCCAAACGGAAGCAATTTTGAAAACTTTGTCCACAGAGCTGTGCTTACATGGCATACCAAAACAAACCACACTTATATACGTTAATAACTCACATCAGAAATATAGTACCATAAAGTTCTGTACAGACATGATCATTCAAATCTAATTCAACCCATGAAAACTATATACAACAGGCCCAAAGTCTTCGCCAATATGACAAAACATAAGTACATAACAAAAGGGCGAAAACAAGTCTTGTGCGTGAGACGTGAGGGCTGACTCTCCAAAAACCTTGGTTGTTTCACACTGACTTCACTGAGGCTGGGTCTGGACTTCTCTTGGCTCACCTACAAACACATGAATGAGCGTGAGCGATAGCCCAGTGAATAATACAAATGAAGAAGATACATTGGAACATTAAACGACAAATGGCCTTAGGCCCAATTCATTCATGTTAAACTGGCCTTCGGCCTTTTCAAACTTTCGTATCAAACTGGCCTTTAGGCCTTTCAAACTTTTGAATCAAACTGGCCTTTAGGCCTTTTAAACTTTCACATCAAACTGGCTTTTAAGCCTTTCAAACTTTCATATCAAACTTTGTCCTCTATTCAAATTAATGAACCTTACAAAACTTAAATAGAATTAAGCAATTGGACAACATCATATTACAGATATTACTCATAGTGATCGGCTTGTGGATTTGCCCTGGAGCTTGACCCTACATATCATATAACACATATGGGTCACAAACAATTCAATCCATTCTTTATTTCACATATTCCTCTTTAGGCTTCATTCTTATCTCTTTAATTCAATTACAATGCTCAATGTATGCCTAAGAGTGCTTAGAAGTGAAAGGGAATGGAAAACAGAATACAGAATGTATTTTCAAAATTTCAGAAAATAGGATCCCCGCTCGAGCATGGACTTCCCCGCTTGAGCGGACCCAAGAGGCCTGTAAAAGTACTGGCTAAGTCAAATTTACGCTCGAGCATGCATTCTGGCGCTCGAGCAGAAGGCCTCTCTACATGGCTCCCCGCTCGAGCGGACATCCATGTCTGCAAAAATGCTGGGAGCACGAAATTCACGCTCGAGCGGCGGTTTCCCCGCTCGAGCAGACATCAAAATTCTGGAAATTCCAGATCAAGTTCTTGAGCTTCAATTCGATGTTCAAAGGTTCCAAATGCATGTTTATGACTCAAACTTCATATATATATATATATATATGTGTGTACTAACATGGTACAAATGCCAATTACAACATTTTGAAGCTCAATTCCAAGAATTAAACACATGCATGCCCCAAATTAACTCAAACTCATGCATTCAAGGTTCCCATTTTTAATAAACAACATGCATGCCCATTTTGACTTTCATTTACACTTCTAATGATGCAATTAGTGCTCACTCCCATGAAACTCAACAAAAACATGCTAGATTTTGTGATTCCATAGGTATTCTTTACATGCATGCACATATCAAGCTTTAATTCCAACAAAACCAACTCAACTCATGCTCTTGGTTAGAAACAAACCCTGCACACACAAGATTACACATTAAACTCATGAATTCAAGAATCAATTGCTTACCTAGAAGCCCAATCTATGGTTAATTCTTGAACTAGACTTCAAATATCCAAGCTTGAGTCAAAATTTGCACAAGTCTCTCCCTTCTATCTCTATGGTCGGCTCTCTCTCTCTCTCTCAAGGCACCAAAATCAGATTTTTTAGTTCAAAAGAGACAATGAGAGTGTATATGGCCTCACACAAAAAGCCCCACTAACTATTATTTAATAATATTAAATAATCGGGCACTAAATCATCAATTTAATCAATTTAATCCGACCCGAATCAATTTTCAATTAAATTTCACCGTAGGCTCTAAAGATTACGCTAATCACAGTAGCACAATCAATTTCGGGTTTTGTGGCCGATAAGGCCCTCAATTTAATTTCCAAAGCAGATAATCAAACAGATATTCCTACAGTGAACAGATAGAAATTTAAAACCACATATTTTCACACAATGACACATGAAATCATATTAAACACATAATCATACTCAAATTAAGGACCAATTAGAATACTACGGAATAGGGGTATCACATTAAACATATCAATTTTGCATTGTAACGCCCTCAAAATAAAACATAATATATACAACATTAACATGCATTGATAAAAGAAAACAAATTATTATCTCATTCATCAGAGTATTATTATTGAAAAACATTACATGTAACATCAAAAGTAAATGCCCTATGGGCTTACATCTTTCCAAGCCAACACTTGGATACAAAACGTGAGTACTAACTCAACTACAAATTCAGCCCTTGGCTTGAATGTTTACATGTAATAGCAAATAAAACAAATAACTAAAGACAAGTCTTCAAAGTCCAAATCCTTCCAAGCTAAGTCCTTGGAGGTAACATATCACCTGGACCTGAAAATGATGTTCCCGTATAGGGTGAGCCACAGCCCAGTAGGAATATACTAAACCAAATATAAGCATTGAATAAAGCCATAGCATTCAATAGATGGTTAACACAAACATCCATTTCATCAATATACAGTTTCATGACAATAATGTCCATGACACATTTCACTTTCCATTATTCGTTCAATTTTCCATTTATACCAATATGGCTCAGAATCTGGCCAAACTATAACAGTGAACTATACATCACATTAATATTACTTCCAATATCAACAAAGTAAATGAGACTAAGGCTCATACCAAAACACTTCCATACTTCCCGATTGATACACATTTTAGTGCTGTATCAACAACATGTAAAAACACTTCCATAAATCAATAAGCACACATATAGTGGTGCTAATGGAGTCCATCCCCTATCTCCTCCCAAACAAAATCCGGTTTAGAAGTCCATCCCCTATCTTCTCCTAAACTGTGGAGTACATCCCCTATCTCCTCCCAAACAAAATGCATATACAATGTATTAAACACTTGTCATATACAACACACAATCAATACACGTATTTTATGTATTAATTCAACAGTCAAAATCAATGACTTAACCAATGTGATTAGTTTCAGTTTTCCCTAACCCACATGCAATGTCTACAACAATCACGACTATCCTCCACCGATAGCCCAAAACAGTTATTTCTAAACAGGAAATAAATGTATCAACTAATATAATTCCAACATTTTCATAGGTGAGTGATTAAACTAACCAACTACACCATTTAATCAATAAATTCCTCAATTCCATGAATTCAACTAAATTCCCTAATTTTCCCTAAATTAATTATACAAATTAATTTATTACAACAACTAGGGTTTTTCCCAAAATTACCAAACAACCCCCAACATATCAAAATACCACAACTTAGAACAAAACCTATAATATGGAGTAGGAAATCCCTACCTCGAAGTAAATAACCCGAATGGAGAAGATGGAGATGATGACCCAAAATCCAAAGTGCTCCAAACCGCCAAACCCTCAGATTAAAACGAAGCTCTCGACTCACTCTATCTTTTTAATAAAGAGCCTAGGGTAGAAACACCCTAAAACTAGATGATACCTAAGAAAGAAGGTGAGTGGAGGGAGAGAGAAGTCGGACCTAGGGTTTTGGAATCAAAAAGGATATTAAAAAACTGAATTTTCCACGCTGCTGCCTATTTAAACCTGACATGCTCGCTCGAGCGAAGGATTGGTCGCTCGAGCGACCAGACACAAGAAACCTCGCTCGAGCGAAGAAAAGCTCGCTCGAGCCAAAAACTCGATTCCTCAGGTCTGCAACCCAGAAGCTCGCTCGAGCGACAGAATGCTCGCTCGAGCGACAAAATGCTCGCTCGAGCGAAGAACTCGAAAACATACATTTCGCCGAGCCGAAGCGAAAACTCGCCGAGGAAGAAACATCGCTCGGGTCTATACTAGACGCAATCGCTCGCTCGAGCGAAGAAACCCTGGCTCGAGCCACTAGACACAAAACTCCATTCTCGCTCGAGCGACCAAACCCTGGCTCGAGCGAAGGACAAAAACAAAAGCTCGCTCGAGCGACCAACTCCTCGCTCGAGCGAAGGTCCAAATATTTGGACAGCAACACTTGGTTTCCAAACCCAACCAACCTGTAACAAACCTGCCCAACACATCCTATAACTCAAAAATAAGAAATTAAAGGACGATAACAACAATTTGATAACAACGGGATCTACGGAACATAAGTCCGGATACAACAACCAAAAGGAAAAGACCGGGGTCGCTATATGCATCAACAACAAATTCATGGACTCATCTATTTCCCATACTCATACATTACGTAAACAAGTTCAAAATACATATTCCATGAATAATCTTCCAACAAATCTTGTTTTCATAAATCATCTAGGGTTTGTTTTATGGGTTAATCATAAGAGTGAACTTAAATCAAACAAAGATGGAGAGATTAGTGTTCAATTTCATGCCTTTAGCTCAAGCCACCATACATCTCAAAGCCCTAGCTCAAATTCCTAATTTTTTCTTGATTTCAAGACAAAGATGAGTTAGAGACAAAGATTGTAAGTAGTTTAACATACCTTAACTCAATTCTAAAGTTTGCCCTTTGATTTTCTTCAAATCCCTAGCTTTCTCTTCTTTCTCTCTCTCTAACTCACTCTCTCGAGCTCTTAAGTAACAATGAAGAACAATAGGCTAAGTACACATATATGACCCAACTCACAAAAGATGATTTAATCATTACGAATCGTAAGTTTTCAAAATTTCACCGTAAGCTCTATAAATCATGCTAATTATAGATATGAAGTCGGTTTTTGTTTATCGCGTCTGTAAGGCCTTCAAGTTCAATTCAAAGTTTCATTTGCAACAGATATTCCCACTTTCAATAGATATTTTTTTCCAAATTCACATATTTCCCATACTTACACTTGCAATTTATATTTAACACATAACCACATGCATAATTAAGCATGGTACGAGTATGGTTATCACAGATTTGAAACTAAAGCTATGTTTGGTTTTGATTTTGGTTTTGGATTTGGTTTTTTGACTAAAAAAACACAAAAGATAAAATTAGTTACATAAGTTAATAAGACAAAATGTCACATCCAAACTATAATCATTACATTTTTTCCTTCACAAAAGTCAAAAAAACCAAAAATAAAAATCAAATGAGGCTAGAAAAACCAGACTAAAATAGCCAAAAAATCAAGCTATTTTAGATTTTCCCAAACGAAGACTAAGACCTTGGTGCTAAGGAAGAAATTTTTTACCACTTAAACTATACCCATATTATCATATTAATTTTTTTATCATTTTATTTTTATTTTTATTTATTTAAATTGTGCATATATCACATATGTTAACTGCTAATTATATATACCATGTTGCCGTTTGACAAAGTTAGTTTGGACTAAAAAGTACAAAAAGATAAAATAGATTGGCCTCGTTTGGAAACATATTTTTTTAGTAACTTTTTGGCTAAAATATGATGTAAAAAAAACTAGTATGTTTGGGATGACTTTTTAATTTTTTACGAAAAGATGTGCAAAAAGTAAAGAGAAAAGAGAATATTTGACTTTTTAGTATAGGTTGTTGGTTTTTCGATTTTTTTTTTAGTAACATTTTAACTTTTTAGCTAAAAAAACCGCTTACCAAACGATGTTTAAATAAATTAATTAGATAGAATGTCATATCCAAACCAAATATTATTCCCACATGTGAGTTTGGCAACAAACCCAATATACTATTTATTAATTTATTAACTTAATTCTATCACACCACTTTTATATTTTTTTACCCTTATATTTGTAATAAATAAATAAATAAACCATATCCAAACAATTAACACAATCTTCACAAGTGTTGATATGCTTCTTATTCCTTCCTATACATCTATATATTTGTCAAATATTTTAAATTTAAATTGTAATTTAAAATTTGTGTTTGTATAATGAGCCGAACTAAGTGCCATTTTTGGAACATGGTAAAAAGTCACGTTTTTGGATAAAATGTCCAAAAACGTGGTTGCCAAAAACGCCAGAAAAGCCATTTGGCAAGTGCCAAAAACGCAGCCGTAAAATTACAAATTATGGCCTATGAGAAAAAAATAAAAAAATAAATCTCTTATGTTGGGTAAGGGTATTTTGGTCATTTTAATTTGATTTGACACCATAAATAAATATTAAACTAAAAACCAAAAAGCTAACTTTTTACCAACTTTCCAAATCACTTCTAAAAAAGCCAAAAAACTTGATAAAAAGCCAAAAACCAACTTTTTACCAACTTCTAAAAACAACCCTAAGATTAATAGGACTAGTAATTTGTTTGTTTTACGGCATTCCTACCCGAAAATCACAAAATGACAATAGAAAAGTACAAAACGCGAAGGCGGGAATACAATTCCCAAAACTCGTGGAGGTGGGGACGACGAGGATTGGCACAAATTTCAATTAAACCAAAAACACAAACGCAGATCAGTTTCGTTTTAAAAAACACACACAACAAAATCAAACAAACAAAAACCCTACACACACACTCCTATTATTCAACAACTACTCTCTGTGTTCCATTTCCATGCCCTGAAAATGGCCTCTCATCATCGCCTCCCTATCTAACAAATCGAACACACATCACACATCTCTCTCTCTCTCTCTCGTTTGTTTTGGGTTTGGTGGATTGATCGACGTAGCTCCAATTATCTCGATCTGTAAGTTCTTAAAGTTTTGGTGTTGTTTTCTCATTTTAATCGGCATTTTGTCTTTACTCGTACCTGAAAAATCTAGGTTTTTTTTTTTTTTTTGGATCTGTTAGATTTTCGTTCATTTTGATACATGTTTTGTTGGAACTATTAGTAAATGTTTTGCTTAATTTTGGTTTTGATATCCCTAAAATTGCAAATGTGCTGTATTCGTGACTAAATTGCTCCTAAATTCATGGATTGTAGTATATTTCTAGTCCTATCATAGTGTAATCTCTGTTGGTGTTCCTTTCTTTATTGCCTATATTGTACAAGACTAGAGCTATATTAGGTTGGTTTAAATGAAGGTGCTTGTTTAGTGGCTTAGGTGATTGGCATGAAGTTTCTATTCAAAATTTTAAAAAGAAGAAAAAAAGAGTCTCATTTGTGTATTTGATCTTTAAACCCCAACAATTTGATAAGCATGGAATTCAATTAACGCATTAAATTTGTAAATACCAACTGTTTGTGGTTGATTAAAACAATTATTTTAGGCAATTCATCTGAAATTAAGCCATACTTACAGGTGGTTTTTTTTTTGTTGCCTTGAAGTATGTTTATTTTCACCTTTGTCATGTTGCTATAAAACCTGCAATTCGACTATCTTAACACTCTTGTTTACTGACACATTTACTGAATTGTATCAATTCCAGTTTGCATGAAGTGTGATCCTTCATTTGATGCTTGTAAATTACTTAAGGAGATCATTTAAAAAAACATGTCATAAACTGACTGGCAATTTTTTTTTGTGGAATTGTTTCTTTGTAGCACTGTGTTCCGTAATTGATTTGTGAAACCTAGTATCTATCAAGTTATTGTCATGAATTCACATCTAGAACTAGAAGTATATGCAAGTGAAAATGGGGAAACCAACAGTCTATGCGAAGCTCGTAATGGCGGTGTTGCTGAAGAAACAGAAAATAAGGTCCATGGTGCGTTCCAATTGAAGCAAGGATGTTATGCTGATCTTCCGGCTGCTAAGATTTTGGAATCGATGAAACTGAACAGTTTAGAGGTAACTTCTTGCAATTTTTTCTTATCAAATGCAATTCACCTAATATGTGTTCTTACTTGTACATCTCATGTTGTCACCAATTTAATTTGATGTACCTCAAAAACTTTTTAGCAAATGTTGCTCTAATAACACTTGTTTAGCAATTTTATGTGCAGAACTCTTCAACTCGATCACTTTTAAGTGTTGTGAACAAGCTTCTGGATGACAGCATTGAAAGAAAGACTGGAGATATAACTCAAGTATGGCAATTAGATGGTGCATAGATGCTATATCACTAGAGTACACATATGTTCATAGCCTTATTTTTTCTTTATTCATCGAACCAAGTTTACATATATTGAATTTCTAACCAGTGGTTGTAGACACCCCATTTTTGACCGACCTTAAGACTCAGACGTCACCGGTTGAGCGCTCGGTGATATTGCATACTGTGCTTGTTCAGAAGTCCCAAAGTCACGGCCGCGTGCCCTGCCTCCGGACTTCCGAACCATCTTCTCTACCTTGTCTCGGTTTGCGAACCAGGCTCGGTTTTCTCTGTTTTCTTTCCTGAGGGAAGGGAGTGGTCCCGTAGACTATCTCCCGGTGGCCGTGAGCTACGTTTCGTGGCCGTAGGCCATTTTGCCCATTATTCGGAGCGGTTCCGGTTTTGGGCCGTCGGCCGTGTGCCTCGGCTCGGGACCGCCCAACCATCTCCGAGTTCTCGGTTTTGGCATGTGCCTCTTTTTTAGTGTTCCGAGGGACACTGGGGCCTGATGCCCACTTAGCGACGAACACCACTTAGGTGCGGCGACCCATTTCGGGACCCCAAACCGAGGTTTTGGTCGAAGCTTTCATTTGCATCGGCCTTCTCCGTTTTTGGCGGAGACCTCTGTTTAATATTTCGAGGAACCTGAGGCCCCGATGCCCGCCGTGGCCGTATACCACTTCGGTGCTCATAGCGGTTTTGGGACCCCAAATCAGCGGTTTTGGTCGAGCATTCATTTCGCATCCATTTTCTCCGGTTTTGGCGGTACCTCTGTTTTGTCATTCGAAGACACGGGTCGCAGATACCCACCGATCTTTGAACACCACTTGGCACCAGATGCTCGTTTTCGGGATCCGGTTGCTCGGTTTTGGCTCGGCGTTCATTTCTCATTAGTTTTGTTCAAACTTGGCGGTACCTCTGTTTCAACATCGGGAAGATCCTTTGGGGTGGGAGGCCAGCAATTATCCCAGATAACGGTTTCGCTCCTCCGGAGCCCATTTTGCTCACTTAGGGCCAATGTTGAACACCTTGGGGTATTTTCTTCCAACCAAAGTTACATATCTGTGATCGGGACATCTGGGAGGACCCTTTGGTATCTTGGTCGGCGAAATTATGGAGTTCATTTTGGGCCTCTCCTTCAAGCTCTATGTTGTGGCTCTTGCTTGGTGTTGCCCAATTCAACCTTGGAACCTTGTTCCACACATCTGGGAGGACCCTTTGGTATGGTGGTCGGCGAAATGGTGCATTCATTTTGAGCCTCTCTTTCAAGTTCTATGTTGTGACTTCAGTTCGGTGTTGCGATTCCAACCACAGGGCCTTATCCTACACGCTTGGGGGGACACTCTTGTATGGTGGTCGGCGAGAATTTTTGAAGTTGGTTTTTGGGGTGGCCGGTCGGCTGGGCGGGGTGGCTGGCCGACCAGGTGGGGTGGCCGTGACCACCTCCCTAAATTTACTGGCCGGCGGCTTCACCTTTCGGCTGTCCCAGCTGTCCGGATATCTTCCAACATATCCCGGGGCATCCGGGGGATATTTCGGGAGGGAAAGATTGGGTGCTTTCCCTCCCCTTTTACACCCCATTTCTTGTCTATTTGAAGGGCCCTCCCTCTCCTTCTTCAAGGTTGGAAAAATTGGTCTCAAGGGATCATCTTCAAATTCCTCCATTTTCATAGCTCAAAACCTCAAAAAGCTTCTAAGTCCCTAGGTCTTCTCTTCATCAACACCTAGCCTCACCATCCTTACTACCATTCCAGCAGCTAGGAAGTGAATTTCAGAGGTTGAGAAGCTACAAATCAAAGCCAAGAATCAAAGAAAGACAAGTCTTCAAGGGTAAGTCTTCAAAACCAACTTTTAGGGCTTTTTCTTGATTCATTTCTATACTCCAATTGGTTGAGAATTGGGGCTCCGACCCCTACTGCTTTTGTGCTTGTTTTGAGCCCCTCTACAACTTTGTAGAAGGGCTCAACTTCATTTGATGCTCCTATGATATACTTGTTTCAATACCTAGCTTTTATGCCATTATCTTGCATGCTAGTTTAGGCCTATTTCCTTTTGTTTTCAAAGGTCCGACCCCTACTGGTTTTGTGCTCATTTTGAGCCCCTCTACAACATTGTAGAAGGGCCCAACCTCATTTGGTCATTGTATATACCACCTCCTTCAAATTCCATCAAGTGTGCCATTTTTGCATGCAATTTTTGACCTATTTGTGTTTGTTTTTGGGACTTCGACCCATACTGGTTTTGGTCTTATTTTGACCTCCTTTACATATTTCATGAAGAAAGTTTTGTCATTTGGTGTGTGCATTGCATGTCTCATGATATAGCCTATTTGGAAGCCTACTTTGCATGGATTTTATAGCATGTTTGTATTCTGATTTTGAGGATGTCATCTTCTGAAATTGTGCTTATTTTTATCTCATCTTCAATGTTGTAGAAGAAAGTTTGTCCATTTGGGGTTTGCATATATCACTTGTCTCAATACCCCTCTTTTGGCCACTAACTTTGCATGCTATTGTTGATCTACCTATGCTTGCATTTTGGCCATGTTTGTTACTGAAAAATGCCATATTTGGGACTTCCTTGCTACTGTTCTTGCTTCCATGATCATATTTTGCATGTATAGCATGGCTATAGGCCATTTCGGGGCTTGATTTCACACTTTCGGGATGAATGCATGCTTCGAGTGTTATTTCGAATTGTCTCGGGGCTGTTTTCCCCTTTATTTAGGTGCTGAAATTCCATTGCCATGCTTACATATCATTCCCTATGCCATTTGCATCGTTTTTGCGTTGCCTCGGTTTGCGTGCCAGTGTGCACGCCTTTCGAGGCGCCTCAGTTTTATCCGACGGCAGCCTATGTGAGTGTGGTTGAGGCCCTCTCATGTCGGCGTAAGCCCAATTTGCATTTTCATGCTTCTACATCGTCGCCTCGATTTGCGTGTCCGCGGGCACGCGTTTCGAGGCAGCTTTGTTTTTATCCGACGGCCTCCTACGTGAGTGAGCTGAGGCTCTCCCATGTTGGTGTAAGTCCATTGCGGCATTCCGTATGTCATTTCATTGCATTTCATCATCGCCTCGGTTTGCGCTTTTGTGGGCACGCGCCGAGGCACCGGTTTATCCGATTTTCATCTTTCATCATCGCCTCGGTTTGCGCGCTCAGGCACGCACTTTGAGGCACTGCCGGTTTTATCCGATTTTCATCTTTCATCATCGCCTCGGTTTTGCGCTGTGGGCACGCGCCGAGGCACCGGTTTATCCGATTTTCATCTTTCATCATCGCCTCGGTTTGCGCGCTGTGGGCACGCACTTCGAGGCACGCCGGTTTATCCAATTTTCATCTTTCATCATCGCCTCGGTTTGCGGCGCTGTGGCACGCACCGAGGCACCGGTTTTATTCGATTTTCATCTTTCATCGCCGCCTCGGTTTGCGGCGCTGTGGGCACGCGCCGATTTATCCGATTTTCATCTTTCATCATCGCCTCGGTTTGCGCGCCTGTGGGCACGCACTTCGAGGCACTTCAGCTTTATCTGATTTTCTATTTCATCATCGCCTCGGTTTGCGTGCCCGTGGGCACGCATTTCGAGGCATCTCATTTTCATGGCATTGTGCATGCTATATCATATATTAGTTGCATTTCATGCATATCATGCATATCGCACGGGAAACGAGGTACATTCCGTACTCCGAGTGACGGAGTGTGTCTCAATTTCCAAGTCACCGACACTCCGGATTACCCATGATGGAGTTAGGTTTTCATTGTAGCATCCATATGCATTCATCCCATATTGAGTTGTGCAATTCGGCTCCTCGGCCATCATGCATCGATATGCGTAATTGGTGGCACGAGGATCGAGGCATGCATATATTTGTGAAATACACTGCTATGCCCTTTTCCTGCTCTCCGTTGCAGCAAAAATGAAGAATTATCAGCTTTCCGGAATCTGGCACGCAATTCGAGGAAAAGTGTAAACAGAGGCTAATCAGGGCATCCCAGTGGATTTCCGCGCCAGGCAGCCCAACATGCAACATACATCAGAAGCAAGGCAGTCCCTGGCTTGCATGCCGGTTTTTACTATTTTCTAAGTTTAATTTGTATATTTATTCGGACTGTATATTTCGGACTGTAATATTCTTTCATTTGGGATTGTATATTTATTCGGACCCTCTGTGCGAGGGCATAAATGTAATAAGGGTGTGTGAGTGTGATGTATGTCTTCCAACCCCCATTTCTTTCTCCCTTTTATTTATCCGCTTTGGATGGTTAGATATAGGGCATATTTCAATTAGCATACAGTATGATGGCATGTTTGCATCATTCATCTGTATTGCATGCATCGGGCTCGGCGCATCATACAAACTGCATCTGTATTTCAATTCCAAATTGAATACTTGATAGCTGTAGCATTTCACATGCCATCTTTAGAATAGCCGAGCCTGCTATAATTACATCTTTGCATGTGTTGCATTAGGCAATTCTGTATACTTAGGATCATGCATGATTTCTAATGTAGTTTCTGTTTTGGCTTGGAGTACTCGGTAAGTTTTATGCTTTAGCATTCTTGCATGCGTGTGAGTGTTGCCATGATAGCATGCTTACCATGAGGCTACATGCTTATGTGATATAACTGCCTTGAATGCCTGTGGGTGGAGGTTGAGTTATCTGAATTGGAGCAATTCATCAATTGTTTGTTAAGCCCACTAGATTGTGGCAAAATCTGCATTTTAAGCCTACCTGTGGGTAGCAAACCATCTTTCACAAACAAACATGAGATGTTTATTTCCAATTCAGACGGCCCAGTCTATACTTGTTTGCTGCGAGCATCACATAGTAACCTAGGCTAATAATCGGAATAAGAGCATACAAAGTTTTCAAAAACAGATATCATGGTTAGTAGAGGCCGGTCTTTGACCGGGCGAGAGGGGGTGCTCACGATGTGACCTTCCCTAATCGTACCCAAGTTCCCGAGCCAACTTTGGTGATGACGGACACGTGGCCTTTGGCACCGAGTCAGGGTTTCCTAAATTTCCCATTTTAAAATATTTAGGTGGCGACTCTGTTATCTGGCAAAGCAGTCCATGTTTGGCACTTCTTTCAAAAAATCAGTTTTTCTTCAAAACGATTTGCCAGATTCGGACTCTTTGGTTCGAGATTTAGAACCGCAACACAAATCGAGTCCGAACTGTAGCGAGGTCCCCCGCGGGCGTTGTTACAGTTTCTGGCGACTCCGCTGGGGATGTTAGAGAACTTGACTCGAACTCGTGATATCTGGTTTTGACTACACTTGTGTGTTTCTTTGCATTGCATTTGCATTGGTGCGCCTAGGACCGTGTTTGCCATCTGCTATTCTGGCGGTTTTGCCCGAGGCTTGTCTTGTCAAGGCATGTCCATAAGGCTTGATTCACGGCTCTGCCAAGATAGAACACAAACCCCGGTTTCTTGGGGCACCCTTTGACCATTCGACCTAGTGCATATTCGGATCCATAGTGACCATTCCAAACTAGGACGGGTTGCCTACCCGTTTATAGGTTGTTTGAAACTTGCGTGCGTAGTGAAACCCTAGTTCTTGACGAAATAGGACAGGAAACCCTACCCCAATATAGGGGTGTTTTGGCTCTCACTTATCGCTATGTGCTTGTTAGAGTGTGCCTCTGAGGAATGCATGTATCAATATGAGTTTGGGCATCGAACTGCGGGCATCGATTTTTGAATTTGGGAATCGAGCTGCGGGCATTATCGATTTGGGAATCGGTTGTCGCGGATATCGATTGATTTATCGTAATGTCTGAGAATATTGACCAAGATTCGAGGGCGATGTATAGCCACTTACCAAGCGTGTGTTGTTGTATACCCGATTGTGTGTGGTGTATTCAATTTAAGCCGTTATCTGCCCGTTTATTTACGGTTATTTATTTCTTTTTTCGCTTTATTTATCTTTTGCTAGGGACGATTTGTAGCACAATTGCTTCGAACCGTCGATACCCCCAAGCAACGGACACAAGGTCGCCGACTCAACCGATCCGAGGATCTAGTTGACGGACATCCAGTGTTTCACTCACTACCCCCTGTTATCAGAAGGAGGCCGAGAAGGCACAGTATATCAGAGCACAGATCACCAGGACAGCAGTCTACTATAGTGTCAGATAGTCGGGTTGAGCTTCCTGTTTCTGCTATAGAGATACGCCTGCCGGGTCTTCAAATGGAACAACAGAATACAGCTCTGGAGGCGATGATGCGCCAGATGGCTGAAAGCATGAAGCAAATGCAAGATGATGCTATCCGCCAGCGAATTTTCTGCATAACAACGGCATTGTCATGGCCCAGATCCGAGTTGATCACTGGTTACAACAATGAGCAGCGCGTCTGCTTCAACTCCGGCTCCTCCTCCCCCCGGGGCCCCATTACGAACAACTACTGGCGGCGAATGCCCTCCAAACCCTCAAAATGCCCAGGCTGCCCAGAATACCCTCCCGAATCAACAGAACATTCTGCCAAACCCCCCAAACATTCAAGAGGACACGGGTCTTCCAACGGGGCTAGCTCCGCCCCCGCTTCTACCACAACTGTCCAAAAACATTACACCTAACCATCCGGACTCTCCATTTGAGTTCGAGGTAGACCAGACAGCTCTGAAATTGAGCAAGTTGGAGAAGCTCTTTAAGAAGTCTCAAGGGGTGAAGGCCATCCCAAGTATTGAAGACGGCTATACTGATGTAGCCGTGACTCTGCCGGATAGATTTAAGATGCCCCAGATCGATCGCTTTGATGGATCCGGGGATCCTATGGTTCACCTCCGGCTATTCTCAGACGTTCTAAGACCAATGGGCCTAACCCGACCGCAAAAGCTTTCTTTGTTCGGTCGAACCCTGTCGGGTGTGGCATCCACTTGGTATTCAAAACTGGAAGATCAGGTGAAAATCAACTGGGATGAGATGGCCGAGGCCTTCGTGGCACAATATTCATACAACACGCAGATCGAGATCACAACTCGTGATCTTGAGACAACCAGCAGAGCCTAAAGAATCTTTCTCGACTTTGTGACCCGGTGGAGGCGAAGGCATCGATGATGACCTTAAGGCCAGACAGAGACCAAATACGGATGATTGTGCGCAATCTCGGTAGCGTTAATGAAGAAGATGATTGTAGTTCCCTTTCCCACTTTCGCAGATCTGCATGATATGGGGATGCAAATAGAGGATGCGATGAAACAGGGTCTGTTTGACCAAGATCGGGATCAGCCCCGGAGAACATTCAACCGTGGAAATAATGCGGGCCCGAGTGGCTCTTCCAATACCAGAACTTGAAGTTGGAATGGTCACCACCACTCCCTCTGACCAAGGTCCACAGCGGCCACACCTTTTTCTGATGCCTCTGGGAGCAGTAATCAAGCCCCAAGATACCAACCCAGGGGTCAACGAACCTTCTCCCCACTCTATATGTCTTTGTCTAAAGTCCTCGGGGTTCTAGTCAGAAAGGGGCACCTGAAACCCTTGGAACCGAGGCCTCTACCGAATCCACTCCCCCCTTCCCATAACCCAGCCAAATATTGCCAATACCACCAGCAGCATGGTCATGACACCGACCAATGTTACAGGCTGCGTCATGAGATTCAGGACCTCATTGACAAGAACATCATTCTACCTCCTCAAGGACCCAACGTCACAAACAACCCACTCCCCAAACACAACCAAGATCCACCAAAAAGAGTCAACCTTATCCACACTGGGGGCGTATCTTACGATCCCAGTATCTACATAACTCCCTCCCACCTACCCAAGCCAGAGGTGGTCCTTCCCGACAGCACTGACTTGTGCGTGTTGGACACCTCCCCACCCCAACCTGAGCCAAAGTTGGTGACCACCGAGAATGGAACGGGGCAGGCTTCTGAGGAGAGCAGAACAGTTGAATCTGGGGTGGAGCTATCTGAGAATTTAGCTGGCAGAGCTTATGATCCGAGTGGATATATGTAGCACGTCCCGCGGGGGACCTCGGCTAACAGTTCGGACTCCCTTTTTGTGTCGGTTCTAAAATCTGAACCAAAGAGTCCAAATCCGGCAAATCGTTTGAGAAAACATATTTTTGAAAAAAGTAGTGCCAAACATGGACTGCTTTGCCAGATTACAGAGTCGCCACCTAAATATTTTAAAATGGGAAATTTAGGAAACCCTGACTCGGTGCCGAAGGCCACATGTCCGTCATCACCAAAGTGGTCTTGGCTCGGGAGCTTGGGTACGATCGGGGAAGGTCAGCTATGAGCACCCCCTTTCGCCCGGTCCGAAGACCGGCCTCTACTAACCGTGATATCCGTTTTTGAAAACATTACATGCTCTTATTCCAATTATTAGCCTAGAATTACTATGTTATGCGCGCAGCAAACAAGTATAGACTAGATTGCCTAATTTGGAAATAAACATTGCATATCCGTTTTGTCTCGAAAAACGTGTTGTTTTCTTTTGCTACTCGCAAGTAGGCTAAAATACGGATTTCAATGAGTTGTTCCAACTCAAGCAATCCAACCTCCACCCACAGGCATACAAACAGTTATATAACACATAAGCATTTAGCCGCATGGCAATCCTATTGTCATGTTAACATTCACACGCGTGCGATATGCTAAAGCCATAAACACTTACATCGTACTCCGCGCCAAAACAAGAAACTGGTTAGCAAACGTGCATGACCTAGTTCATGGTAAGTGGCTAATGCAACACAGGCAGAAATGCAATCTAGAGTAGGCTCGGCTAACCCTAAACATGGCATGTGGAATGCGATCAAATAGCATGTATTCAATTTTGGAATTGAAAATTGCGATGCAGTTTGTATGATGTACCGAGCCCGGTGCATGCAATACTTATGAATGATGCACGCATGCATTTATATAAGGTATGCTAATTGAAAATGCCCTAATCTGCCACTGTAAGCGGGTAAATAAAAGGGTTAGAAAGAAGTGGGGATTGGAAGACATACATGCCCACTCACACACACTTATTACATTTTTGCCCTCACTCAGAGGGACCGAATAAATAATTACAGAATAAATAAATAATTAACTAAACTAGCTAATTAAATATTACAAATTAACCAAATTAATTAATCTGACTAATTAATCTAATTAAGCATTAAATGCCTCGGGATGAGGGCTAACTGCAGCGCATGCCCGGGATTCGCTCGGAATCACACTGCCGTGCACGGGTTGCCACTGTTTCCTCTGCTCTTCAGCTCAGAAAATTCCCAAAACTTCAGGAGTGCCTCTCAGAGCACTGAGAAACATCATCGGCTCAGACAGAGGGCCACCGGCTGAGGATAATTTCCATCGGCACTGAATTCTCTTATCGGCTGCCAAAGGCGTCGATTCGCACTAAAGGTGCGGTCGGCACAAATTACGCAAAAACACTCGGCAAAGAAGAGGGAACAAAAGGCAAGGCAGTGCAATTCAAGGTATATATGCACTAAACACATCCCAAATCATGCTATGAACTTAAGAGGGCATGTGCCTCGATTCCCGGGCCACCAATCGCGCATTTCCATGCGTGACGGCTCTAAGAACCAAGAGTGCAACTTTGATTTCAAATGCATGCAATGCAAACAAAGGTGCCAAACCTCTATCAAACTCACTTCAAGAGGTCCAACATGCACAATGTTAATGCAACCCTAAGCATGTCATCTAGCATACAATATGACAATGCAAGCAAGCTAAGCATGTTAGGCATACAACCTAAGCAAGGAGACATGCAAGCCAAGCAAGGAAGTGAACTAAAATATGGATTGGGCAGCTCCCAATTGGCCTAAAATCAGTGGCCGAAGTGCTAAGTTATGAGGGTCCAAACACATGCAAACATGCAAGCATTCATGGGCCTACATTTAAACATAACAAACAACATTCAAGCATGTTTAAGGAGGCCAAACATGGACTAACTAGCATGCAACTTAGGCTCTGAAATTTATGCAAAACACGATGCCAAAATCATGCAATAAACCGAACCAAGTAAAGTATACAAATGGCCTAGGTCTAAGGCAAGTCAAAGAGGGCATTGAACCACACCTATGCAAGGCACTCATGGCATGCACTTAACAACTCAAAACAGATTTAGAGCACGTTAAAACAAGGCTAAATAGACCGTTTAGATGGCATCTAAGAAGCTTAATCTAAAGGCATGCATCAAAGCTAAAACAAGGAGCATTAAGCACATACTTTTAAAGCATTGAAGAGGCATGCTAAGCAATCAAATGAGCACGTATGATGGACTGAAATGACATGTAAAACAGCCTCAAATCATCAAAACCATGCAAGTAACGCATACTACATGTTCATGCTCTTAAGGCTCACAAGCCCAAATGCAAAGAGACCATGAAATGCAAGTCAAGACCATCCCAAACACTTATGGACAGACCCTATTCATGGCAAAATGAACACATATTCTTCACAAATGCAAGCCTAAAACATGCTATAAACTAAGGCATACAACCTAGCACATGTTAAGGCATACAAGAGCATTCCAAGGCAACCATACTAAGCAAGTATAGGAGGCCTAAACCAACTTACAAACATGTTATATTATGATAATACAAGCATGGTAAACAACCAAAGCATGCTCAACACATAAACAAACATGAAGCTCTAAAGGGAAGCCAAATCTTGCCCTTTTCAAGGACATCAAGGAGAGGGGGTGGCCCTCTCCTTTCTAGGACTTTATGGCACCATCTCCACCACTGAAATCTCTCAAGATTTCAGTGGTGGAGAGGCCCAAGCACACAAGTCCCGGAGCTCTCACAAAATGGCACAAAAAAGGCCCTTTTCAAGGCCTAAAAGGGGTCCAACTTGCTCAAACCCCACAACACTCTTAATATGTATTAAAGAGGGCTTAAAAACAGAGATTTTATGTGTTAATCACTAGGCACAAAAACTGTTTTAAATAGGGTAGAAAGGAGGTGCAAGAATGGGGGAATAAAGTGTAAGTTTCTTACCCTTGTTGACTACCTTCACAAAGGTTGATGTTGTTGCCTCCTTGAGCTCAAAAACCACCAAAAACTCCAAGAACAACCTGCTGGAGTCTTAGTTTCAAGGAGAATGGTGAAACACTAGGTGTTTTAGTGCAATAGTAAGGCACTAAACACCTAGTCAACAAAGGAAAAAGAGAGATATGGAAGTGTATCTAACTTAACCCTAGAAAAACCAGAGCTTCAGCCTTCTAACAATGGCAAAAGCTCTGAAAAATGCTAACGCTAAGTCAAGAGGGAGAGCTTTTCTCTTATAGAACTTGTAATGACTTACAAGCTAAGCAAACAAGACTCATCCCCTCCATACACGTGTATGGAGGGGAAGCAAATGCTCAAAAGCTGTCTGAAAATATCTCAGGAAGCAGCTGTAAAGTGGTCGGCTGGGCAAAATGGTCATTTCGCCCAAAACAGTGCCGACCGGCACAAAATAGTGCCGACCGGCACAATATAGTGCAGTGACAACTCTGACCAACCGGTAGCCTCTAGCCCCAGCCGGTGGTGTGTGGGGATGCCTCAGAAGGCATTCCCTGCCCCTCAAAGGCAAAACACAAGTGTTTGGTGCAAAACCAAGCACAAACAGTCGAGTTCGGAGGTCCTGAGGCACGGCGCGCGAGCCGAGAACTCCGGGAACTCCAAACGAACACAAACATGGATAATCACCGAGTGTTCCAACGGTGACGTCCGAGTCTTGAGGACGGTCAAAAATGGGGTGTCTGATTGCCCCTCTTTGTGAGAACTCGAAAGTCATAACCATGGCGGGAGTGAATGTCAAAGCCGAGACGACCCATTTTGACAAGGCGAAGACTTGGACAAACATACAAAGCGCAAATGGTTGAACTACTTAAGCGCCTCGTATCCCTTAGGAATCAAACCAACGTAGTTCAAGCGGAGGCACACAAGCCAAGGATAAGATATGCCCGTGGCGGGGGCAAAATGCTGAAAATGCAAGCCGAGCATAACTTATGATCATGCAAAGAAAGCTGTAATGAAGCATACATGCGACAGTTATAAGCTAACATGCAATAGTCCACACTACAATGTAGAAAGGATGTAAGAGAATTATGAAATTCTCAAAACGTCTCACTCGGAGAGATACAATACTTGTGCGACTCGTCCGGTTCCACCGGCGGTAAATGAGCCGTACATACAATATCGTGCCTGAAAAGAAAGCAAACTTAACAAGTACAATATTGTTAGCAACAATGCATGACAATGCAATGAAGTGCGCAAAACAATGCAATGATATGCAATTGAATCTAAATGTAATGCAAATGATATGCAAAACTACAAAACAAATATATACAATGCAAATACTATGCAATGTAATATGCAATGCAATTGAATCATGATTCAATCACGAGCGGTTCGAAACCACACAAATGTCAGGTAGATTGATGGAAGTAACAAGTCCGTGTCCCATAGAGCGATGTCGATCTATGGGGAATACGCCGAACACCGTGTCCCATAGAACGATGTCCGATCTATGAGTAATACGCACGGATACAAGAACAGATATTGAGTGGATTGACATAAGTGGGGAAACGATCCGCTGGGGATTGGATAATAATCCTAATGCCGGATGCAATAATTACAATACAATGTAATGGAAATGGATACAATGGATATGGCACGCGGGCCAAACCGTATTTTGCCTAGGAAAGGCATGCACTCGTACAAGCCATGTCTAACACAGAAAAGGGTGCCGCAACCTCAGACCAACATACCAACGTGGAGTAGGCGCGATACACGAACAGAACTATGCTTCAACATGAGAAGTATAGGCACATACCAGACCAAGCTCAACAAGGAAAGGCGCAAGCCATGGATGGAAGATGATGCAGTGAAATGCATGCGATGGAATAGATACAATGGATATGGCACGCGGGCCAAACCGTATTTTGCCTAGGAAAGGCATGTACGCATACAAACCATGTCTATACGGACTTACGCATCTGAGCGTGTTTCGGCGTGAAGAGTGAGGGCACATACCAAACCAAGCTCAACAAGGAAAGGCGCAAGCCACAGGTGGAAGATGATGCAGTGAAATGCACGCAACTATAATGCAATGGAAATGGATATTTACAGAAATGCATGACATATGCACTATACTACGAGGATGATGCATGACATATGCATGGTTTTTTGGTTGTTGTTTTGTTTTGAAAATGCATGACCATGCATGACATATGCAATAGAATTGATGATGCATGGAATGCATGTTGTTTTTTTGAATTTTGGATTTTTGCAAGTGCATGACATATGCAATAGTATTTACAATGAAATGCATGATAAATGCAATGTGATGCAATGGCTGCGATTGCAGTTTTCCCTATCTTACCAACCGGGCGATACACTAGGTTGGTTCAGTATCCAGAATTGAGGTGACACCGCCTCAACCTATGGGGCTACCATACAGATTTCAAGCCGAGGGTGCATCCCCCTGGGTATTTAAACCAGACTTTAGTCTCGGAAATTCCGAACCTTTACGTTCTAGGCATAAGCCGTTCGAACTCTAGTTTTCACCGTCCCCATTGGTCTTCTAGGAACTCACTGAAAACACAGACGGGTGGCTTTACCAGACCACCGAAAGTCGTTCGGGCACGACAAACACCAAAGGAATTGCACCTTTAGAGGATTTAAGGTCTCCTAGACCGGGTGTGTTTAAGGTCTCGCCAGACCAGACGGGGCAACGATGAAATGCGCAAAACAACGCCATTAAATGCATGCAAGATGCAATGAGGGGCAACTCTAATGCATCGAAGGTCTTGCACCTCCCGAGGATTTAAGGTCTCCTAGACCGCGCGTGTTTTTGGTCCCGCCGGACCCCGAGGGCAACTGTTACACAGTACTCAAATGCATGCAATGCAAATGAGACGCGCATGGGACGCGCGTGTCTCAGAAGATGGAAAATGGAGTGCAGTGAGGTACGCGTGCCTCAAAGGATGGAAAATGAAGTGCAATGGGGGTGCGCCAAACGGCGCGATGAAATGCATGCCAAATGCAATGAGGGGCGACTCTAATGCACCGAAGGTCTTGCACCTCCCGAGGATTTAAGGTCTCCTAGACCGTGCGTGTTTTTGGTCCCGCCGGACCCCGAGGGCAACTGTTACACAGTACTCAAATGCATGCAATGCAAATGAGACGCGCATGGGACGCGCGTGTCTCAGAAGATGGAAAATGGAGTCTTGAGATCTGGCGTGCCTCAAAGGATGGAAAATGAAGTGCAATGGGGTGCGTAAGCGTAGCGATGAAATGCATGCCAAATGCAATGAGGGCGACTCTAATGCAATCAAGGTCTTGCACCTCCAGGATTTAAGGTCTCCTAGACCGTGCGTGTTTTGGTCATGGGACCGAGGGCAATCAAGTTACACAAGATACTCAAATGCATGCAATGCAAATGAGAGCGCATGGGACGCGTGTCTCGAAGATGGAAAATGGAGTGCACGATGAATGCTGCGTGCCTCAAAGGATGGAAAATGAAGTGCAATGGGGGTGCGTAACTGCGATGAAATGCATGCCAAATGCAATGAGGGGCGACTCTAATGCACCGAAGGTCTTGCACCCCCCGAGGATTTAAGGTCTCCTGGACCGTGCGTGTTTTTGGTCCCGCCGGACCGCGGGGGGCATTGCATGAATAGAGATGCGGTGCACAAGACAGCGCGATGTGTTAGACAACGCGAGTGCACAAAACAATGCGATCGAATGCATGCCAAATGCAATATGATGCGCAAAATAGCGCGATGCGTTTAGATAATGTACATGGGGCAACTTTTGAATCCCTGTAAACAACAAAAGGATACGAAAGGATACAATCTTCGCTTGAATTTGAGCGTCACGCACAGTAGGGACGGTCCGAAGTCAAAACGGAGGCCGGTTGAGCATCGGGGATGCATTTTCTTGTACTTTCTTGAGCTATGAAGACCCAAAATTTCTCAATTTGCCTAAAAAGGGCCTTGGGAACACCACCGGCTGGGTGGGGTGGCCACCGGCTGCCATCGGCTGCATGAACTCATTTATCGGCACAAAAATGTGCCGACCGGCACAAAATAGTGCCGACCGGCCAAAAATAGCTGATCGGGGGCAGTTTTGACAATTTGCCTCGGGTCTTTTAAAATAGGGTTCTAAACCCTATTTCCCTCATTCTCTTCCGCCGAAAACTCTTCCTCTCTCTCTCTAGAGTGTTTTTCCTTTGATTTTCGCTCCCTTCCTCGAGTTTTCGCGCCATTTTCGTCGTTCGATTCGCGAATACCTTCGCGTTTCGCACGTTTTGAACCGAACATTTCTCCATTTTGGTATTCCTTTCGCTATTTTCGCCTTTTCGGGACTTGTTCCTCTCGATTTTCTCTTCATTCTTGTGCCTTTTCACATTCTGACCCTTCCGGCCATTTCCGACCCTCTCGGGGTTGACTTTCTCGGTTGACTTTTCGTATTCCGGCCCATTTTTCATTTCCCGGCCATTTTCCATCATTATTACCCATGGCAGATGAGGTTCCACATGTCGGGACTCCCCCGGACCATGAGATGGACCCCGGGGTCGAGCTTCTCCCGCTGAGCGAGCGCCCATTCGATCCGGCGACCTATCGCCCGGCCATCCACGTGCTACCACCCGACGGACTCCGCCACTTCCGCGGTTTTGACAAGGTTTTGGACCCGGAGCTTCTGCTGCGCGAGCCGGCCTCCCACTTGTCTCTTTGGCGTCGAGGTAACTACGGTCTCTTATTTTCATGATGTAGGATTTTCATCAATTGCCATAGCTAATGAACCCATTTAGCGCTTATTTCGATGTCTTTGTCTTGTAGTCGATCGTAGACAAACTCATAACTGACACCTGTTTAGGACCGACGCACATGCACACACACTACACTAGTCTGAATCACCCAAACACATGGCACACATTGCACTGCCAATTTGCCAACACTAGGCGCTTATTTGAATTTGAAAACTTGCACACATGCTAGATTTACACTGAATCGAACCACTCGAACATCTTTGGCGTATTATCTGTAGTAGCTCCTTCTTGAACCTGCTTGTGGCCCGTTATCTGCTTGAATCTGAAAAATGTGCATACACATACACCAAGTTTACACTGGAGCATCTAAAACACACTGACGCACCATGGTTTTGTAGTTTACTACAAGCATACCGGCACCCGGTTTCTGTTTGAATTTTAAAGATAATCTGCACGCATACTAGATTTGTACTGACTGCATATCTTCATATGGCTTTGTAATTTCTTGACTACAGGGGGATGTCCATACTCTTCGTGGGTATGGGAACATTACGCTTCATGCCAATCTGCATTGTGCCAGCCCGTTAGCCGTGTGTCAGTATTGTGGGCGGCCGGTACCTTCTGCGAGGGCTTTCCGGACTCTCCACTTGCAGACCTCTTCTTCTTTCTGGCGAGAGGTGGTGGGACACCACCGATTCTTTTCATCTATCGGAGACCGGGGACATGGCGATGACCCCTTACGACTTCTCGATGCTCAGCGGCATCGGGGTGAAGTGATCCGATCCCGCCGACCTGAACATGGGCGAGTGGATCGCCGCTCGAGTTTATTTGCTTTCGGCGCCGCCGTTTGTTAAATCGAGTTAAATCCGCTATTCTGGTTCGAGTGCGATTTGAGTGCGGACCATGCTAGTGGACGCGGCTCCGATGACCCAGGAGGCTGCTGAGCGATATGCGCGCGGCTTCCTCATGTTTTTGCTAGGGACCACCCTATTTGCCGACCGGGCGAACACAGTGCCCCTCTGCCTCCTCGGGCCTTGGTGGACGTCCAAGCGGATTATCTTGATATGGTGGGGTGGTGCGGCTCTGGCCACCCTTTACGGTTACATGAGCTCCGTTTCCCGTGGTAGCGGCGATTGCTCGAGACTCTTGGCGAGCACAGGAGGTATGTCTTCTTCTCTGCTTTTCATTTACATTAGTACTTTACGTACTCGTACCTTTTGACACCTGCTTGTTGTCTGTATACTGTACACACGGCCCACATATACCTTTATCTTGTTGTTTTATTCTGCTTGTACACCCTGCTCAACACAATACACAACACACGGCTCTGTTATTTCTGCTTTATTCTGTACTCTGCATTATCTGATAGTCGTTCTGACGTCTGTTTTGCAGCTGTGGGTGTATGCCTACTTCCCAGGAGCGATCTGGGAGGCGGAGACCCTCTGTCGTCCCCTTCTCTCGCCCGTTCTGACAGGCGATGTGTCCGAGACCGGGACACTTTCGGCTTCTGCGTCGTTTCTTGATACTATCACCCCTTTGAGGTATGTTTTACTTCTGATCCGTTTGAAGCTTAAGCTTTCATGTGCACATTCATGTCGATAGATGATCAAGCGTATTTCGTTTGAGTCACTGGCGGTAGTGGGCTCCACTCCCGGTGATCTGAGATAGGTATCTTTGGCGCCACCGAGACCTCGCTCTGGGATTCTCTGGAGGTCCGGTCTGTCGAACTGGTACTGGTGGCGCTTCTTGCGTCGAACCAGGATTGCGGGCGGATAGTTCGATCCGGCCTCCGAGCATATGAGGGACCGAGAGGTTTTCTGCGAGATGGAGGACTACACCCTCGGTGGGCGTAGATGTAGATGCCCACAGGCGAGGCGACTACTCTGATGCGTCCGGACCTTCTTGATGCGACCTCTGGCGGGGCTCCGAGTTGATCGATGAGACCAGCGGTGCCAGCCAAGTGAGGAGGCGAGGCGGGGCCATCCAGAGGGCTCGAGCTCATGGCGGAGAAGTCTGAGAGGGGCGAGGGCCGGGTGGCCCGCTCTACCTACTATGTTGACTTATAGAGGCGGGCGGGGAGACCTACAATTCCTTTGCTCCTCCTCCGTAGTCACGAGTTGGCCGGCATTCGAGTTGCCTCGGTATGTATTACTTTATTTACGCATCTTGCATTGTCATTTCATTTATTTGGATATCACGGAATCTTGATGTATTTAATACTTTTGAGACCTCCTCGAGTATACCGTCGATCTGTGGATTGAATGCCTCCCTGCTGGGGATCTTTGCGGCGGACTCTCAACGCTTTGGCGCGTCGGCTTGCGGTATGTTTCTTGACCACGGTCTCGAATCATACTCTTTCGCTGTCCTTCCTTGCACAAAATCGATAAAGCGCTCCGGCTTCCATACATTGTACTTATACCTGCGCATTACGCAGCGATAAAGCGCTCACGGCATTCACTTGCGTACTCGCCTGCTGCATTACGCGATAAAGCGCTCACGGCATTCACTTATCATACTCGCCTGCGCATTACGCGATAAAGCGCTCCGCGGCATTCACTTCGCATACTTTGCATTTGCAGCGATAAAGCGCTCACGCTTTTCTAATGTGTTTGTTCTTCGTATTTTGACCTCCTTTCCCGATCCCTCGATGGGTGACCTTTGCTCGGTGAGCCTCCGTCTCTACTCGGGATGGCGGGATCTTTCCTCGTACGAGAGGGGCGTGGTCATGTGGGGGCGACTCACGAGCTCAGTTCGGAGATGGGAGTCGGGCGAGGCCGAGTCATTCTTGCGGAGGCGGGGATAGCTTCGGGCTCGGGCTCGGCAGTGGCAGCTCGGCAGCGCCTTTGTGCTTCTTGAGGAAGAGGCGAGGCCGACCCTTAGGCATGAGGCCTCTGGCGATGATGATGACTTTCTTTTTCTTATTTCTTTTCTTGTACTTTTCTCTTTTTTGGTAGATAGAGTACTGTGTCTTGCCTGGCGAGTTTTTGCTTTCAAAACCATGTCTTTGGAAAAAGATTATATAAAAAACAAACTTTTTGTCTAAAAGAGTGTTATATCTGTATGTCTGTGTATCCCTGCACATTTCATGCTTTGCATCGCATTGCATCATACTACACCTCAAATGTAAATGATATCGATTTGTATCTGACAATTGAACACTTGCCTTTGTGATAATCAAATAACCAACCAACTAAGCGACAAAACGGCTCATACAAACCACTACTCAATCTGAACATACTGACCCATACTCTCTTGGGGGTGATCTGCTTTGGGGATCGATTTGCATCTGACCCATAACACACATTTGGTTCATTACGCACCTGAAGCTACGAGCAGATAGCCCCAATCGATGAGAGCAGATCACAAAAGTCGACGGTTGCAACTGAAACACATTCGGATGTCCCGAATTTTCCCTTTTCTTCTCTTGCTTTGCGCGGATGTAGAGAATGGCACAGCATTCTGAGCACAAGCAATTACCTTGAAATAAGGAAGGGTTTTCAACCGGGGTGTCGAGCCTACCACAGGACACGACGAGACAGACTCAAACAAAGAAACAAAAGGCACACGACCTAGCACAACGAGACACGCTCGGAAAAGACTTTAAGGCCAAAATTGAGACCGACAAATCAAAAGACACGACACACAGACGTATTTGAAAACAAAAGATCTTGAGGAGCCAATTCTTCCTGGCAAGTTTCCCACCCCTTCTGATTTGTAATACTCGCATCGCTCGACCCTCGAGCTCGGCTTTTCTCACAAGACCTTCTTCTCACTTTTCTCTCGACTTACACCTCTCTATTCTTTAATCTCTCATTTTTCAATCCCTCCCCAGGGTGCTTAATAGATGAATAGGAAGTTGCGGATTCTCATCCAATGCTGTTAGCTCGCGGCTATTCCTTCTGGCGAACAGGGTGCCTCTTGGGCAATCAGGTTAATGGGGGGAAGACAGAGGACCTGATTCAATCGTCCCCCTAGTTCGTCATTTTGACCATTTTTGTTGTGTTTTCTAAAACAGTTCTGACCAAAATGAGAGTTAGATTAACGCACTTATTCAATTTTGATTTGAAAATTACGCGAGTCAGGCTGTAAGCACTGAAAATTTTCCTTTTTTGGGTCCAAACATGGTCCAATTTTAAAAATGAAACAGTTTTTGAGAAAATAAGTCGACCTTAGTAAAACTTTTCAAAAACTATTCTTGCAAACAAACGATGCTCAACGAGCATGAAACTTACCCTCGAGATGTGCAACCTCGGATCGAAGGCAATGGAAAATTGCCCCTTGCTTCAAGGCGGAATATGGCAGCGGAAAGTTGCCCTAGTTTGAGTGGTAACTTAGGGCAATTTATGGAAATGGAGGGCAGCGAAAGTTGCCCTTGTTTGATGATCTTGCGGCATGTTGTGAGCCGATCTTTGTTGGCGGCGGTCGGATCCGGACACGGAGGAGTCGAAGACGGCAGAATCAATATGTGGACACGATCACTGGAAGGTGTTGGTGGTTTGGCTTCAAGAGGAAGTTAATCACGCAGCTCCGGGTTACTGCAGTCGAGACATTGGATTCGGAGGCAAAAGTGATCAAAACCATGACATGGCCTGAGACGCTGTGGAAGCGTTGGGGGCTGGACTTCAAGATGAAGTTGCCTACGTATCCCAGACATGGGAATCAAGCCTTACGTAGTTCCGGTTAAGGTACACTCGGGTATTTTAACCTTCGCTATTTTTAGGCTCTAATTTTTGCCAAGGTGCCCAATGCGGGTTTTCGACCTTGCGAGCTTTGTTCTTTGTTTTTATTCTCTTTTTTTTCTTCTTCTTTTTTTTCTTTTCTTTTCTTTTTTGTGGTTTTCTTTCCTTTTTCATTCTTTGCATTTTTTCTCTTTTTCTTTTTTTTTTCTTATTCTTTTCTTTTGCTCTAACTTTTGCCTGAGTCGCCCTTCCGGGTTTTCGGCCCAGCGAGCCTCTCAAAGGGTAAAAGTGTAACAAGTCCATGCCAAATGGTTTTGAGATTGAAGCCCTCTGTATCCAAGAAAGTGGCTGTTGTTGATTTGCAGAAAGATCCATCACAGTTACTTCTCGGGCTTTGCTTGGTGAGATTTTGATCTTCCTGATCGGACTCTGATGCCTCTTGCTCGAGGGCTGCTTTGAACTGGGCCACACAGGCGTCGCATTGGTAGCTATCTTTTGAACATTCTGGATACTGGTCCAAGGTTTGAAAATGAGGGGTCGAGTCTCGAGGCTGAGAGCGATCCTAGGCTGCACAATCTCAAGAGTGATTCCACACATGTCTTCGCAAGACCGCGCAAAATATTTTTGAAATTTTTTTTTTAAGGGAGCGACAAATCGCTCGCGCCGAAGACAGTGTAGGGCCAATCTGGATCAAAGCTAGGGTCCTTCTCAGTACTCACGCCGACAAGCATGATTTCATTCATTAAGGGCTTAGTATGTCTCTCCTTCTCTCAGATTGATCAAAATTTTGCAAAACCCGAGGAATTGCTTCCTCTTTGTTTTTGTCATCGCAGTGTTCAAAAAGTTTTGAAAAACTCAGGTCATTACAATGACTTCAAGGCACAAGAGAGCAGGTGGAATGCACTGCCATTTCATTCGAATTCTCTGGCACAACTAGCCCAGCATAAATAGTACTGGATCACGATAGCCGCGGCTGTTTCATTCGGGTTCCCTAGATGTAAACTGGCTCCACGGCAGAGACAGATCCAAAAGAAAGCAAAAGAAAGAAGTAATTACAAAACAAAACGGCGCTCGAGGCAACAACCCCGAAGTCACCTAGTATTCTTATACAAGAGAGGAAATGACTCATTACAATTAGACAGACCCTTAAGCAAAAGGACTGTCTCAAAACAATGAGACAAACTTAACAACAAAAGTAAGACCGACTCGACACCCAAGTCGATTTACAAAACTAGCATCGTGAATTACTCAAAATTGCGTGCCAAACACCATATCCAAAAATGTACCAAATGTTGCCCGCAGCGATTCATCTTCGATCACATACTGCAGATATCGTGCCTTGATTCAGATCCTCGTAGTCCAAGAACTCGTAGTAATTGACTTGGCGAGGTTGGCGGAAGGATGATCTTATTATCAATCAGTCTTGTACCTCGTGGCGGAGGCGGAAGCGATTATCGAGAGCATGGCCAGATGTTGATGGTACGCCTGATCTTGAGTGGCATCGTGGTCATTGGAAGGGGTTTGGGGAGTGGCCTAGGATCGAGAGGTGTAAGATGCCCTTCTTGGCCAAAATCAAAAGTGCCCTAGACAAAGGCATGTAAAGAGGATGGAAGGCCTGCGCCCTCGGGCAGTACTTTGGAGCTGAACACTCTGCTAGATGTCTTGGCGAATGGGTCAGTGCGGTCTTGGGTTTGATTCTTTCGGTGCGGATTGGGAATGGGAGAAGCTGTTTTGGCATGGCGGGGCTGTCCGATTCTCTTCGTCGTGATCGCCTCAGCGGGTGGGAAGGCATTCTCCATAGCTTTTGTCATAATGCGGATACTGCTGCTCATTCATTCCCGGCTTTCAAAGCCTCTCGCCTACGCAGCTTGTTCAATGGGGTCGATATCTGCTTTCATCTTATCTTTTCCTCGCCTCGGCGATGAGAGGTTTGGGTTGGTACTTGGTACATCATCATTGTGGGTGGAGGTCATCTCCGTGATTGAGCTCGATCACAATCCGCCCGATGTCGGGGCTCTGGGTTCGAGGTTTCCAGCATACGGTGCAACCGGTGGTGAGGTTGACATTCCGTAAGTGAGATCCGCCACGGACCTCTGGAGATCGCCTATCATTCCCATTAACTCGAATGTAGTGGGCTCGCGAGCCTGATAAAACTGAGGGGCCCAGATTGGGTGTGCAGCGGGCGACCTAGGCGGGTGTGGCATATCAACAGTAGCCTCATTTTGTGGGGTGGTTCCTTGACTCGGCGCGGCCGTCATGACCACAATCTCTTCCGAGTTCTGCATCATGTTCGGTCCTGTCTCAGTGAGGAGAAGACACTAACTGTTCTGACTCAACTCTCTGAATCACTGAACTGAAACGGAAAACAAGCAGCATTTCAGCCCTAATCGGATCAAGCACGGGTGTAGTCAAACAACTGTACTCCACTATCAACTCCGTTCCCAAGTCACATCCCCCAAATCAAATCGATTTCCACAGATATAATCGATTCTCAAAATATCGACATCGATGCCCTCGGGATACGCAGACTTCAAACCGGTATATGCATTCCTCAGAGATACACTCTAAAAGCATATAGCAAGTAAATGAGAGCCAATACACCCCTATGTTGGGGTAGGGTTTCTGTCCTATTTTGTCGAACTAGGGTTTTACTACGCACGCAATGGTTTCAAACAACCTATAAGCGGGTAAGCAACTTGTCCTAGTTTGGAATGGTCACTATGGATCGAATATGCACTAGGTCGAATGGTCAAAAGGGTGCCCGTAAGAAACCGGGTTTGTGTTCCCATACTGGCAGAGCCCGCAACCGGTCAGCCTTATGGTCATGCCTTGACAAGACAAGCCTCCGGCAAACCGCTCAGGAATAGCAGATGGCCAACACGGTGTCCTAGGCGCACCAATGCACATGCAATGCAAAGAAACACATAAGTGAAATCAAAACAGGATATCACGAGTTCGAGTCAAGCTCTCTAAAATCCCCAGCAGAGTCGCCAAAAACTGTAGCACGTCCCGCGGGGGACCTCGGCTAACAGTTCGGACTCCCTTTTTGTGTCGGTTCTAAAATCTGAACCAAAGAGTCCAAATCCGGCAAATCGTTTGAGAAAACATATTTTTGAAAAAAGTAGTGCCAAACATGGACTGCTTTGCCAGATTACAGAGTCGCCACCTAAATATTTTAAAATGGGAAATCTAGGAAACCCTGACTCGGTGCCGAAGGCCACATGTCCGTCATCACCAAAGTGGTCTTGGCTCGGGAGCTTGGGTACGATCGGGGAAGGTCAGCTATGAGCACCCCCTTTCGCCATTCAAGACCGGCCTCTACTAACCGTGATATCCGTTTTTGAAAACATTACATGTTCTTATTCCAATTATTAGCCTAGAATTACTATGTTATGCGCGCAGCAAACAAGTATAGACTAGATTGCCTAATTTGGAAAATAAACATTGCATATCCGTTTCGTCTCAAAAAACGTGTTGTTTTCTTTTGCTACTCGTAAGTAGGCTAAAATACGGATTTCAATGAGTTGTTCCGACTCAAGCAATCCAACCTTCACCCACAGGCATTCAAACAGTTATATAACACATAAGCATTTAGCCGCATGGCAATCCTATTGTCATGTTAACATTCACACGCGTGCGATATGCTAAAGCCATAAACACTTACATCGTACTCCGCGCCAAAACAAGAAACTGGTTAGCAAACGTGCATGACCTAGTTCATGGTAAGTGGCTAATGCAACACAGGCAGAAATGCAATCTAGAGTAGGCTCGGCTAACCCTAAACATGGCATGTGGAATGCGATCAAATAGCATGTATTCAATTTTGGAATTGAAAATTGCGATGCAGTTTGTATGATGTACCGAGCCCGGTGCATGCAATACTTATGAATGATGCACGCATGCATTTATATAAGGTATGCTAATTGAAAATGCCCTAATCTGCCACTGTAAGCGGGTAAATAAAAGGGTTAGAAAGAAGTGGGGATTGGAAGACATACATGCCCACTCACACACACTTATTACATTTTGCCCTCACCGAGGGACCGAATAAATAATTACGTAATAAATAAATAATTAACTAAACTAGCTAATTTAATATTACAAATTAACCAAATTAATTAATCGACTAATTAATCTAATTAAGCATTAAATGCCTCGATGAGGGCTAATCGCAATAAGATGCCGGGATTCGCCGAATCACACTGCAAGTTGCCACTGCTTCTCTCGCTTGACTCGTAAAATTCCCAAAACTTCAGAGTGCCTCTCGAGCACCGAGAAACATCATCGGCTCGCAGAGGGCCACCGCCGAGGATAATTTCCATCGGCATCGAATTCTCTTATCGGCCGCCAAAGGGCGGTTAAGACTAAAAGGTGCTGGCCGGCACAAATTGTTTCGAAAACCCGAATCGACAATGAAGAGAGGGAACAAAAGGCAAGGCAAAGGTAATTCAAGGTATATATGCACTAAACACATCCCAAATCATGCTATGAACTTAAGAGGGCATGTGCCTCGATTCCTGCCACCAATCGCAAGATTTCCATGCGTAACGGCTCTAAGAACCAAGAGTGCAACTTTGATTTCAAATGCATGCAATGCAAACAAAGGTGCCAAACCTCTATCAAACTCACTTCAAGAGGTCCAACATGCACAATGTTAATGCAACCCTAAGCATGTCATCTAGCATACAATATGACAATGCAAGCAAGCTAAGCATGTTAGGCATACAACCTAAGCAAGGAGACATGCAAGCCAAGCAAGGAAGTGAACTAAAATATGGATTGGGCAGCTCCCAATTGGCCTAAAATCAGTGGCCGAAGTGCTAAGTTATGAGGGTCCAAACACATGCAAACATGCAAGCATTCATGGGCCTACATTTAAACATAACAAACAACATTCAAGCATGTTTAAGGAGGCCAAACATGGACTAACTAGCATGCAACTTAGGCTCTGAAATTTATGCAAAACACGATGCCAAAATCATGCAATAAACCGAACCAAGTAAAGTATACAAATGGCCTAGGTCTAAGGCAAGTCAAAGAGGGCATTGAACCACACCTATGCAAGGCACTCATGGCATGCACTTAACAACTCAAAACAGATTTAGAGCACGTTAAAACAAGGCTAAATAGACCGTTTAGATGGCATCTAAGAAGCTTAATCTAAAGGCATGCATCAAAGCTAAAACAAGGAGCATTAAGCACATACTTTTAAAGCATTGAAGAGGCATGCTAAGCAATCAAATGAGCACGTATGATGGACTGAAATGACATGTAAAACAAATTTCAAATCATCAAAACCATGCAAGTAACGATACTACATGTTCATGCTCTTAAGGCTCACAAGCCCAAATGCAAAGAGACCATGAAATGCAAGTCAAGACCATCCCAAACACTTATGGACAGACCCTATTCATGGCAAAATGAACACATATTCTTCACAAATGCAAGCCTAAAACATGCTATAAACTAAGGCATACAACCTAGCACATGTTAAGGCATACAAGAGCATTCCAAGGCAACCATACTAAGCAAGTATAGGAGGCCTAAACCAACTTACAAACATGTTATATTATGATAATACAAGCATGGTAAACAACCAAAGCATGCTCAACACATAAACAAACATGAAGCTCTAAAGGGAAGCCAAATCTTGCCCTTTTCAAGGACATCAAGGAGAGGGGGTGGCCCTCTCCTTTCTAGGACTTTATGGCACCATCTCCACCACTGAAATCTCTCAAGATTTCAGTGGTGGAGAGGCCCAAGCACACAAGTCCCGGAGCTCTCACAAAATGGCACAAAAAAGGCCCTTTTCAAGGCCTAAAAGGGGTCCAACTTGCTCAAACCCCACAACACTCTTAATATGTATTAAAGAGGGCTTAAAAACAGAGATTTTATGTGTTAATCACTAGGCACAAAAACTGTTTTAAATAGGGTAGAAAGGAGGTGCAAGAATGGGGGAATAAAGTGTAAGTTTCTTACCCTTGTTGACTACCTTCACAAAGGTTGATGTTGTTGCCTCCTTGAGCTCAAAAACCACCAAAAACTCCAAGAACAACCTGCTGGAGTCTTAGTTTCAAGGAGAATGGTGAAACACTAGGTGTTTTAGTGCAATAGTAAGGCACTAAACACCTAGTCAACAAAGGAAAAAGAGAGATATGGAAGTGTATCTAACTTAACCCTAGAAAAACCAGAGCTTCAGCCTTCTAACAATGGCAAAAGCTCTGAAAAATGCTAACGCTAAGTCAAGAGGGAGAGCTTTTCTCTTATAGAACTTGTAATGACTTACAAGCTAAGCAAACAAGACTCATCCCCTCCATACACGTGTATGGAGGGGAAGCAAATGCTCAAAAGTCACGAAAATATCTCAGTGAAGCCAATTTTGGGCAAAATGGTCATTTACCCAAAAGCAGTGCCGAGGGCACAAATAGTGCCGACCGGGCACAATATAGTGCCGGTGACAACTACTGACAGCAGGTAGCCTCTAGCCCCAAATGGTGTGTGGGGATGCCTCGGAAGGCATTCCCTGCCCCTCAAAGGCAAAACACAAGTGTTTGGTGCAAAACCAAGCACAAACAGTCGAGTTCGGAGGTCCTGAGGCACGGCGCGCGAGCCGAGAACTCCGGGAACTCCAAACGAACACAAACATGGATAATCACCGAGTGTTCCAACGGTGACGTCCGAGTCTTGAGGACGGTCAAAAATGGGGTGTCTACAATATATCTTGTCGATGAGCCAGTCTAAGCTGAGTATGGGGTTGCCGGAAGAGGCTGAGTTGTGTATGATCCGGGGGGACAAGCTTGAATCAGCAGGGGATGATTTGACTGCGGTGGAAGAGGACTTCGCCAACCTTCAATTCTACGAGCAGGAATCAGGGGATGCATCGATTAACTGGTTCGAAGATGAGGAGTCAGCAGAAGTCGTCGGGTGGTTGGATGATCAGCCTGATATTGTACCATTTGTGGCCGGAAGGGCCAAGGATCAGATTACATTGCCGGAGAGCGCCGGTACGAAGAATTTCGCTCAGGAACGAAACATTTTGAGAACCGCACAGTTGTTACTAGAGGAACAAGGAAAGAGATGGGACTCTGAGAGAGCCCGAAAAGCAAAGAACCATGAGGAAGTTGAGAGTGCTGCGGGCACGAAGACTGAACATGCTGTGAGCACGAGGAATGAAATTACTGAGAGCACAAACAAGCCGTAACTGCAGATGCTCGCTAGACGCTAATGGAATGTGGTGGGAAGATGACGACTTGTATCTTGCCCACACAGCATTTAAGACCGGGCGGTGGCCAACCGGACGAGACACAGTACCTCGAGGAGGTAGACCATATGACTAGAAGTGGGCGGTATTTCAAGCCCCCACACCTTGATGAACCCGAGGCATCAGGGAAAAATTAGGTGGCAGAGAAACAGAAAGAGAAGCAAGGGGAAGAAGAGGTCAGATCAAGCGGCTAAAGAAAATACAAGCAGACATCTCCATCTGGGGGCTGCTTATGGCTTCGAGGGTGCACCGGCAGGCTGTCTTATCTGCCATGGACAGAGCTAAACTTTCCATCGAAACTACGCCAGAACAACTAGTTGGGCTGGTCTTTCCGGGAGGAGGTTCCCCGGCATTGACCTTTTCGGACAAGGAATTGCCGCCTGAGGGCGTGGACCATAACAGACCTCTCTACATCTCCGTAGAATGCAGGGACAAATGGATTCCGGTGGTGCTTGTTGACACCGGGTCCGCTATCAATGTTTGTCCGGCCAGAACGGCCTATGCAATTGGGTTAAAGCCTGCGGACTTCACACCGACTACTCAAGTAATCAGAGCGTATGATAATACAAGCAGGGATGTCCTGGGGACAGTAAAAATCCAAACCAAGATTGGGCCTGGACAACACGAAGTAGATTTTCATGTCCTGGAGGTCCCTGCATCTTTTAACATGCTTTTGGGGCGACCCTGGTTGCATCAGGTGAAGGCCGTCTCATCTACTCTACATCAAATGGTGAAATACCCCTACGGAAAGGGAGTAGCCATTATTTTTGGGAATTCATCAATCCATCCCCCTCCGGAAGTATCTACGCCAGTCTTGGAGATTGAACACGGCATGGAGGACATGTTTATATCGGGATTTACTTTGGCTGAGGCCCGGGTGGTACAGAACATTATGGCTGTGAATGAGGGTTTGTATGTCAGCGCTCAGGCCGTCTACCTCATGAATAAGCTACAGCATATCCCTGGGATGGGATTGGGAAGAAGCGGCCGGAAAGGGGTTGCAGCGTTGGCCGAAGTGCCACATAATCCACATACCTTTGGATTGGGTTATCTGCCCACCAAAGAAGATTGGGCGAGGAAAGGAAAGGAAATGGCCGGCAGGGCCAGAGCGAAGCAGGCTGGGAAGCCTTTTGATCTAATGCATAGGCCCATCTGGGGTACCCTGAACGGACGCTTCGTCCGGGAGGGGGAAGATTTTCCATTTTGCGGCTTCCCAGAACCATGGTTGAACGCGGAGGGGAAGCGCGTACCAGGTTTCGAAATCTTCTTCGACCTGCAACTATTCGGGATAGCGTTGCGAAGAGCGATGCACCCAACAACGGAGATCGAGCGAATAAGGCGTTGAGTCTGAGGGCACCGAATTGGAAATGGGGCAGCATGGCATGTCTCTCTTTGATCCTCCGTCGACCAGATTGCTTGGGGAATAACGTCGCGGTTTCCGTGATTGGAGATGAAACAATTGCGAGCCAACCAGCTGACCATCTTGGGCGATCGATCGCACCTCGCTCACTTGGCGATGCGAAGGATTCTTATCCGCCAGTTCGGGTCAGTAGTGAGCCGAGTCTGATTCCACCGAAGTCTTCGAGTCGAATCGATTCCACTCGGCCGAAGTCTGAGTCTGTACTCTGGGGTGTCAACCCGGATGCCACGCCTTTGTCGGTCGTTTTTTCCTTTTCTTTTGAGTCTGTTGTAACCGATGAATTGGATGATCTGGATGTACTTAATGAGAATGAATCATCTGTGGTTTCCGAGTACTTTTCTGTGCCCCTAATTTATTGCATTAATTCAGACTTTCAAAATTTTGATCAAAACAACGAGGACGAAGTGCCTCCGGTTTTACAACGTTTAATTGAGCAAGAGCAGGAGAGATTTGTTAAGCCTTTAACGGATGAAATCATTTCTGTGAATATTGGTACTGAGGAGGACCCGCGGCTGGTCCAGATCGGGTCCACATTGTCTTCGCAGGAACGCGAGCGCATGGTCGCTTTATTAAAAGATTTCAAAGATGTTTTCGCGTGGTCCTACGAAGACATGCAGAATCGATCTGAGATTATGCGAAGATCGGATCCCCTTGACCCCGGGCCGACCTATCAGCGAAGCTTCGAAGGATCCGCCGGATTGGGCTCTCAAGATCAAAGAAGAGGTCACCAAGCAAATTGGCGCAGCTTCTGCTAGTATCGAATATCCCACTTGGTTGGCCAATATAGTTCGGTCTTAGAAGAAAGATGGCAAGATCCGAGTGTGTGTAGACTTGAGAGATCTGAGCAGAGCTAGTCAGGCGACGACTTTCCCTACCACACATCGGCGAGTTAGTGGACTTTCTGTGGGCATGCTTTGCTTCGTTCATGGATGGCTTCTCGGTACAACCAGATTGTGATGGCACCAGAGACGAGAAAAGATCGCATTCACCACCTGTGGGGACATCTGCTATCGGGTCATGCCATTTGGGTTGAAGAATCTTGGGGCTACTTATCAGCAGACGCGACCACAATATTACATGATATGATCCACAAAGAGGTTGAGGTGTCGTGGGCGACATGATTGTCAAGTCCAAGGAAAGGGAGGGCCACTACACCTTTGCACAAGTTCTTCCAAAGGATCGAGGAATTCGGTTCTGCTAAACCCTCGAAATGTCGTTTGGTGTTACAATGGGGAAAATCTTTGTTTCGATCACACAAAGGCATCGAGGTCGACCCTTCCAAAATCAAGGCCATCCTAGAAATGCCACCACCAAGGTGAAAAAGAGGTGCGAGGCTTTCTGGGTAAAGTGCAAATCATAAGACGGTTTATCTCAAAACTAACCTCGACTCGTGAACTACTCTCTGCTCTGCTGAAGAAAGGAAAGAAGTACCAATGGGACGGCCGATGCCAAGGCGCTTCGAGCAGTTAAAGAATATCTACAGAACCCACCCGTTTTATCACCAGCAGAACCAGGGAAACCGTTGATTTTGTACCTGTCAGTGACTGAGACCACGATGGGCTGCATGCTTGCACAAGAATCAGAAGATAGGGTGGAGAAAGCCATCTATTATTTGAGCAAGAAAATGCTAGAGTATGAGACCCGGTATACGCCACTGGAAAAGGCTTGCTTGGCTTTGGTATGGGCTACCAGGAAGTTGCGGCACTACCTGTTAGCTCACTCTGTAATGTTGGTTTCACGACTAGATCCCATCAAATATCTTTTCGAGAAACCGGTAACTTCTGGTAGGCTAGCTCGTTGGTTCTTTGTTGCTCTCGAATTCGATCTTACATATGTGACGCTAAGTCGATGAAGGGAAGAAGCGATGGCGAGTTCCTTGCCGACCACCGGTTGAGGGATGAGGCAATTGAGTATTTATTCCCGATGAAGCAATTCAGCATTTCGTCGAGGAAACTTGGGCGATGTACTTTGACGGAGCGTCAAATCAACATGGGTATGGGATAGGAGTGTTGCTGATAGCACCCGACAATTCCCGTATCCCTCTGGCCTTCAAACTCCGGTTCAAAGTCTCGAATAATGAAGCAGAATACGAAGCATGCATTGCTGGTTTGGAAGCAGCCCTAGAACTAGGGGCGAGACGGCTGGACGTCATTGGGGATTCGAATCTTGTTGTGTCTCAAGCTAAAGGAGACTGGAAAGTAAAAGAGGAAAATATGATGATGTATCACCAAACCTTGGATTTACTGATTCCTCGGTTTGAGAAGCTGAATTTCGCTCATCTACTAAGAGAGAACAACAAGTTCGCAGACGCCTTAGCAACTCTATCATCAATGATAGACATCCCGTGTGGAGTCCGAATGCGTCCAGTCATTATCGACCAGAAATTTGTACCTGCTTATGAGTCGATTGCAACCATAGATGAAGTTCAGGACGAACACCCCTGGTACTACGATATCTGGAATTTCTTGGAGAAAGAAGCATACCCGCCAGGGGTAAATGCCAAAGACAAGAGGGCAATCAGAAGAATGTCTGTTCAGTTCATCATCTGTGGGGGTAAGCTGTATAGAAGAGGTCATCTGGGAATGCATAAATTGTGTGTTGATGCTGAAGAGTCCAAACGTCTGATGGAAGCCATCCATGGGGGAGAATGTGGAGCACATATGAATGGGGTAATGTTGGCACGGAAGATCCTTAGACAAGGTTATTATTGGTCCACCATGGAGGAGGATTGTATCGGTTTTGTCAGGCGATGCCACAAATGTCAGATTCATGCAAATCGCATGAACATTCCGCCGGTTGTACAACATGACCGCCATGGCCTTTTTATCTGGGGAATTGATGTGATTGGGTCATTACGGCAAGGGGTCGAGCGGGCATGAGTTCATCCTCGTAGCGATAGATTATTTCACGAAGTGGGTTGAGGCCCAATCTTATGCGGTTGAAAGCTTCACACGTTGCAAAATTCATCAGAAACAACATCATCTGTCGCTACGGAGTCCCGAGTGAAATAGTCTCAGACAATGGATCCCACTTCAAGAAGGAGGGGGTTGACTTGTTGGGGAAAGTCAATGGGGCTTTTCATAAGTCGTCTACTTACCGCGCAAACCAGCGGAGGCTTGAGGCCGCCAACAAGAACATCAAGCGCATACTACGAAGATGGTGGAAACCTATCGATTGGCGGATAAGGCGCCATTTGCTCTGTGGGGCTACAGAACTTCGATCAGAACTTCTACTGGGGCGACTCCGTACTCATTAGTCTATGGGATGGAGGCCGTTCTACCTATCGAGATTGAGGTTCCGTCATTGAGAGTATTGGCCGAGTGCGGATAATGAAGCGATTAGCGTGAGAATAGATTTGAAGAACTCATGCTCTTTGATGAAAGGAGATTGAAAGCAACGTACCACGTTCGGGTTATCAACGCAGAATCGCCGGAGCTTTTAACAAGAAGGTTAAGTCGAGAATTTAAAAGAAGGAGATTTGGTACTCAAAGACAACAGGCTCCTATCCACGACCCAAGGGGCAAGTTCAGACCCAATTGGACTGGTCCTTACATCATCAAGTCAATCTGGGCAGGTGGAGCTGTGGTTCTGATGGATTTAGATGGCTTGGAATTTTCCCAACCGATCAACATGGACAAGTTGAAGAAATATTATCCTGAGAGGCTCGCTGGGCGAAAACCGAAAAGGCGACCTAGGCAAAATTCGAGCATAGAAAATTTGAAATTATAAAAGCTGAGCTCGCATAAGGTTGAAAACCATAAAGGCGGCCTTGGCAAAAGTTAGGCGCAAAGGAGAGCAAAAACACTCGGCGAACCGACCACTGAACTCGTAAGACTTGATTCCCATCTTTGGGATCGTGGCGACTTCATCTTGAAGTTCAGTCACAATCTTTTCCCCGGTCAACTTTGTCCATTTTTGATCATCTCAGTCATCTTTATTCATCAGCATTTATTGCGATCTCCGGTACAGTGCTATTCAAACTAGGGGCAACTTTCCGTTGCCACACTTTGAAACACCTTTTTCAAACTAGGGGCAACTTTCCGGTTGCTAGGATTGAGGTTGTGTATCTCGATTGATTTGAGCGTGTCGATTCGATCCATATCGAAAATAGTTTTGAAAAGTTTTCATAAAAGTTGACTTTGTTCAAATTAATCTTTTCACAACTAAGACCATTTTGGACCAAAAGCGGAGAATTTTGATACCACAACCTTCAATTTCATTGATTTGAAGCGAGTTCTTCTGCTCTTGCATACAATTGAAGTTGCTTTTTATTACATTCATAAAGAAAACTTGAAAGTACTAATAAAGCAATAAATGGGGCATAGTCTAGTCGGTGTCCTGCGCCCCCTCGAGCTAGTCGAAGCTTGAGATGCCAACTTAGGCCCAACTTGTATGACCGAAGGCGCGAAGTCTGGAATGGGAAATAAAATATCTGATGAGTCAAGCCGTCGAGGCGGATCGGTATCTGGAACATCTTTGTAGCTCATTTGAAAAGATTAAGCGAGGGCGGCGCCATGCAATGCGATCTGGCGACAAGTTGCGCATCCATTGAACCACCGGCTCTCATCGGGAGCATTAACTAAGCGTTGCTTAGAAAGAAGTAGCATGAAATTTGAATAAGCGAGGCAAGAGTCCACAACTTGCAACTTCTCCGTCAACCATATCTGGGGAGGGATGAAAAATGAGAGAATAAAGAATAGAGATGTGCGACGAGAGAAAAGTAAGATAAGGGTTTTTGCGAGAAAAGTCGAGGCAGGGTCAGTGATGTAAGCAAATACAAGTGAGCTTGGGTGGGAAACATTACCTATAGCGATAGTGGACTCCTGCCGTCTGGTTGTCTCCGGCGATAGAAGGCATCGAGGCCTATCAATTTTGGATACACTCCATTATCCGGATAGTCCATCAAGTACATCGTGTTATATTTTTGCTTATCGAGTTGTTGTTTTTGCTTATTGAGTTGTAAGTTTTGTCATTGTCGCGTTTTGCGTTTTGAGTTGTTACTTTTTGATTACACAATTTTGTTAAGTCTTGTCTATTAGTCGTTAACATTATTGTACTTTGTTTATCGAGTTGTAAACTTCGCTAAGATTCTGTTTATTTCTTAGTGAGTCGTTTTGTTTTTGCTTTGTTGCGTCGGTTCCCTACCTAACCGGTAAATACATGAAGCACATTTCCATTCAATTCCATTTTGTGCAAAATAATGCGATGCGATCTTTGAGAATTTCAAATACAACATCTTTTCAAAAATTTGTTTCATTTCATCATGTCTTACAACAATAAAGGTACAAGTTTCTGAGAAAATAAAAGCGCCTAACAATGTGCAAAGTGCTACAAACTACTAGCTAAAAAGTAGAATAAGCGAGGAAATAACATCGGTGCCCTCGGGAGGCGAAGGAGGCCCCTCATCCTCTTCTGCGGGATAATCTCTACATCATCATCACCATCTGGATCGGGCTGTCATCCTCCGGATCCCCTCGAGCTCGTCCCCGCTCCGGGAACCAAGACGGAGCCTCCTCTCCGGGGAGATGTCTCGATATGTGGCTGCGACCACCTCCTCCTCGTCATCCTCAACAATGGGTGCCCTGCGTCTGTGAGCGACCCTCCTCCGCCCGACTCCTCGATGAGACTGGGATGGCCCGGCTCCTCCGATCCACATGCCTCGGGTAGGTCTAGCACCTCGACCTCTCTGAGAGGGCCCGTGCTTTGGCCGTGATGAAGCATATATGGGAGGCATCTGAAGATGCAAAGTGCAATACATCAGATCAAGCATAAAAAGCGGTGTAAATCACGAGAATGTGAAAAGGGTGTGTGTCGGATGTGCTCTACAGTCTATCAATCTGTGAAGGTCTAAAGCTAGAGTAGCATCGAAACATGCTAGTCTGAGGGAAAATGAAGAGTACCTCTACACCCACGATGCTCATCTGCGTCTCCCTCCGAAGGATCATGCCCTCGAATGTGGCTAGCATCCCGAGCAGCTCGTCCGTATATTCAACAGGAGGCTGCAAATACAAATGCAAAACTATCAGTAACGGAATCAATGTTCAAATATCTGACTGATAAATCAAAACTGAAAAACATACCGGGGGCGAGTCAGGGTCTCTAACATATCTGTGATCGGGCAGAGGAGGCTCTAGCGGAATCTGGTAAGGCGTCCCAAATCGCCAGTTCGTCAACTCGGTCGGCATGTCTGGCCACCCTGGATGATCAAGAGTCGGAGGGATCGGAGGGATCGAACTGCCCCCACCTCTGGATGTGCCAGCCCTGCTAGAAGAAGGGATATCTGTAGCATGGGCGCGACTCGAAGATGGTGCGCCAGTAGACCTCCGTGCCGGAGCCCGCACTCCCGTCAAGGGGGGCATCAAATATATGCGGCGGTAGGTGGCGTAGTTCCCATCGAGATGATGCAACAAAGCATCACTGCCCTGCATATACTGCTCGACCTCCTCAGGGGATAATCTATCAGCAGTCCGCATGGTGTCTGGAGGCCTGCGGGGAGGTCACGAGAATCGCCCCCATATCGGCGGCGTTCCCCAGAACCAAACCTGCCGGTGGTCCCTCGGCGAGAATCTATCTTGACAACAACTTCGGCTCTCGGTATTGATGCTCGAGCTCGTCGCCAAAAAGGCGCCAAGTGATGATCTGTGGATAACGGTGCATAAATCAATCGAAATCGGATATCTGAGCGGATCAAAGATGAAAATAAAAGGCGAGAGTTCAAGCAATACCTCTGTCGCTCGAGCGGTATCAAAGTATCGTCGCGAGAGAGAGAGTCTCTCGAGGCCTCGCCGGATGCTCGCCCTCAAACATCAATGAAAATGGAGTCATAGGAGGCCACCACCTCCATCTCCGAGCCAATGTGGGAAAGTACACATACCCACGGTGAGAAAAGCAATCAGAATATGAGTACAAAGTGCTAAAAGCGAGAATCTGAGAATGCAAAGTCTTGCCGTGTGTGCGGTGAACAAGTAATGAGGAGCAAAATGTAAATCAAGAGGAATGAATGTACCTCCCGGGCTCTCCAGTAGCCAGAGTAAGTCCCCTCGTGTGCGAGAGCGCTCATATAGCGATCTGAGGGTAGCAGGGCCAGTAGCGCCCCAATCCTCTTGACCAACTGTGATAGGTCTACAGGCGCTCGATAGATATAATCCTACCATGTTCCCTCTATCGGTGAACAAAGTGGTGCAGAAGAGGTACATGAGAAACCACAGCATCTTGCTCCGCCTCCTCGAGTCTCGGGCTCCATCTGTGGCCTTGGAAATGGGAAGCAAACCAGGAGTGTCGGACTCTCCCGAACCTCTGTCTCTGGTGGTGTGTCCCCAACAAATGCATCGAGGCGACACCTTGACCCATATCCTCGTCATAGGGAATGGGCCTACCGCCTAAGTCTAGGCGGTGAGCATAGCGAAATCGGCGGGGTCATGGTCATATCCCGTCATGAGAAAAATGGAAGGAATTGGTAGTGTCCCACCACCTCTCTGCTAAAGCTGCAAATAGAGTCCTGCTAATGAGGCAACGAGATAACCCTCTGCAGAATGGCCCAAATCCTGCAAGATCAACCAATCCCCGGACAGCTTCCGGAAGCTCGAAATACCACTCCCTCGCGGCGCCGGAGCCATATCCTCGCACTGTGCGAGAACGAACCTGCATTTAGAATCAATGCATGGATCAGCAAATGAAGTGAAAATGAGCTGTGTGCAAATGAAGTGAAAATGAGCTGTGTGCAAATGAAGCGAAAAGCGAACGTGTTGTTCAATAAATTTGGTATTTGGAACGCGTGTTCAAAGTTTGAATTGGAATGTGTGTTCTACTCAACATCGATTAATTGTGTTAAGCTTCAAATTTGGAATTGTGTGTTCTACTCAACATCGATTAAATTTGTGTTAAGCTTCAAATTTGGAATGTGTGTTCTACTCAACATCAGTGGGCTGTGTGTTCGCTTCGAATTGGGACTGTGTGTTCTACTCAACATCGATTAAGAACGTGTGTTCGCTTCAAATTGGGAATGTGTGTTCTACTCAACATCGATTAAATTTGTGTGTTCGCTTCAAGTTTGGGGTGTGTGTTCTACTCAACATCGATTAAGTGTGTGTTCGCTTCAAATTGGGGCTGTGTGTTCTACTCAACATCGATTAAGTGTGTGTTCGCTTCAAATTGGGGCTGTGTGTTCTACTCAACATCGATTAAGTGTGTGTTAAGCTTCAAGTTTGGAATGTGTGTTCTACTCAACATCGATGGTGTGTGTTCGCTTCAAATTGGGGCATGTGTTCTACTCAACATCGATGGGTGTGTGTTCGCTTCAAATTGGGATGTGTGTTCTACTCAACATCGATTAAGTGTGTGTTAAGCTTCAAATTGGGATGTGTGTTCTACTCAACATCGATTAGGTGTGTGTTCGCTTCAAATTGGAATTTGTGTGTTCTACTCAACTTCAGTGGGCTGCGTGTTCGCTTCAAATGGGAGTGTGTGTTCTACTCAATATCAGTGGGCTGTGCGTTCGCTTTAAGTTTGGGACTGTGTGTTCTACTCAACATCGATGGGTGTGTGTTCGCTTCAAATTGGAATTGTGTGTTCTACTCAGCGTCGATTAATTGTGTGTTAAGCTTCAAATCTGAGTGTGTGTTCGGTGCTTCAAGTTTAGAGTGTGTGTTCTACTTTTAATCGATGGAACATGTGTTCGCTTCAAAATTTGGTGTGTGTTGAAAATCGAGTTTTGGAGGCCGTGTTCTACTCTTGGTCGATATGTCTTTGTGTGCTCATTTTCAACCAGTGTGTCTTGATGAATCAATGTTGGGCTGTGTGTTCAATTTCTAACTAATGTGCCTTTGTCGTTCACAATTATTCAATGTGCCAAGTGTTCATGAAATTCAAGTGGCTAAGTCACATGCTCAAAATACAATCTTGTGTAAATAGCTAAAGCTGTGTGTCTAAGCATGGCAAAAGTCTGAGAATGCACGAAAGATGCGGATAATAAAATACCTCTGCATCATAGGAGAGTCTTTGCTCGCTCTCGTAAGAAGATCCTCGGTGCTTTCGATCGTTAAAATCGGTGAAATAATGGAAAGTGGCTCATGGGCTTATGAACATTGGAGCATATCGATCGGGAAAGAAAGGCGAACCCGGAGAATACCATAAAGTCAAAATCATCTCCGGCACAGGAAAACCTCCGTCGTGGGAAATGACACGCCATTGCGAGAAATCTGCAAGAGGAGCAAAAATGAGCAAAATGGGCCAAAATTGGAAAAAAGTCAACAAAAGTCAACTCTCGGGAAGTTGAAAAAGTCAACAAAAGTCAACCCCCGGGAAAATTTTCCAAATATTGAAACAAAATTACATCAAGTGGTGAAAATGGGAAAGGAAGCCCCAAAGGCGAAATTTAGTTGCTTCAAAGTGCTTAAATCTGAAAGATTTAAAAACAACTAGCGTGGGAGGTAGAGGGGCGTATAAAATCTTGATCTGAGAGAAAGTGGCTTAGAGCAAGAGGAAGAAGTTTTGCAACTTTGGGTGTGATTTGGAGGCAATGGAGGTGTGTATATATAGAAACATGCAAAATGACCATTTGCCCTACTTTTGGGTAAGTGGCCAAGCCACCTAACCTGGCTGGCCGGCCACCTCCTTTTTGCCCCTGGCCGATGGCCTCTCCTAGGGTGGTGGGCTGGCCGACCATCTCCCCCACCCCCTCCCCTACCTCTCTGCAAATTTTGAGGAAGATCGGAGCTCCCGGGACTGAAAAAGTTGAAGAAAAGTACACTACTGGCGAATTGCTCATTGAAACTTTAAGCGCAATTATTGACATGTGTCTCGTCATTATTCACCAAAATCAGAGTGTATCCTTTTTAACCATGTTGTGACCACTCTGGGAGGTGAATCGAGGCCTTGATCGAGTTCTTGCGTCGCCGAAATCTGGCGTTTTCGGCTCGTCATTTCATGTCAAATGGGCATCTGATTTGTGCTCGTTTCGTTATTTGGCTCATAATTTGCATTCTCACGAATGATTTGCATTGTCATGCATGATTTCTCGGTGTACCATACTTCTATGCTTAAACATGCGTTGTCGCGCATTATCTTTTCTCGCGTTATGTTGCATTCGTTCCGCGACCTTTGTGTGTCGAACCTTTGGAATCATAGGAATTACATTGAATATATGTTGTTGGCATATTGTTCTTGTTGCATTTCTCTATTTTGCGAGCCGCGATATTGTATGTACGGTTCATTTGAAATTTGATGCGACCCAGGCGAATCAGCCTTGATATCGTATCTTCTCCGTGTGAGGCGGCGAAATTGAATGATTCTCGCATTCCTAACTGCATGAAATGTAGTTGTTTGCTTTGCATTCTTGCTTAAAGCTATTTGCATCTATTTGTCAATACTTGCTTCATTCTGACTTCTTTGCATTTGCATGATCATCGGCTCGCGCCTATCACTTTGCATTTTGCCCACTGCGGGCACATATCTCTGTTTATCTCGTATGTTTGTCTAAGTCTTCGGCCTTGTCAAAAATGGGTCGTCTCTGGGCTTTGACATTCACTCACGTCACTTCTTGACTTAGAGTTACATCAAGAGGGCAGCTTGTAGACACCCCATTTTTGACCGACCTTAAGACTCGAGCGTCACCGGTTGGCGCTTCGGTGATATTGCATCTTGTGCTTGTTGAAGTCCAGTCACGCGCGTGCCTGCCTCCGGACTTAGAACCATCTTCTCTACCTTGTCTCGGTTTGCGAACCGGCTCGGTTTTCTCTGTTTTCTTTCTGAGGAAGAGTGGTCCGTAGACTATCTCCGGTGGCCGTGAGCTACGTTTACGTGGCCGTAGGCCATTTTGCCCATTCGGGCCGGTTCCGGTTTTGAACCGTCGGGCCGTGTGCCTCGGCTCGGGACGCCCAACCATCTCCGAGTTCTCCGGTTTTGGCATGTGCCTCTGTTTTAGTGTTAGGGACACTTGGGGCCCTGATGCCCGCCGCGGCCGAACACCACTTAGGTGCCGGGCGACCCATTTCGGGACCCCAAACCGCGGTTTTGGTCGAAACTTTCATTGCATCGGCCTTCTCCGTTTTTGGCGGAGACCTCTGTTTAATATTTCGAGAACCACAGGGCCCCGATGCCCGCCGTGGCCGTATGCCACTTCGGTGCTCATAGCGGTTTTGGGACCCCAAATTGGCGGTTTTGGTCGAGCATTCATTCGCATCCATTTTCTCCGGTTTTGGCGGTACCTCTGTTTTGTCATTCGAGAGGACCTTGGGGTCATAGATACCCACCGATCTTGAACACCACTTGGCACTGATGCCCATTTTCGGGATCGATTTGCTCGGTTTTGGCTCGGCGTTCATTTCTCATTAGTTTTGTTCAAACTTGGCGGTACCTCTGTTTCAACATCGGGAAGATCCTTTGGGGGTGGGAGGCCAGCAATTATCGAGATAACGGTTTCGCTCCTTCGGAGCCCGTTTTGCTCACTTCCGGGCCAATGTTGAACACCTTGGGGTATTTTCTTCCAACCAAAGTTACATATCTGTGATCAGGACATCTGGGAGGACCCTTTGGTATCTTGGTCGGCGAAATTATGGAGTTCATTTTGGGCCTCTCCTTCAAGCTCTATGTTGTGGCTCTTGGTTCAATGTTGCCAAATTCAACCTTGGAACCTTGTTCTACACATCTGGGAGGACACTTTGGTATGGTGGTCGGCCGAAATTGTGCATTCATTTTGGGCCTCTCCTTCAAGCTCTATGTTGTGACTCATGGTTCGGTGTTGCCATTCCAACCTTGGGCCTTATTCTACACACTTGGGAGGACACTCTTGTATGGTGGTCGGCGAGAAATTTTGAAGTTCATTTTTGGGGTGGCCGTCGGCCATGGTGGGTGGTGGCCGACAGTGGGGTGGCCGTGGCCACCTCCTAAATTACTGGCCCGGCCACTTCTGCTTTCGGCTGTCCAATGGGATATCTTCCAACATATCCGGGGCATCAGGGGATATTCGGGAGGGAAAGATTGGGTGCTTTCCTCCCTTTTACACCCCATTTCTTGCCTATTTGAAGGGCCCTCCTCTCCTTCTTCAAGGTTGGAAAAATTGGTCTCAAGAATCATCTCCAAATTCCTCCATTTTCATAGCTCAAAACCTCAAAAAGCTTCTAAGTCCCTAGGTCTTCTCTTCATCAACACCTAGCCTCACCATCCTTACTACCATTCCAGCAGCTAGGAAGTGAAGTTCAGTGGTTGAGAAGCTACAAATCAAAGCCAAGAATCAAAGAAAGACAAGTCTTCAAGGGTAAGTCTTCAAAACCAACTTTTAGGGCTTTTCTTGATTCATTTCTATACTCCAATTGGTTGAGAATTGGGGCTCCGACCCCTACTGCTTTTGTGCTTGTTTTGAGCCCCTCTACAACTTTGTAGAAGGGCTCAACTTCATTTGATGCTCCTATGATATACTTGTTTCAATACCTAGCTTTTATGCCATTATCTTGCATGCTAGTTTAGGCCTATTTCCTTTTGTTTTCAGGGGTCCGACCCCTACTGGTTTTGTGCTCATTTTGAGCCCCTCTACAACATTGTAGAAGGGCTCAACCTCATTTGGTCATTGTATATACCACCTCCTTCAAATTTCATCAAGTGTGCCATTTTTGCATGCAATTTTTGACCTATTTGTGTTTGTTTTGGGACTTCGACCCCTACTGGTTTTGGTCTTATTTTGACCCCCTTTACATATTTCATGAAGAAAGTTTTGTCATTTGGTGTGTGCATTGCATGTCTCATGATATAGCCTATTTGGAAGCCTACTTTGCATGGATTTTATAGCATGTTTGTATTCTGATTTTGAGGATGTCATCTTATGAAATTGTGCTTATTTTTATCTCATATTCAATGTTTTAGAAGAAAGTTTATCCATTTGGGGTTTGCATATATCACTTGTCTCAATACCCCTCTTTTGGCCACTAACTTTGCATGCTATTGTTGATCTACCTATGCTTGCATTTTGGCCATGTTTGTTACTGAAAAAATGCCATATTTGGGACTGCCTTGCTACTGTTCTTGCTGCCATGATCATATTTTGCATGTATAGCATGGCTATAGGCCATTTCGGGGCTTAATTTCACATTTTCGGGATGAATGCATGCTTTGAGTGTTATTTTGAATTGTTTAGGGCTGTTTTCCCCTTTATTTAGGTGCTGAAATTCCATTTCCATGCTTACATATCATTCTCTATGCCATTTGCATCATTTTTGCATTGCCTCGGTTTGCGTGCCAATGTGCACGCCTTCGGCGCCTCGGTCTTATCCGGCGAGCCTATGTGAGTGTGGTTGAGGCCCTCTCATGTCGGCGTAAGCCCAATTTGCATTTTCATGCTTCTACATCATTGCCTCGATTTGCGTGTCGCGGGCACGCGTTTAGCGACTTTATTTTTATCCGGCGGCCTCCTATGTGAGTGGTGAGGCTCTCCCATGTTGGTGTAAGTCCATCGCGGCATTCCGTATGCCATTTCATTGCATTTCATCGCCTCGGTTTGCGGCGCGCTGTGGGCACGCGCCGAACTGCCGGTTTATCCGATTTTCATCTTTCATCATCGCCTCGGTTTGTGCACGCGTAGGCACGCCGGTTTTATCGATTTTCATCTTTCATCATCGCCTCGGTTTGCGGCGCTGTGAGCACGCGCGCCGAGCTGCCGGTTTTATCCGATTTTCATCTTTCATCGCCGCCTCGGTTTGCGTGCGCTGTAGGCACGCACGCCAGGCTGCCGGTTTATCCGATTTTCATCTTTCATCATCGCCTCGGTTTTGCGCTTTGTGGGCACGCGCGCGAAACGCCGGTTTATCCGATTTTCATCTTTCATCATCGCCTCGGTTTGCGCGCTGTGGGCACGCGCCGAGGCTGCCGGTTTTATCCGATTTTCATCTTTCATCATCGCCTCGGTTTTGCGGCGCTGGGACGCGCCGAGGCACCAGTTTATCCGATTTTCATTTCATCATCGCCGCCTCGGTTTGCGTGCCGTGGGCACGCATTTGAGGCATCTCATTTTCATAGCATTGTGCATGCTATATTGTATATTAGTTGCATTTCATGCATATCATGCATATCGCCCGGGAAACGAGGTACATTCCGTACTCCGAGTGACGGAGTGTGTCTCAATTTCCAAGTCACCGACACTCCGGATTACCCATGATGGAGTTAGGTTTTCATTGTAGCATCCATATGCATTCATCCCATATTGAGTTGTGCAATTCGGCTCCTCGGCCATCATGCATCGATATGCGTGATTGGTGGCGAGGATCGAGGCATGCATATATTTGTGAAATACATTGCTATGCCCTTTTCACGCTCTCTGTTGCGGCAAAATGAAGAATTATCAACTTTTCGAAATCGCACGCATTTAGGAAAAGTGCAAGCGAGGCTAATCGGGGCATCGGTGGATTTCGCCAGCAGCCAACATGCAACATACATCAGAAGCAAAGCAGTCCCTGGCTTGCATGCCAGTTTTTAATATTTTCTAGTTTTATTTGTATATTTATTGAATTTGTATATTTGATTTGTAATATTCTTTCATTTGGGATTGTATATTTATTCGGACCCTCTGCGTGAGGGCACAACTGTAATAAGGGTGTGTGTGTGTGATGTATGTCTTCCAACCCCATTTCTTTCTCCCTTTTATTTACCGCTTTGGATGGTTAGATATAGGGCATATTTCAATTAGCATCTGATGATGGCATGTTTGCATCATTCATCTGTATTGCATGCATCGAACTCGTAGCATCATACAAAGCGCATTGTATTTCAATTCCAAGTTGAATACTTGATAGTTTGCATTTCATATGCCATGTTTAGAATAGCCGAGAACGCTATATAGTTGCATCTTTGCATGTGTTGCATTAGGCATCTTGTATAGTTACGATCATGCATTCTTTCTAACTAGTTTCTGTTTTGGCTTGGAGTACTCGGTGAGTTTTATGCTTTAGCATCCTTGCATGCGTGTGAGTGTTGCCATGATAGCATGCTTACCATGAGGCTAAATGCTTATGTGATATAACTGCCTTGAATGCCTGTGGGTGGAGGTTGAGTTATCTGAATTGGAGCAATTCATCAATTGTTTGTTAAGCCCACTAGATTGTGGCAAAATCGCATTTTAAGCCTACTGGGTAGCAAACCATCTTTCACAAACAAACATGAGATGTTTATTTCCAATTGACGGCCCGATCTATACTTGTTTCTTGCGAGCATCACATAGTAACCTAGGCTAATAATCGGAATAAGAGCATACAAAGTTTTCAAAAGCAGATATCATGGTTAGTAGAGGCGGTCTTTGGCCGGCGAGAGAATGCTCACGATGTGACCTTCCTAATCGTACCCAAGTTCCCGAGCCAACTTTGGTGATAGCGGACCGCGTGGCCTTTGGCAGCGAGTCAGGGTTTCCTAAATTTCCCATTTTAAAATATTTAGGTGGCGACTCTGTTATCTGGCAAAACAGTCCATGATTGGCACTTCTTTTCAAAAAATCTGTTTTCCTTCAAAACGATTTGCCGGATTTGGACTCTTTGGTTCGAGATTGAGAACCACACACAAATCGAGTCAGTATGCGAGGTCCCCATGAGCGTTATTCTGATGGTTTGTCTTGTTTTGTTCGATGCATGGCATTTCTCTTGAAAAAGTTGTGCAAGAGATTGAGCGGCGGGTTTCAACTCAAGCGAATATTTAAAAAGGTAAAAGTACTAGAGAATTATTTCCTTGGGGCATGATTTTGTTTGTTTATCGCTTCAATGCTCATTACTAAGTGCTCTTGACAAAACAATCTCTACAAGGTTCTTGAAGAGAAGTATCAATCAAGAATGAGAGTACTTGAAACCCTTGCAACTGGAACCTATGAAGAAAATGAGGTATCCTAATGAAAATTGTGGATGTTCACATAAGCTTTTAGTGGTGCTACTTATTTACAAATTTAATTTTAAATATTTGGCTTTTTTTTGTAGGTTGTTATGAATCAGCTTCTGCAGATAAAGGTGCGATTCTTATCTTTGAGCCCTTATTGGATTGCTAGTCCTTGGTTTGTTTTCTAGTAATGCAAAGTGCACTACTCGGTTGCTATTTTCAGACATGCCTTATCTTCTACAATTGATATCAATCCATCATATCCATTTCAACGTCAGAAGAGTTTGGATTACAGAAAAGTATGATTTCAGCCATGCGTTATCCAAGCAGTCTGGGCCTTCAGAATGTCTGGACTGACCTATTGTATTAATATTTAATAATGGTTCGCACTTCCAAAGGTTTATGGTGTGCTTGAATTCCTCTAGCATCATCTCCTATGATTTGTATGATGTAATAATATCTAGTTTTGACATATTTTGTCTCTAAGGAGACTCTGGTTGCTGGGGTTTCATTTCGTTTAGGTTCAGAATGACTAAAGGTTCAAAGGCACCATAAATGCACAGACTGCACAACATGATGGAGTGGAGTTCAATGTTAGAATCAAGGGATTTCCATCATCAAAAAAAAAAAAAAAATGTGGTCCCTATTCCTCATGAAGGTCTTTAGATGAAAATTTTCCTTGTTAAAATATATTACACCCTCGCAGTCAAAATTCATACCAATTGATAGATTTTACTTGTTTTAGAGGGATATTGATAGTTATTTTCTCCAATCTATGCATTGTTTTTTTGTCCTATAAGTTTGTAACCTTTTTTCAGGCTTTACTGCATTAGCATAACCTTTGTCTTAAAGCTATCCAGTATTCATTAGTACCCAAAATAAATAAAGAAAGAAAGAAAATGAATGAAGAAAGAAAGAAAAAACTACCCATCGATGTCCCTTGCAGTTAATTATGGTTTGCTAGTATTTTTCCTATTTTTCGAATGTTTTATCAACCACTCATCTTTGTGATTGTTCTCAAAAGGCATAATTTTTCATGCAAAAACCTATAGTATTAATTAATGATCAATCAAGTACCTTAAGCCGTAGAGCTATTGGTGGTAAAAATGTTCCTGTCTGTTGCTTGTGAGATACTGCTTGCATTGCAGCTAATATATTTTTTTGATTGCTTATTGTAGATTGAAAAGACCGAAATTGAGGAGAATAAAAAAGTTCATGGGCAATATAAACTTAGGCTAACGAAAGAGAAAGATCACAATGATATTCAAATTTCAGCACTCAAGCAAGAACTGGAATTGGCCAAAAATACATATGAAAAGTGCTGCTTGCAACTTGAAACACAAGCTACATAAACTAAAATGGAGTTAGAGAAGAAGTTAATGGAACTTGAGTGCCTTTTGACTGATTCTAGGAATAAGGTCAAAGAACTTGAGGTGTTTTCACAATCTAAATCACTAGGATGGAGAAAGAAAAAACATGGCTACAAGAGCATTCTGGATTCTTAGTTTGGATCCTTTCAGGTTTGCATTAACTGTCACTTTTGTAACTTAATACTGCTTCTTTATTTAACTTGAGAATGAAGTTATTGAACTGCTTAGGGATTAAGGGTGACTTCTGAATCCATAAAGCGAGAAGTTTTGAAGACACAAAGGATCTACTCAGAAGAATTTCATCCTTTAGGTAGGGGAGATAGTTTAAGATTGGTTGTCTATTACTAAGGCTTGCGCATTTATTATGGGCACGACATTTACTCACAATGTAAAACCTTTCACCATGGATAGGGGTGAAACTTAAGGGACTAATAGATGCAGCTGAGAATTACCATACAGTCCTTGCAGAAAATATGAAGTTGTACAATGAGGTTCAGGACTTGAAAGGTACAATGCTGAGCATATTATCGCCTCGTTGTTCCATTCAACATTGATTTTAGCTTATTTATTTTATCTCTCTGTTGCATAGGAAATATTAGAGTTTATTGCCAAATACGACCTTTCCTTCCTGGACAAAGTAAAAAACGGACGACCATAGAATATATTGGTGAGAACGGGGAATTGGTTGTTGCAAATCCCTTGAAACAAGGGAAAGACAGTCATCGACTATTCAAATTTAACAAGGTGTTTGGTCCAGAAGCTAGTCAAGGTTTTTATTTTAACCCTTAACATGTGTAGTTTGGTGTTATTTCTTCATCTTTGTTTCCAATCTGAGAAAGTTGCTCCTATTTGGTATACAACTTTTACTTACTACTCATATTACCCATATGCTGGCAGAGGAGGTATTTTTAGACACTCAACCATTAATTCGATCTGTTCTTGATGAATATAATGTTTGTATCTTTGCCTATGGTCAAACTGGTTCTGGAAAAACTTATACAATGGTATGTGCCATTTCCTATGATTTATGGAGACAAATATATATATTGATTCAGTATTATATCTTACACTCTTATGTTTATTATTCTCGGACTGGTCTTAATTTATCATCTAAAGGGGATTGGGGAGTCAATTATAGAGCTTTGAATGATCTTTTCCATATCTCACAAAGTAGAAAAAATTCCATCGCATATGAAGTTGGTGTTCAAATGGTTGAGATATATAACGAACAAGTGCGTGATTTACTCTCTAGTGACACTTCTCAGAAAAGATATCCTTTCCATCGTAAATTTTGTCTATATGACATGGCTGAATGCCACTTTTAATCAACTGTGGTCTCTCTTTCTCTCTCTCACACGCGTATATGCGCACACACACTCTTAAAATACTGGTATTTCCATGAAATCATTTTTACAATGTTTTGTTCTTGTTTCCTTTGCTTTTGGTTTAATGTAAACATTGTTCTTTTCATTCTTTGTTTTGGCATAATAGAAGTTTTGTTTCCTTTGACTTGCACACACTTGGGATTTGGAATACTGCCCAACCAAATGGGTTAGCTGTCCCTGATGCTAGCATGCATCCTATTACATCAACTGCAAATGTCTTGGAATTGATGACTATTGGATTAATGAATAGGTCTGCAGGTGCTACTGCCCTAAATGAAAGAAGCAGCCGAGCCCACAGGTTTCTTGCTGATATTAGTTGTTTATTTCCAATTTGTAAAAAAAGGTTTTTTTGTTTGTTTCCTACTCTATATCTGACTTTGTTCTGGACATATTTTTATTGAAGTTTTATGTTGCAGTGTCCTCACTGTTCATGTTTGTGGTGTAGATTTGGAGGCTGGTCTTTGTTTTGCGTGGTAGTCTACACTTGGTAGATCTAGTGGCGGTGAAAGAGTTGGTCGCTCTGAAGCAACAGGGGGCGAGCTAAGGAAGCTCAACATATAAATAAATCGCTATCAGCTCTAGGAGATGTGGTTTTCGCTCTTGCACAAAAGAGCCCTCATGTTCCATACCGAAATAGTAAAATAACTCAAGTCCTTCAAAGTTCGCTTGGTACATCCACGTTCTTTCCCATTTCAAAGCGATCGTATAATATAAACTATACTGCTTCATGGCATGCTTAGCCATTTTAAGTTTAAAATTGATTTTTTTTTTGAGCATTTTCTTTCATGGATTTGCTAATCCTTCTTCATATTTTTTGCGGTGGTTTTACATTATAGGTGGTCAAGCAAAGACCGTCATGTTTGTGCAGCTCAATCCTGATGTTGAGTCATACTCTGAAACTATAAGTACATTGAAGTTCGCTAAGAGGGTCTCTGGTGTTGAGTTAGGTGCTGCACAGAGCAACAAAGAGGGAAGAGGTGTCAGAGAACTCATGGATCAGGTTCATAGTGGTTTCTTTCATGACTCATAATTTTCATTATTGGGACTTCTGCAGTTTACTGTCAGTGTTTATTTGCTATATTGATTTAATGAGACGGATTTTAATTGTGAAAATAATAATAAAATTGTAGAATACACTTCAAATTTTTTTGCCCTTTCCCTGTTTTACTGTACATAGTGTAAATTTCACTAAATGGTATAGACTCATAGAATTGATAAACGAGGCAAACATGGGGTAATTTACTTCTATTTATCCATCATATTGAGCCAAACTTTTAGGCTTGTTTGGTAATTGAACCGTTCTTGAGTAGACCCTTGCTCGGCTTAAGTAGGCTTGTGAACACAAGGGTGTATATATTTTTTGTTTTCAAGCTCAAGCTCAATTAATTTTCAACGAGCTGAGATCAAATGCTCTGCTACTTAGCTTGACTTATTTAAAGCCGTACCAGAAGGCCACCTGATGTGGGCCTGATACAAAGCTTGAGCACTGATGTCTTTTTAGTTTTTGAAAAACAAAATCCAGAATGCTTTCCTTCTCTTCAGAATCGAATATCAATTGCAACAATTTGGTAAAATGGCTCATTGGGATATATCTGATTACAAACTCAAGAACATATGTTAAATTTTTGTGAAGCTGATTTCTATTTTTGAAGCCAATTTGAATTTCTCTGATTTTCTGTTGACTTTGCAGGTGGCTTCGCTAAAGGACGCAGTTGCTAAGAAAGATGAAGAGATTGGAAAGTTGCGGCTGGTTAAAACTAGTGTAAATGATGAGAGACAAGGTATGAGCTCACCACGGCATGGGTCTTCCTCTCCAAGAAGACATTCCATAGGGTCTCCACGGCAAAGCCGAGCACTGTCAGGGGGGAAAAGATCTGGACTTGTTGAGAAAGCAGTTTCTGATAGAGACAATAGCTCAGAGTACAGTTCACTCTTTTCCCTGAAACTGCAAAACTACGAATAGATAGCACAGAAAAGTGAGTGCTTTTCATCCTCAAGTGTTCGAGTGCTAGTGAATTCTTCTGCCTTCTTAATTTTTACTATTTTGGAATTTTATCTCATGCATACACACTAAATATTTCTCGTCTCATTCACATTTTAAAATGTCTACTGGAATTTTGCTCATAAGTATTATTGTATTTTTCCTTTTCTTTTGTTCATTACTTATATTTATTGGACAAGTTTGGGATTGATATCATATTTCTTGTTATCCACAACGGAAAAACCAGCATAATTCCTTTTCTAATGTTCTTTAATACAACTTTCCTGTACCATTTGGTGTTGTGGCCTGGGCCACGTGGACTCTTCTAAATTTGTGAAGTACCCATGTTAGACACTCATTCTAGTCGAGTTTATGATAGTATGATTAAGATTTTCATCTTATGAATAAAATGCTATATTTAGTTCATAATCATCACTTTTGACCTAAAAAATAAAAAAAACATTAAAGACGTGTGAAATCTAATTGTGTCTTGGTGTCCTTAGACATAAGAATTACAAGAATCCAACACTTGGACAGAATCTGCACCCGACACCTATATAATTGAGTCCATGTAACAGAAAGTTCCCAAATTTAAGCTTCTTGATTGGTTGCAGATTACACTTTTTTTTTTTATTCTCTGCATTTTTGTGTTTGCTTGCAATTGGGAATATCAGAACTTTTACTTGGCTACGCAACATAGTAAACAACCATGATTAGACAATGTAATTCTGTTTCTATCATGGTGGATTGCAGGCCCAGTGTGCTAGCTAAACTTCCTAGGCCTCCACAAAAGCAAGGACATAAAGGATCCTCTCGGTTGTCATTGACCAGTGGCTTTTCAAAAGTTTCATCAAGTATGTAACATCTTTTCTTTGATGCAAAACTTATTTTTGTTCCCAGAAGTACTTAGTTATATATATATTTCATTTCCTTTCTGTTTTCTTTGATTCTCAATTCGATTCCCCTTTTGTTTATGTACTTTTTTTCCTGGAAACGATTTCTAAAACAACTTTATTGATAGACCATTTCAGAACCATTCAATTATTTTTCTGTCTCCTGTGAAATGCAAACTCTGTAGTGCTGAAAAAACAACGAATAATTGCTGGATCTCTATGCTTAATTTTACAAAAAATACGAGTTTTTGAGTCTTTTAACTGTTTTCTTGGGGGATCAACAGAACAATTTCCTCATTACTCTCTTAACTGTAAGATCAATTAATTTAATCATTTGCTTCTTGTTTGTAACCATTTGCTCGACCATTCCTCACACGTTTAACCCATTCACAGGCCTCCATTAGACAAAATACTTGTACAGCCATCGATGATATGATCATAATGTAACTTCTGTAGGGTGAGATTCATTATCATGTCCATCTTCGTATATTAAGTTGTTAAGGGTTTGTGTTGGTGATTGTAAAGATTCTAGGTTTCATTTCCTTTTTCTAACGCGATCAACGAACTTACTATGATGTGGTACTTGACTTGAAAGCTAGTAACGTGTGACTTGGCAGGAAGTGTAGTTGGCTATGGATAGTGAGATGTAAGTTACACTTAAAACAATGTGTTCAATAGATAGATTTAGTTTTCTAAGTAATTTTTTAATAATTTTTTGGTATGTAGTATTGTTGAGAATGATTTGTATACTCCATATACGCTCTTTTTAGTTTTTGGCAGAAAATATTTTTTAAAAAATATAATTTGTGTGTGTGTTTTTTGATGGTTGATCCGATGGAAAATTGAAGTGAACGGAAAACAAATATAATTAATTAAGTAAAAATATTTTTAATTTTTGAAAAGTACAAAAAAATCAAATTAAAATTTTATCAATGGTAACACGACCACTTTATTGGAATTATAACTTCAAAATTGAAAGGAATTCTTTCCAATTGGGCATTTTAGGTATTGTTGCGGTTGGTGGGCTTATTGAAGATCCACTATAGTGATTCGAACATTTCAACTTGTTGAGCCCATTGAATAAATCATCTATCTAAAAATTAGACTTATTACATTTAAAAAATAGATAATATATGGGATTTTAAGAATAAATTGTTTATTTTTTAAAGACAAATATAATTCGATCATATTTTTACCAACGTCTAATAATCTTAATTTTTTTGTATGAATACTCTATTCAAAGTGCTCTGTAAGATGAATAATCCATTTGTTAACAAAATTATGATAATGCAAAAACTCAAGTTATGGGTAACTTTGTAAACTTGTTTCTAGTGTACATCTAGAGAAATGAAAAAGATAAAATAAATATATAAAATATTTTTTTCATTAAGTATATATAATTAAAATTACAAGTCCCTTGCATCGTCTGGGTGGTGTAGTCAGTTATCACACTAGTCATTAATGCTAAATATGCAGAATCAGATTCATAATAGGAAAGTGAGTTCAAAACGGTTTCCTAAATTAAATCCTTGTAAGATTGGGACATATATAGTCTAATAACAATCCTTTTGGGATATGGGGGGATACGGGGTACTGTTGCGCCCAACTCACAACAGTTACTGAATAATTTAAATCATTAAAATATGATCCGTGAAGAGTGTTATAAACTCAAATAACATCTTTCAATTTTGATTACCAATTACAGGGAATCTTCATGCATTAAAAAAATTTTAAGAATACGAAAATCATTAATGATCCACTCATAGGAGACGGTCCTACACCCAAATGACAGAGAGAAGATCGATTATGTAATTAAATTTTTGTGTGAATAGGAGAATTGTTTTGAATCAAGGGCTCGGTGGTGATTGGTTGATGCTTTTGACTAAGATGATCTTCTTGGTTTGAGTGGATTTGATTGTTGTTATAACTCTCTTGTTGTTTGTGCGTGGTAGGAGATTATTTTAATTTGGTAACAAAAACTTTCAATCAAGTAATCAAATCATATTTATAAAATAATCAAATCCAAGAGAGTTAATTTGTTAATCATATTTATAAAATAATCAATTCACATTTATTTTAATTTGTTACCAAGTTAAAATAATCTCCTAAAACATGGCAACCCTCATAAAATAGAATAATGACTTGGACCCCCTTTTTTTCTCACCCCTTTCACCCCCTCTTCATTTGATTGGCTACTTTTTCTTTCTTTCTTTTGTTTTTTTTTATTCCTTCTCCTCCAATCACCACCTGCCACGTGTCTGTGGGGGTGGTGGGGGTGGTGATTGGAGGGGGTCTCAATCATCACCCCATAAAATAATCAAATCATCAATGGAAAATAATCAAATCATTAATTAAAATAATCAAATCCAAGAGAGTTAATTTTAATGCATATTTAGCATTATTTATACATGTATATAAACATAGCAACCCCCATCAACCCTATTCATCTTTCTAAAACTTTCACTCTCTTCTACAAAATCATCAATGGAAACAAACCCATCTCCTTCAAGCACTCATTCTCTGGTTTCCGAAAGAAAGAGGATTGAAGATAGAATCAGAAGCTTCCGGTTCTACACTCACGAGGAGTGCAGAGAAGAGATGGATTTGGGGGTGTCAACGAAGCTCAAGCTCTTTGAGAATCCATGGAAGATCAAGAAAACCCTAACATCAAGCGATGTGAATGAACATCTTTGTCGGCTCTTGTTGCCTGCGGGGGCAGTGGACAAGCATATAATGGCGGTGTGGGGGTGGAGAGAGGGTGGAGCATGTTAACAACATGCGCGGTGAGAGGGTGGTGGTTTGGGATTATGACACGGGTTCTAAACATGAATTGGTGTTTAAAAAATGGCACACGAGTAAGAGCTTTGTGTTGGTGGATAACTGGGTGACTCGGTTCATGAGGAGGAGGGAGTTGAGGGATGGAGATAAAATCGGACTTTTTTGGGATGCTAGCAATTCAAGTTTCGGTTTTCGTGTTCTTGCTTGGAGGGTGTTAGGGTTTTGAATTAAGGTTTTGGCTCTTTATTTTCATGTTCTTCCCTCTTTGTTTTTATTATTTTTTCTTTATTTTTTTAAGGGTTTTGAATTAAGGTTTTGCTGCAGGCACTTAGTAATGAGCATTCAAAAGCAGTAAACAAACAAAATCATGCCCCAAGGAAATAATTTTCTAGTACTTTTACCTTTTTTAAATATTCTGCTTGAGTTGAAACCCGCTGCTCAATCTCTTGCACAACTTTTTTCAAGAGAAATGCCATGCACTGAACAAACAGTACAAACCACTGTTTGTAGGTGGTGGTGGGTGGTGGTGGTAGGTGGGTGGTGGCTAGTGGGTGGTGGGTGGTGGTGGCAGGTGGTGGTGGGGGGTGGGTGGTGGGTGATGGGTGGTGGTGGCGGAAGACGGTGGCGGAAAATGGTGGCGGGTGGTGGCTAGTGTTGGGTGGTAAAAAAAAAAACTCAAAACTCAAAACGGAAACACATTTTTTGTGTTTTCATTTTTTATTTGACTTTTTAAAATTTTTGCAAATATAAATAGAAAACAGAAAACGCAAGTGTTACCAAACGGCACCTTAGAATCTGATTTCCCTCTTTCCTGAAACAAAAGGAAAATCACTGGAGCAGATTGAGGCATTGTTTCAGAGTGAACATGAGCGGCAAGGGAGTGGAGTGGAGCTTAGAGATGTTGAGCAGCTTGTGCAGAAAGAGTGACCCTCTCGAGGATCAAGTTTGACCCAATTCGAGTAAGTTCTTATGGTTATTGTATCGATGCGAGTACACAAATGGATGTCATGTTCTAAGTTGTATAAATCAATAATTTCCCAGTTTCAAGCATACAGGAATTCTGAGAATTATAGCTAGCACATGCAGGAATTGCTTTTTGTGTGTGTGTGTGTGTGTGTGTGTAAACTTGTGTCAGAAAATTAAGTGTGTATCTATTCATATGGGAGAATAAGTTTCATTTAATATTTTTTTTTTTTTTTTAAAAAAAAAGGAGAGAATCAGAATCAATGGCATGGTTGTGTTTTTGTTTCATGTATTTTCTGTTTTCATATCCTGCAATAAAGATGCACAAACATGGAGGAAAAGTGATAAAACAATGTCCACATTAAATTCCTTTCTCTATTACTGGTTGAAATCCAGCTTTATCATTAAACCTCATTTCTTTTGTTTATAGTTTAATTTTGTTTTATTTGTGCTAACTTGTTTGAGACCCCCAAGGGTCCACAAAACAAAGCAAAGAATTGAAATTTTCCTTAATTTGCCAATTTGAGTGCTATACAAGATTGGAGTGGGATCCTTGTGTAAGGGTAAGTTTGGCAACGACAAAAAAAAATACACATTGACAAAAGTAAAAAGAAGATAAGATGCGTGTGACTGAACACAAGCAAAAGCAAGGATACAGTTGTGTGCCTAGACTGTCCGCGCCTTTTATTTCCTCGTTCAATCTGCACAATAAGTTCCAAATAAGAAATAGTCAGAGCAAATGTAACTTGCTAAAGATGGGAAAATTGTAATATTTGATGATATAATGAAGACACTCAAAAAATATTTTAAAAGTCATCGACATTCCATCAGTAAGGAGTACCTCCCATTTTCTAAACTGATTTAAGACTCCTGATATGAGTCACCAACTGGCAGCTACAAGATAGCTTCCTATGGCCCTGCAAGGTTTTTATTAAAGGAACATCGTGGAGAAAATGTAGCCAACCCCCATTTGATTGGGACAGAAGGCTTAGTTTGGTTTGGTTTGGTTTATTTTCTCCATCAGTCCTTGGCTATGCGTATGTTGGCTAATGAGTGCATATGAGACTTAAACTCTCATATCTTTGCTTGTTTCATTTTGCTATCTAATTTGAATTTAAATTACTACCAACAAAATAGTTTGCATAACGAAGTGCACAAAAATTGTTAAGAAATGCACATGACAGGGTATAAATCAGCAGAATTAAGAAAAACATCCTTGTTGGAACAGTTGTGGAAAATTGATCAAAATAAGCCAAAAAGTCCCTGCATCAACATTTATCATAATGGCAAGGTGAAATCAAATTCTGTACCTCAGATAGGAATTTATATACCGATTCCCTTTTGTTGCTACATCAAGTGCTGCAAAGTAAGACAAGCAGAAGGAGACAGTTCAAATCAAAGGATCCGTGATATAAGTTGGCAAACTATTGAGTTTAGTTAAGAACAAAATATAAGAAAAAAACGTTCCCCTTTTTTAGGGGGGAAAAATACAAGAGTCACGAGAAGAAACTGCTCTATTTATAAATAAATAAATAAAAACTCAACCAAACTATCCCTGTAGCGTTGCAACAATCATCCTGCTCTTCTTTAAGAGCAAGTAGCTATGACTGAAAAAAATGCAGCCAGGTAGCAGGATCTCCCTGGACATGAAGTGGAGACCAGAAGGAGATAGTACGTAGCCAGTCACTAAATTAAACTGAAAATTCATATAATTCAATATTGAGAAGTTTTCAATACATTGAACATGCTAAGAAATAAAATTTATAGTTCTAAAGAGAAGTTCTCTTCAAATAGCACCTCCTTTAAGATGAGTTTTGGTGGCACAGAGGGAAATAACAACAAAATACTAGTAAGCATTTTTATGTTACCTCACCACAAGCAACTTCCAAACTGACCAAAGAAACATAAACGTGGAATATGGATACAATATAAGCGATGCGACAGGGCTAGGTTGACATGACAATTTTTAAAAATCAAGAAATGACGAGGCCAGGGCACGAAAAACTAACAAATCCCATGTTTTAATTTACAAATATATTAATTTTTATTATATCAAAGTAGTAATAAAGCATTTTTCACTTTTTGAGAAAGAAGTGTGAACAAGCCACAATATCATTGAAGTCATAATCATACTGGATTGCTGATTGGTCATATGGATGGATATAATGCATGGATGGCTATCCAACATTTTCATAACCTAAATTACCTTAAAACATTTTGAATTTATCAAAGAGATAAATAAATTAACCACCATATCATTGAGAACAATCCATTATTTACCACATTCTTGAAGTCATTACAAAGCATCAGAAGCAATGCATATGATCAACTGAAGTGCTTGGTGCCTGCAAAAATTACATTGTCCTGTCATATAGGCACACTGCAATAAAAAACCCAATTCTAAAACACACACACACAACCTCCCACATATTTTGATTATGTATATGACACATAGTTTTTCAAACTCAATATAGATTTTGAATTTGATCAACCTATGGCTCGTGTGGATGTTTGATAAAATGGGCAAACTGCAAGCAAATTTGTGTTCTAGAGGCAAAAGCATCACCAATATAATACATGGCTCACCTTCACCTGCATACTTCAAATACTCCCTAAACTAGGTTTTTGTTCAAGTTTAACATTTTTTTGATTAGTTGGGGTCGTCTGTTTGGTAACCATTTTGTTTTCAATTTATATTTACAAAAATTTTAAAACTGTGCTAAAAACTTGTTTGGTAAATTTTTTATTTATAATACTAGTTCTCAATTAATAAATTTGACCCAAAAAATGTAAACTGAAAAAATGTGTTTTCATTGGTTTATAAATTTGGCACTGTAGCGGACAGTAAGTTAGTTGTCGGCATTAGGACCCTGGTTCAAATCTTCGGAGCACCCGAATTGAATTTATTTTCTCTCAACAGTAAAATAAAAGTTGTATCTCATCTTCCTCTACTTCATTGATGTTGACTGAAACTTCACAATTCAAGTCAGTGTCTCTTTTCTCTCTCTCTCCCCTCTCTTCTCTCTCTCCCCTCTATTCTCTCCATATCTCCCCTCTCTTCTCTGTGTTCACCGAGCTTCGAATTTTTTTTTCTTTTCTAAAACATTATGTTGCAAACATGTAGATCTTTGTAGATCTGTCAACAAATTGATCTCAGGTCTCTCTCTTCTCTCTCTCTTACTCTCTATCTCTCTCTCCCCTCTCTTCTCTATTTTCTCTGCGTTTCACCGAGCTGCCATGGTTTTTTTTTTTAAACAACAAATTTGTTCTGTTGATCTTTTGCAAAATTTTTGAACCACATTGATCTCAGTCTCTCTTTCTCTGTTCTGCAAATTTGTTCTGCAAAATTTCTGAACCACAAATCTATTCTGCCATGGTTGTTTGTAGATCTATGCTACATTTTTTTATTTTATTTTATTTTTAATTTTTAAGAACATATATCTGTTATTCTTCATTTCAAATATGCAGATCTTCTTCATTTTAATGATATTGTTGCCTTTTTGCTAATTTGGATTTAAAAGATATGTTAATCTGCAAATCTTGTTCTACATTTTAAATTTGGAGTACATGATAAGGATTTAAAAGATATTGTTGCCTGAAGCTCATTTTAATGATATGTTAATGATATTCTTCATTGTAATGATATTATAAGTGTTATTCTTCATTTTAATGAGATGTTTTTTTATGGTTTGTGGAAGAATTGAGATGTTATTATTATGGTTTGTAAGTTGTTATGAACATTATACTAATATGGTTATTAAGTTTATCTATGGTTGGTATTGTATCAATATGATTATTATGGATATTTATTACAATGTGTATGATCCCATTGTCAAAATTAAAAAAAATTAAAAAATAAAAATTTTAGGCCTTAACAAACATGTTTTTTAGTTTATGTTCTCAAAATTTTTCAAACATTTTTTCTAAACCAAACGTGTTTATTATTTATGTTTTTCTAAAAATAAATAAAAATCAATATAAAATATTTGTAAACATAAACCAAAAACGCAAACATTACCAAACGCTGCCTTAGGTTTTTGTGCGTCGACTCTTTTTGTATTTTGTACATTGTCTTGATGCCGTCCTAATAAAGTTTTGTTTATTTATTCAAAAGAAAAAAAAAAATCAATGAAGACACCCATCACCAATTTTTTCCACTTTATCCCCAAATTATCAATCTGATTTATCTAATCCCTAAATTTTATGATTTTAGTTTATGTGGTCGAATTAGAGACAATTATACAAATCAATAATCATTTTAGCCTGACTTGATTTAAAAAAAAAAAAAACGGTTTCAAGTTTAATCGTACAACAAAACACCTGTTTTCCTTACTATTTTGAACAAATCACGCCTCACAACCAATTTAATAGACCTTTTTTTTTTTTTTTTGTGTGTATGATTTAAGCTGTCCAGTTAGATGTTTAATAGATGAAATTAATAGTTGAGCAAGAAGTGAAGAAAAATGGTGAAGTGAAATCAAACCTTCCGGAAATTATTTTCTATCTAAACAAACAGCACTGTTTGAAGAGAAAAGAACATTGTCTACCAAAAACAATGCACAATTTTCATTCTTGTCCCCTCTTCTGATCAACACAACAATATGAATAAAAAAATCATACAAAATTTGCTGTGAGTGAAACACATGAAACTGAAAAAGCTACGTATGAAGCTGACTGACCTCGGAGAGAGCCAAACGGAGAGAAGCGAAGAGAGAAGTGAAGCTCTCGGCGATGGCCACCGAGTCCCTCTGCACCATTTCAAGAGCTCTCACGATCTCCTTCTGGTCTAACGAAGAAATCGATTTCGATTCCCCGATTTGATTCTCTCCTCCTTCTTCTTCTACAACTAGCAGAGGATTCTGGTGACGTGTCATTGCCGATTGGTTGATTCTTTGAAACTAGGGTTTCTGAGTCGGTTGTGGTTGTTGTTGTTGTTGATGGTGATGAGTCCGCTTTGTTTGCTTCCTCAGCCTCCATTTTTCCGCGGATTTCCACTTAGAAACAACTGAATCAACTGCTAAAATCGTTTCTTTGTGTGTGATTTCAAGTTTAGAGCTATCTGTGGGATTGGATGATACTACTGTTACATGTTCAGGAAGCAAGTTCGTTAATGGGTCGGATCGGGTCTGGGTGGATATCGAATTCTATTTTTTTTGGGTTCGAAAATATTGTTTCAAAATATTAGTAAAGTTGATTTCAGATTTAAATTTTAATCCAGTCTCAACTCAGCTCATTGTTAAATTAATTAGCTGAGTATTTATTTATGATACATTAAAAAATATATATATTCTTTAGAATCTAAATTTTGTCTTTGTTGATTTATTAAAATTTATACGTGTGGTAATATGCGATTTAATTTATTTAATAAATTTTTTAATTTATAATAATATCTACATATTTATTTAAAAAATATAATGTATGATTGAATTTTAATTGTGAAATGTTTTAATTTTTTTTTAATATATAGCCTGATTAGTGAGTTTTAAATTTATAATTATTTTTTTTTATCGGGCTTGGACAGATATAAAAATTTAATATTATTATCCAGTAGAACTTGGACAAATATAAAAAAAAAATTATTATATAGTGTTGGCCAATACCGACAGACGTTTATCTATCTCTAGTCGAGTCCATCACAACATCACTTGTGATAAATTATTTTAGAAGAATTACATATTAGCGAGTTTTTTATAAAAGATTTTACAGATTAATGAAAAAAATTATGAATTTGATGTATAATGTTTATAATTCTTCATTATTTTATGGTAAATTACGCTATTTTGTCTCTATGGGTCAGGTCAATCACGAGTGCAACGTTCTTCGTGTAAATTTGAGGTTTTGAAATTATCATGTACAGAAATCAAACTTAAATTTAGTTAAAATTACAAAATTAAAAATTAAAAATTTATCTCATTAACAAATCAAATTATAATTTTTAAATATTTCAATTTAAATTTTGAACTTTTAAAACTTTATCAATTTTAACAATTCACCTATACTTGCTAGTTATAATTAACAGATAATAGGTAATTGTGGGTGTTGATTTTTTACCACACAACCAAACAGGGAGCTTAGATGGAGAGCACGGGCAAAATAGATTAAGCCCGAATAACCTGTCACAGAAAGATAAGAATCCAACAGTGGTTCGTCCACCCAGAGGCACTCCGACACTCAAGTCAGTAATCAAATATATATCAAAGATAGTAAATTGTGCTTAACTCACAAGAAATAACTTACTGCTCACAATATATCACACATACCTGAGACCCACGAAGGTGCCTTACTTTTATAGCCAACACTGACCTGATCCTTGTAGAAGCCTCACTTCTGTGGACTCAGGCTCAATACTCATCTTGGATTCTCAACTAGATAGGGATAAACTCCCTAAGAGCTTTATCTTTATCCAGACTGAGATCCTTCCATATTCTATGACTGTTGTCCCTTATCCGCTCATCTCGGATTTTGGTATTTCCGTATATAATCTTGGCCTAGCCGAGATCACCTCGGTATCAGGACCAAGCCACATGGCACCTCGGTTAACACTTCGGTGTCACCTTGGCCACGTGTTGTCATTCACAAAATATGTCCCCACAACTCCCCCCTAGGTTTTATTATCTCGGCAACCTAAGATAATGGAACCTACATCGCTTGTTCATATGCTATGTCGGCTAAAATTCATTCCTTCTCCAGGATCGAGATCATTACTTGTCAACTTCAAGTACCCAGCACTCAACTGTCTGTTTTTATCAAGGATCAAGAACCAAAAACCAAGTTCTTTGAGTATCTTAACCGATATCGTTCCTCTAACCGAGGTTTTTGCTTCATTAATCAAGAATTCCAAGAGTTTTGATTGCATATGGGCTGTCAGGCACAGTCTTCCCAACCGTTTCCTCCACACGTCGCTTCCTCATTGGATCGTACTTGACAAGCACGTCGTCCAAGGTTACTTCATTATGTTTTGCTACCTTTTCGTATATTTGACAAAACTTTTCCTTCTCTCTCTGTCTTTTCACTTTTGCAATTCACAATTTCCCTCGTCTCTCAGAATCTCTCTCTCTCTCTAACGTTCCTCTTCCAAACCTCCATTTTCAAGTTCTCAAGCTCTACAATCACTCCATCCACCGCTTTCGGCAAAGTATTCATTACTCTATATTCACGATTGTTATCATTTGACTCCGACGAGCATCTCTCCGGCGTCATTTCCTTGGTTTTACTTGGTAAGTCTCCGATTTCTTCTCTTCAATTTTAGTCTCTCACTGTTCTTGAATATGATACTGTTATGCAACTACTTGTATGTCTGTTTAAATGCCTCACATGTTGCCATTGAATCCACTTTATATTTTTCGTTTATTCTCATGTTCTGGTCATCATAAGTCATTTATGGTTTCTTGAATCTTCACTGTGCTTTGAATTTCATCATTGTACTTCATTGTACTAGTCATATTTGTGTCCTTGAATGTTTGGCACTGTTCTTGCCATGTTTGCGTTTCTCTCTACATTTCTACTTCGTTTTGATTCTTGAATTTTGTTTGCATTTGATGCTTCTTGATTCTAAATCACATTTTTTTCCTGATCTTCTTGCTTGGTTTCCAGATTCTTACTATTGACTCTTGTTTCTATAGACCTAGGTTTGGGATTTGTTTAGAACACTCATACTTAGGAAAAACTGAAATAATTTCCCTTTAGGTCTTCGAAATCCATTCCCTAGTGCCTATTTAGGATTTAGTCGAGGTCTTTAACCCCCTGTCAAGTTGTTTTATCAAAATTATGTTTACCGAACCCACTCTAGCCGAGATAATGGGCATGTTTAGGTGGCGAGTAGACATCCCTTCCAAACTTGAGTACTTTAGGCAAGAGTTTTCCATTCCAGCCGACGTTCAACTCCGGCTGGCTGGAAAGGATAACTCTATCATGCCTGGGATGGACTACATGCCCTTTCTTATAGTCTCCATAATTGAGGGCAAAGTCAGGTTTCCTCTAGACAATTTTTTCAGGGAAGTCTTCCATTACTACAAGCTTAACCCCATTCAACTGGTTGTAACCTCCTTTAGAATCATCAATGGCATTGCCGAGTTGACACGCCGACAGAATGCTAGAAATACACTATTCGACATCCAATACTGCTACATTATGTATGGCCTAAAAACCAACTCTAGCTACACGTACTACCTCAAGCCGAGATCGACACAGTATAAATTGATAGCTGACATTCCAGATTTCAATAAGGGCGCGACCGACGGCTACCTGATTGTCTCGGGCAATTGAGAGTTCACTCCTGATGATGAGCTCCATCTTTACCCACTGGTCCGAGAACTTTTTAGGGATGATAAGGGTAAGGACTTAGTTCCCTCCACCCCAAAGTCCCTCATTTTCTATTACTTTACTTAGCCATCTTTTTGCTTTGTATATTATAACATTCTCTCTTTATCCTTGCAGCTATCCCTCAGCCAGAGAAGAACTTTTGCCAATCCCACATGCCAAGCAAAGATCTGATTTAACTTTTTCGGCTTCCTATCGACGGCCGGAAGGCCTCACTCCTTCTCAATTACATACCAACATATCGGAGCCCTCTGTTCGACGTTCCTTGAAAAAGTATATCTCCCTCTTTTGCCACAACTTCCCTAGTTGTTTTATCACCTAGGCCAGATCAGGCCTCCACATCCGATCTTGCAGGCCAGCCATCCACTTCTGCCCCCAAGCTAATTCCTGCGGCCCAACGCCAGCGTCATCGTCGTCAGGCTCTTACAAACATTCCTGCCAACAAGATTCGAAGTAGAAGACGCCGAGGTCCTGAGTTTTCAGAGTCCGACCCCCCAAATCTGCCAATTGCTCTTCCAGCAATTCACTTTGGCACGAAGGTTACTATCACAGTGACAGCCGACGAGATGGGATGCAAACTAGCCGTCGTTGAAGATCTTCTTGCCAACCTTCTTAGGGTTGTGACTATCTGTAATAACCCTCACCACCGCTTATCGATTAAATACCGATTTTCGTTGAATTGAAACTGATTATGACTAATAATTGAATTGGATAAAATACCGAACTGACTGACTGAAGTCTGAAACTGAATTGACTGAGTATATCTATTGTATTGCATTTCTATCTGTTCGATTGTTTGACTATCTGTTCATGTTTTTAAGTTTAAACTGTAAATTGAAGGCCTTATCGGCGGCCGAATCTGAAATCGATTGACGTTTTATGATCATCATAATTTATGTGATTTTATGGCATATTTGATTGAAATGTGATTAGGTATGATTAAATTAGATTAAATATTGATAAAATGCACAAATTGGATTTTATTGCTATTTTGCCACTTAGTGGCCCACTCAATTCAACATATTAGAGCCTTGTATACTTGATTTCACCTAGGGACAATATTTGTTCAGCCATTCTTCCTTCCTATAGCCGAATGGAGAGAGTGAGGGAGAGCTTTAAGAGAGAATTGAGTTCATCTTTGTGAATTGCTTGAAATCTTGAAGGAATTGAAGCTTAAGTGCATAATTGAGCCTCCATATCTCTAATTCAAGACTTAGGTAAGAGAATTCAACCTTTTATTAATGTATTTGAGCTTGTTCATGCTTAGTTCTTGAGCCTCTAGTGATTTGAGCCTTGAATTGGTCCATAGGTGTTGGATTAAAGCTAAATTGTTGCATGCATGTACATGTCTCTCATTTTTTAGGTTGTTCTTCATAGATTATGACATGCATGTCCATGTTTTGAGAATAAACCATGTTTTCATCTTGTTTTGGGAACAATTGGCTCCTTAGAGCACCAAATTGAAGCTTTGAGATGGTTTTAATCCATGCATGTTGCATGTCCATCTTGTTCTTGAAAAATGGTTTGAAATTGAGTTTGAATTAAACACCCTTGGGCTTTGATTTCTCAAATTGAGCTTTGAATCATGTTATTCTATGTGTTTACAAGTGTTTTTCCAGAAATTAGCCCAAGAGGATCGATTTGAAGGCATTTGAACTTGGTTTTGAGCTTGGAGGTGCAATCTGGATTTTCCAGATTTTGCACTCCCGCTCGAGCGGGGAAAGTGGCGCTCGAGCGGGGAATCCGAGCATCCAGTATTTTGCACTGTTTTATAGTACACTTGAGCAGAGAATCGGACGCTCGAGCGAAATCATGTGTCTCACGTTCGAGCGGACGTCGAGCGGAGATTTAGCACATCCAGTACTTTTGCCCTGTTTTGCAGAACGCTCGAGCAGGAAAGTGCATGCTCGAGTGGATACCTTTGTCTTCATTCACGCTCGAGCGGGGAAACCTACGCTCGAGCGGAACTCTGTTTTTTTGAAAAACTCTGAAACTGTTTTCTGTGCGCATCTTTTCATCCTCATCCCATCCTAGGCATTCTTAGGCCTAGTTTAAGACATGTTAATGAGGACATAGATATAGAACACACCGAGGCAAATTAGGGATTAAGTTAATATCTTTCCCAACTATGTAGCTTAGTGTGTGTTCAATCTGTTAACTGTGTAGGGTTGGCGACTGGGGAGACGCGCTCTAGTTTACTGTAGCCCAGAACTCTGTGAGTAACAACTGTGTAAAGATATGTTCAAAAATGATTATCTTCTGAATCTTGAATCGCATGTCAATTGTTTCGAATTGATCTTTACTTGAATGAATGAATGTCCTATATTCTGAATCAGACAGGCATCCTTAGCACCTCATCAGCTTATCGTTATCGCTATTCTGTAGAGATCTCTGTCGGTTCCCTCGTTGGAACCACTACTGTTTACTGATAGATGGCCATCATTTACTGCTCGGTCTTTTATGACCTACTGCTTACTGTACTGTTATGTTAATGGATGTACCACATATGACTGAATGACTGATATACTGAATCAATGAACTGTTTTCATTACTGTAAGGACATTTATTCTGAACCTCTTTACGCATTGTGTTATTCACTGGGCTTTAGCTCACTGCTCACATATATATGTAGGTGTTCAGGCACCGGAACGCGGCTAGAAGCGTTGGGGTAAACTCCAGTTTTGTCAAGCCAACTACTGTGCCTCACTGCGAGGTTCCGAGCCTATTGAGTTATGGCTTAGGGGTGTTATGTTCTCCAGTCTGTCTCTGTATATGTTTTGTATAAACTGATAGCACTGAACTGTACTGTTAATAGGGATTTGGTCCCTGTTCTGAATGATTGTAAATATTGTGTATACTGTTTTGTTACTGACTGTATATTGAATGAAAATATTTTTGGCATACAGACTGTCACAGCTCATTGGACATCGTATATTTACTATTTTGGCTTCCGCCAACCCCTGTACTCTGTTTTTACTGTCTTACTGTTAAGCAGGCCTTTGGTAATCTCAAATTACTGGCCGGTTACGGTGCTAAACCCATAGGGGCGGGTTTGGGCTGTGACACTACCCAGTCTTCCTCTTCCCCATCCCAGTCCAAACTAAAGCCTAAAAGAGTGAAAAAGCCCAAGGCTACAGTGACTCAGATTGATTCTAAAGACACTGTGTCAATCTCAAAGCTAGCCGAGATCGAAAAGAATACATCCGCTGCTAAGAAGAGGCCAACCGAGGCCGCAATGCCCGATGCCGCCCAACAAAAAAGCCGAGGTCAGACCACACCGAAGGTAGTAGCAGCATTCCTTGTAACATGATCTGGGTACCCGGAGTCATGGTAGGGGACAGACTTTTTACAAAGGTGACAGTAGCGATCCAGATGTCGAGGTCGACACATAATCGCATCAACGCGTTCCTACCGAAAACATGAATCACATGGCCGACGTCCACAAGTATGAGAACTTCGGCCTAATGATGCAGCACTCTGTATTGGTAAGTCTCTTCCTTTACCTTCTAAGGGTTTTTAATACTTGGTCAAATTTCACTAATCTATTTATCTTCTTGTATGTCATCCAGCATAAGCATTCATACGCGTTTAAAACCGAGATGATGAGGAAGAAGTTGGTTAAGAAAACCCAAGAGGCTGCCAAGCTCCTGTCCTCGTTGAACCATGCAGAGGCCAACAACAGAAGTCGGCTAGATCAAGCCAAGGTTGCCAAGGCTGTGCAAGACCAAGCCGAGGCCAATGCCAAAGCTGCTAAGGCCACTGCCGAAGCCACCAAGGCTGACGTTGAAGCTGCCAAGGTCAAGGCAGTTTAGTTGTAGGCCAAGCTTAAGGAGGTCGTTGAATCCAAAGATGTCGAGGTAAAAGCAGCTGACAAAAAGGCTTTCAAAGAAGGCCAGGCCGTCGTCCGAGATCAATACAAAGAACAAGTCAATCATGCTTGTAACCGAGGTTATTACCTCGGCTGGATGGCGGCGCTCAATCAACTATCTGCCCCAATGGACTCACCTCTCCGAAATATCAGCCAACTCCAAGTTCCTTTCCCTCAACCTCCCAAGGAATCTGATGATGAAGTCGACGAGGATGATGCTGATGCTGGTGATGCTAATGATGGAGAAAAGGCTGCTATTGGGGCCAAGTCCCCAACTCTGAATGATCAAGTCTTGGACTTGACTCAAGACGAAGAGGAGAATGAGGTTCTCAAGAGCTCTTCTATGAAAAAGACATCCTCTGAGGCCGAGGTCTAGGCGGCCGAGAAGAGCTTAGATTAGACCTTGCTTGAGATAGATGCCGAGATCACGGTGGAAAATGAAGCAACACTGCCAATTACGGCTAACACACCGCCAATAGCCGAGGTTGAGCAGTTAGAGACCCATGCCAATGTCCCGGACACTTAGGATTTTTCTTTTGTACTTTTTCATTTCACTTGTAACTGTTTGAATAGTTTTTAAGTTTTGCTTTGGCCAACGTGCCCTTTTTGTCTTTGTAAATGAACAAGTTATCTTTGAATGCATGCCTTCCTTTCTTTCTAAGTGTTTGGGTGCTTCTCTTCATATATGCTTACTGTTTTCTTTCATGCCTTTCATACTTCCATTCTTAGAATATTTTTATATTTATTCAAAGTACACCCTTACTGTGTAATCACTTCAGGTTAAAATACCTCGGATATAAACCTTGACTGTTTGTCTCGGCCGACAATTGGAATACCTCGACTAACACTTAAAAATATTTCGAAATATTTTTACAAGTGCTATTTCTTATAACTTATTCAATCAAGTATTGCTTCTTTACTTCTACTTGCTGTCTTCTATCAAGAACCCTTCAAACCTTTCCAAGCTTGGCAACCTAGTTGGTCATCTCGGGTAATATGTACCTCGGCTAACTTCAACTTGTAAATTGTTTTGAAATTTCAACAAGTGTTAAGTCCATTCTAACTTGTAAATTTTTCTAAAAATTTCAACAAGTGCCAAACTCTCAAGTTTATTTATCATTCCTGCTCCCTACCCCCCTAACGTGAACCTACGTTCCACTTAAGTTCACATTATGCGTTTATGGCCTTTCGCCGAATTAGATTCAAACAAAGACTAGCCGAGGATTTTGACCTTATTTTCTCTGTAAATCTAACTAAAGCGAACTTAGTTCCATTTTGAGTTTAACTCTGCCAACATGGCAAGTCTAGGTTAATTCAAATTAGTTTAACTCTAGTATATGCAAGTATAATTCAACTATGTCATATAATAAGTCTAAGTTACTCGTCATGTTTCAATCAGAAACATCACCAACTTAGTTTAATTATATTATATGCAAGTATAATTCAACTCTGCGATATAATAAGTATAAGTTATTCGTCATGTTTCAATAAAAAACATCGCAAACTTAATTTAACTATATTATATGCAAGTATAATTTAACTTGACCATATAATAAGTTTAAGTTATTCGTCAGGTTTTAATCAGAAACATCGCCAACTTAGTTCAACTCTATTATATGCAAGTATAATTCAACTCTGCCATATAATAAGTCTAAGTTATTCATTATGTTTCATTCGGAAACATCGTCATGGGACTGGCCAGTCCCATTGTACAAATTTTAAATTCATAAAAATCAAACTAGCACTTTATTATTACTTCGGCTAATAAAATCATGACATAATCTTCAAAAAACAAAAGAGTAATGATAAAAAAAATTCAAATTGCAAATGTTCTAGGATCTTGGCAACTCCTTGCCATTAGTGTCTTCAAGCCGATATGCCCCATTGCTGGCAACTGAGACGATTCTATAAGGTCCCTCCCAGTTTGGGCCCAGTTTTCTGTCACAACCCGAACCTGCCCCCATGGGTTAAGGACATAACCGGCCTGTAATCATGGGATTACCTACGGCCTCAAAGCAAACCAAACGTATTTTAACAGAGTTAAAGGGGGCCAAACGGAAGCAATTTTAAAAACTTTGTCCATAGAGCTGTGCTTACATGGCATACCAAAACAAACCACACTTATATACGTTAATAACTCACATCAGAAATATAGTACCATAAAGTTCTGTACAGACAGGATCATTCAAATCCAAGTTAACCTATGAAAACTATATACAACAGACCCAAAGTCTTCGCCAACATGAAAAAACATAAGTACATAACAAAAGGGCGAAGACAAGTCTCGTGCGTGAGACGCAAGGGCTGACTCTCCAAAAACCTTGGTTGTTCCACACTGACTTCACTGAGGCTGGGTCTGGACTTCTCTTGGCTCACCTACAAACACATGAATGAGCATGAGCGATAGCCCAGTGAATAATATCAAATGAAGAAGATACATTGGAACATTAAACGACAAACGACCTTAGGCCCAATTCATTCATGTTAAACTGGCCTTCGGCCTTTTCAAACTTTCGTATCAAACTGGCCTTTAGGCCTTTCAAACTTTTGAATCAAACTGGCCTTTAGGCCTTTCAAACTTTCATATCAAACTGGCCTTTAAGCCTTTCAAACTTTCATATCAAACTTTGTCCTCTACTCAAATTAATGAACTTTACAAAACTTACATAGAATTAAGCAATTGGACAACATCATATTACAGATATTACTCATAGTGATCGGCTTGTGGATTTGCCCTGGAGCTTGACCCTATATATCATATAACACATATGGGTCACAAACAATTCAATCCATTCTTTAATTCACATATTCCTCTTTAGGCTTCATTCTTATCTCTTTAATTCAATTACAATGCTCAATGTATGCCTAAGAGTGCTTAGAAGTGAAAAGGAATGGAAAACAGAACACAGAATGTATTTTCAAAATTTCAGAAAATAGGGTCCCCGCTCGAGCATGGACTTCCCCGCTTGAGCGGACCCAAGAGGCCTGTAAAAGTACTGGCTAAGTCAAATTTACGCCGGCGTGCATTCGGCACTTTCGGCGAAGGCCTCTACATGGCTCCCCGCTCGAGCGTAACATTCCCCGCTCGAGCGGATATCCATGTCTGCAAAAATGCTGGGAGCACGAAATTCATGCTCGAGCGGCGGTTTCCCCGCTCGAGCGGACATCAAAATTTTGGAAATTCCAGATCAAGTTCTTGAGCTTCAATTCGGTGTTCAAAGGTTCCAAATGCATGTTTATGACTCAAACTTCATATATATATGTGTACTAACATGGTACAAATACCAATTACAACATTTTGAAGCTCAATTCCAAGAATTAAACACATGCATCCCCCAAATTAACTCAAACTCATGCATTCAAGGTTCCCATTTTTAATAAACAACATGCATGCCCATTTTGACTTTCATTTACACTTCTAATGATGCAATTAGTGCTCACTCCCATGAAACTCAACAAAAACATGCTAGATTTTGTGATTCCATAGGTATTCTTTACATGCATGCACATATCAAGCTTTAATTCCAACAAAACCAACTCAACTTATGCTCTTGGTTACAAACAAACCCTGAACACACAAGATTACACATTAAACCCATGAATTCAATAATCAATTTCTTACCTAGAAGCCCAATCTATGGTTAATTCTTTAACTAGACTTCAATTATCCAAGCTTGAGTCAAAATTTGCACAAGTCTCTCCCTTCTATCTCTATGGTTGGCTCTCTCTCTCTCTCTCTCAAGGCACCAAAATCAGATTTTTGAGTTCAAAAGAGACAATGAGAGTGTATATGGCCTCACACATAAAGCCCCACTAACTATTATTTAATAATATTAAATAATCAATTTAATAATATTAAATAATCGGGCACTAAATCATCAATTTAATCAATTTAATCCGATCCGAATCAATTTTCAATTAAATTTCATCGTAGGCTCTAAAGATTACGTAATCACAGTGGCGCAATCAATTTCGGGTTCTGTGGCCGATAAGGCCCTCAATTTAATTTCCAAAGCAAATAATCAAACAGATATTCCTACAGTGAACAGATAGAAATTCAAAACCACATATTTTCACACAATGACACATGAAATCATATTAAACACATAATCATACTCAAATTAAGGACCAATTAGCATACTACGGAATAGGCGTATCACATTAAACATATCAATTTTGCATCAACAACAAATTCATGGACTCATCTATTTCCCATACTCATACATTACGTAAACAAGTTCAAAATACATATTCCATAAATAATCTTCCAACAAATCTTGTTTTCATAAATCATCTAGGGTTTGTTTTATTGGTTAATCATAAGAGTGAACTTAAATCAAACAAAGATGGAGAGATTAGTGTTCAATTTCATGCCTTTAGCTCAAGCCACCATACAACTCAAAGCCCTAGCTCAAATTCCTAATTTCTTCTTGATTTCAAGACAAAGATGAGTTAGAGACAAAGATTGTAAGTAGTTTAACATACCTTAACTCAATTCTAAAGTTTGCCCTTTGATTTTCTTCAAATCCCTAGCTTTCTCTTCTTTCTCTCTCTCTCCAACTCACTCTCTCGAGCTCTTAAGTAACAATGAAGAACAATAGGCTAAGTACACATATATGACCCAACTCACAAAAGATGATTTAATCATTACGAATCGTAAGTTTTCAAAATTTCACCGTAAGCTCTATAAATCATGCTAATTATAGATATGAAGTCGGTTTTTGTTTATCGCGTCTTTAAGGCCTTCAAGTTCAGTTCAAAGTTTCATTTGCAACAGATATTCCCACTTTCAATAGATATTTTTTTCCAAATTCACATATTTCCCATGCTTACACTTGCAATTTATATTTAACAAATAACCACATGCATAATTAAGCATGGTACGGGTTTGGTTATCACAGATTTGAAACTAAAGCTATGTTTGGTTTTGATTTTGGTTTTGTATTTGGTTTTTTGACTAAAAAAACACAAAAGATAAAATTGGTTACACAAGTTAATAAGACAAAATGTCACATCCAAACCATAATCATTACATTTTTTCCTTTACAAAAGTCAAAAAAACCAAAAATAAAAATCAAATGAGGCTAGAAAAACCAGACTAAAATAGCCAAAAAATCAAGCTATTTTAGATTTTCCCAAACGAAGACTAAGACCTTGGTGCTAAGGAAGAAATTTTTTACCACTTAAACTATACCCATATTATCATATTAATTTTTTTATCATTTTATTTTTATTTTTATTTATTTAAATTGTGCATATATCACATATGTTAACTGCTAATTATATATACCGTGTTGCCGTTTGACAAAGTTAGTTTGGACTAAAAAGTACATGTGAGTTTGGCAACAAACCCAATATACTATTTATTAATTTATTAACTTAATTCTATCACGCCACTTTTATATTTTTTTACCCTTATGTTTGTAATAAATAAATAAATAAACCATATCCAAACAATTAACACAATCTTCACAAGTGTTGATATGCTTCTTATTCCTTACTATACATCTATATATTTGTCAAATATTTTAAATTTAAATTGTAATTTAAAATTTGTGTTTGTATAATGAGTCGAACTAAGTGCCATTTTGGAAACATGGTAAAAAGTCACGTTTTTGGATAAAATGTCCAAAAACGTGGCTGCCAAAAACGCCAGAAAAGTCATTTGGCAAGTGCCAAAAACGCAACCGTAACATTACAAATTATGGCCTATGAAAAAAAAAAATAAAAAAATAAATCTCTTATGTTGGGTAAGGGTATTTTGGTCATTTTAATTTGATTTGACACCATAAATAAATATTAAACTAAAAAGCAAAAAGTCAACTTTTTACCAACTTTCCAAATCACTTCTAAAAAAGCCAAAAAACTTGATAAAAAACCAAAAACAAACTTTTTATCAATTTCCCAAAACAACCCTAAGATTAATAGGACTAGTAATTTGTTTGTTTTACGGCATTCCTACCCGAAAATCACAAAACGACAATAGAAAAGTACAAAACGCGAAGGCGGGAATACAATTCTCAGAACTCGTGGAGGTGGGGACGACGAGGATTGGCACAAATTTCAATTAAACCAAAAACACAAACGCAGATCAGTTTCGTTTTCAAAAACACACACAACAAAATCAAACAAACAAAAACCCCACACACACACTCCTATTATTCAACAACTACTCTCTATGTTCCATTTCCATGCCCTGAAAATGGCCTCTCATCATCACCTCCCGATCTAACAAATCGAACACACATCACACATCGCTCTCTCTCTCTCTCTCTCTCTCTCTCGTTCGTTTTGGGTTTGGTACATTGATCGACGTAGCTCCAATTATCTCGATCTGTAAGTTCCTAAAGTTTTGGTGTTGTTTTCTCATTTTAATTGGCATTTTGTCTTTACTCGTACCTGAAAAATCTAGGTTTTTTTTTTTGGATCTGTTAGATTTCCGTTCATTTTGATACATGTTTTGTCGGAACTATTAGTAAATGTTTTGCTTAATTTTGGTTTTGATATCCCTAAAATTGCAAATGTGCTGTATTCGTGACTGAATTGCTCCTAAATTCATGGATTGTAGTATATTTCTAGTCCTATCATAGTGTAATCTCTGTTGGTGTTCCTTTCTTTATTGCCTATATTGTACAAGACTAGAGCTACATTAGGTTGGTTTAAATGAAGGTGCTTGTTTAGTGGCTTAGGTGATTGGCATGAAGTTTCTATGCAAAATGAACTTTTTTTATTTGCATAAAGGAGAGGCTTGTAAACTGGAAGCACTTTTGTGACCTGGAAGCTCCACTTCTGCTTAGTTTTGAAAAATGCTTCCGATTCCACACATAAGAACAAAGTTCCACAGATAATGGGGTTGACTTCAGTGTGAAAGCTGATGCAATGATACTTGGCAATATAGAATGCCATTAATCAAAAAAAAAAAAAATTAAAAAAAAGAAGAAAAAAAGAGTCTCATTTGTGTATTTGATCTTTAAACCCCAACAATTTGATAAGCATGGAATTCAATTAACGCATTAAATTTGTAAATACCAACTGTTTGTGGTTGATTAAAACAATTATTTTAGGCAATTCATCTGAAATTAAGTCATACTTACAGGTGGTTTTTTTTGTTGCCTTGAAGTATGTTTATTTTCACCTTTGTCATGTTTCTATAAAACCTGCAATTCAACTATCTTATCACTCTTATTTACTGACACATTTACTGAATTGTATCAATTCCAATTTGCATGAAGTGTGGTCCTTCATTTGATGCTTGCAAATTACTTAAGGAGATCATTTAAAAAACATGTCATAAACTGACTGGCAATTTTTTTTGTGGAATTGTTTCTTTGTAGCACTGTGTTCCGTAATTCATTTGTGAAACCTAGTATCTATCAAGTTATTGTCATGAATTCACATCTAGAACTAGAAGTATATGCAAGTGAAAATGGGGAAACCAACAGTCTATGTGAAGCTCGTAATGGCGGTGTTGCTGAAGAAACAGAAAATAAGGTCCATGGCGCGTTCCAATTGAAGCAAGGATGTTATGCTGATCTTCCTGCTGCTAAGATTTTGGAATCGATGAAACTAAACAGTTTAGAGGTAACTTCTTGCAATTTTTTCTTATCAAATGCAATTTACCTAATATGTGTTGTTACTTGTACATCTCATGTTGTCACCCATTTAATTTGATGTACCTCAAAAACTTTTTAGCAAATGTTGCTCTAATAACACTTGTTTAGCAATTTTATGTGCAGAACTCTTCAACTCGATCACTTTTCAGTGTTGTGAACAAGCTTCTGGATGACAGCATTGAAAGAAAGACTGGAGATATAACTCAAGTATGGCAATTAGACGGTGCATAGATGCTATATCACTAGAGTACACATATGTTCATAGCCTTATTTTTTCTTTATTCACCAGACCAAGTTTACATATATTGAATTTCTAACCAGTGGTTTGTACTGTTTGTTCAGTGCATGGCATTTCTCTTGAAAAAAGTTGTGCAAGAGATTGAGCAGCGGGTTTCAACTCAAGCAGAATATTTAAAAAAGGTAAAAGTACTAGAAAATTATTTCCTTGGGGCATGATTTTGTTTGTTTACTGCTTCTGAATGCTCATTACTAAGTGCCTGCAGCAAAACAATCTCTACAAGGTTCTTGAAGAGAAGTATCAATCAAGAATGAGAGTAATTGAAACCCTTACAACTGGAACCTATGAAGAAAATGAGGTATTCTAATGAAAATTGTGGATGTTCACATAAGCTTTTACTGGTGCTACTTATTTACGAATTTAATTTTAAATATTTGGCTTTTTTTTGTAGGTTGTTATGAATCAGCTTCTACAGATAAAGGTGCGATTCTTATCTTTGAGCCCTTATTGGATTGCTAGTGCTTGGTTTGTTTTCTAGTAATGCAAACTGCACTACTCGGTTGCTATTTTCAGACATGCCTTATCTTCTACAATTGATAACAATCCATCCTATCCATTTCAACGTCAGAAGAGTTTGGATTACAGAAAAGTATGATTTCAGCCATGCGTTATCCAAGCAGTCTGGGCCTTCAGAATGTCTGGACTGACCTATTGTATTAATATTTAATAATGGTTCGCACTTCCAAAGGTTTATGGTGTGCTTGAATTCCTCTAGCATCGTCTCCTATGATTTGTACGATGTAATAATATCTAGTTTTGACATATTTTGCCTCGAAGGAGACTCTGGTTGCTGGGGTTTTATTTCGTTTAGGTTCAGAATGACTAAAGGTTCAAAGGCATCATAAATGCACAGACTGCACAACATGATGGAGTGGAGTTCAATGTTAGAATCAACGGATTTCCATCATAAAAAAAATGTGGTCCCTATTCCTCATGAAGGTCTTTAGATGAAAATTTTCCTTGTTAAAATATATTACACCCTCGCAGTCAAAATTCATACCATAAGTATGAATTGATAGATTCTATTTGTTTTAGAGGGATATTGATAGTTATTTTCTCCAATCTATGCATTGTTTGTTGTCCTGTAAGTTTGTAACCTTTTTTCAGGCTTCACTGCATTAGCATAACCTTTGTCTTAAAGCTATCCAATATTCACTAGTACCCAAAATAAGTAAAGAAATAAAGAAAATGAATGAAGAAAGAAAGAAAAAACTACCCATCGATGTCCCTTGCAGTTAATTATGGTTTGCTAGTATTTTTCCTGTTTTTAGAATGTTTTATCAACCACTCATCTTTGTGATTGTTCTCAGAGGGCATAATTTTTCATGCAAAAACCTACAGTATTAATTAATGATCAATCAGGTACCTTAAGCTGTAGAGCTATTGGTGGTAAAAATGTTCTTGTCTGTTGCTTGTGAGATATTGCTTGCATTGCAGCAAATATATTTTTTTTGATTGCTTATTGTAGATTGAAAAGACCGAAATTGAGGAGAATAAAAAAGTTCATGAGCAATATATACTTAGGCTAACGAAAGAGAAAGATCACAGTGATATTCAAATTTCAGCACTCAAGCAAGAACTGGAATTGGCCAAAAATACATATGAAAAGCACTGCTTGCAACTTGAAACACAAGCTACATAAACTAAAATGGAGTTAGAGAAGAAGTTAATGGAACTTGAGTGCCTTTTGACTGATTCTAGGAATAAGGTCAAAGAACTTGAGGTGTTTTCACAATCTAAATCACTAAGATGGAGAAAGAAAAAACATGGCTACAAGAGCATTCTGGATTCTCAGTTTGGATCCCTTCAGGTTTGCATTAACTGTCACTTTTGTAACTTAATATTGCTTCTTTATTTAACTTGAGAATGAAGTTATTGAACTGCTTAGGGATTAAGGGTGACTTCTGAATCCATAAAGTGAGAAGTTTTGAAGACACAAAGGATCTACTTAGAAGAATTTCATCACTTAGGTAGGGGAGAGAGTTTAAGATTGGTTGTCTATTACTAAGGCTTGCGCATTTATTATGGGCACGACATTTGCTCACAATGTAAAACCTTTCACCATGGACAGGGGTGAAACTTAAGGGACTAATAGCTGCAGCTGAGAATTACCATACAGTCCTTGCAGAAAATATGAAGTTGTACAATGAGGTTCAGGACTTGAAAGGTACAATGCTGAGCATATTATCGCCTGGTTGTTCCATTCAACATTGATTTTAGCTTATTTATTTTATCTCTCTGTTGCATAGAAAATATTAGAGTTTATTGCCAAATACGGCCTTTCCTTCTTGAACAAAGTAAAAAACGGACGACCATAGAATATATTGGTGAGAACGGGGAATTGGTTGTTGCAAATCCCTTGAAACAAGGGAAAGACAGTCATCGACTATTCAAATTTAACAAGGTGTTTGGTCCAGAAGCTAGTCAAGGTTTTTATTTTAACCCTTAACATGTGTAGTTTGGTGTTATTTCTTCATCTTTGTTTCCAATCTGAGAAAGTTGCTCCTGTTTGGTATACAACTTTTACTTACTACTCATATTACCCATATGCTGGCAGAGGAGGTATTTTTAGACACTCAACCATTAATTTGATCTGTTCTTGATGGATATAATGTTTGCATCTTTGCCTATGGTCAAACTGGTTCTGGAAAAACTTATACAATGGTATGTACCATTTCCTATGATTTATGGAGACAAATATATATATTGATTCAGTATTATATCTTACACTCTTATGTTTATTATTCTCAGACTGGTCCTAATTTATCATCTAAAGGGGATTGGGAAGTCAATTATAGAGCGTTGAATGATCTTTTCCATATCTCACAAAGTAGAAAAAATTCCATCGCATATGAAGTTGGTGTTCAAATGGTTGAGATATATAACGAACAAGTGCGTGATTTACTCTCTAGTGACACTTCTCAGAAAAGATATCCTTTCCATCGTAAATTTTGTCTATATGACATGGCTGAATGCCACTTTTAATCAACTGTGGTCTCTCTCTCTCTCTCTCTCTCTCTCTCTCTCTCTCTCTCTCTCACGCGCGTACGCGCACACACACTCTTAAAATACTGGTATTTCCATGAAATCATTTTTACAATGTTTTGTTCTTGTTGCCTTTGCTTTTGGTTTAATGTAAACATTGTTCTTTTCATTCTTTGTTTTGGCATAATAGAACTTTTGTTTCCTTTGACTTGCACACACTTGGGATTTGGAATACTGCCCAACCAAATGGGTTAGTTGTCCCTGACACTAGCATGCATCCTGTTACATCAACTGCAAATGTCTTGGAATTGATGACTATTGGATTAATGAATAGGTCTATAGGTGCTACTGCCCTAAATGAAAGAAGCAGCCGATCCCACAGGTTTCTTGCTGATATTAGTTGTTTATTACCAATTTGTAAAAAAAGGTTTTTTTGTTTGTTTCCTACTCTATATACAGCTTTGTTCCTGGACATATTTTTATTGAAGTTTTATGTTGCAGTGTCCTCACTGTTCATGTTTGTGGTGTGGATTTGGAGACTGATGTTGTTTTGCGTGGTAGTCTACACTTGGTAGATCTAGCTGGCAGTGAAAGAGTTGGTCGCTCTGAAGCAACAGGGGACAGGCTAAGGGAAGCTCAACATATAAATAAATCGCTATCAGCTCTAGGAGATGTGGTTTTCGCTCTTGCACAAAAGAGCCCTCATGTTCCATACCAAAATAGCAAAATAACTCAAGTCCTTCAAAGTTCGCTTGGTACATCCACGTTCTTTCCCATTTCAAAGCGATCGTATAATATAAACTATACTGCTTCATGGCATGCTTAGCCATTTTTAGTTTAAAATTGATTATTTTTTTGAGCATTTTCTTTCATGGATTTGCTAATCCTTCTTCATATTTTCTGCGGTGGTTTTACATTATAGGTGGCCAAGCAAAGACCCTCATGTTTGTGCAGCTCAATCCTGATGTTGAGTCCTACTCTGAAACTATAAGTACATTGAAGTTCGCTGAGAGGGTCTCTGGTGTTGAGTTAGGTGCTGCACAGAGCAACAAAGAGGGAAGAGGTGTCAGAGAACTCATGGATCAGGTTCATAGTGGTTTCTTTCATGACTCATAATTTTCATTATTGGGACTTCTGTAGTTTACTGTCAGTGTTTATTTGCTAGTGTTTATTCGCTATATTGATTTAATGAGATGAATTTTAATTGTGAAAATAATAAAAAAATTGTAGAATACACTTCAAGTTTTTTTTGCCCTTTCCCTGTTTTACTGTGCATAGTGTAAATTTCACTAAATGGTATAGACTCATAGAATTGATAAACAAGGAAAACATGGGGTAATTTACTTCTATTTATCCATCATATTGAGCCAAATTTTTAGGCTTGTTTGGTAATTGAACCGTGCTTGAGCAGACCCTTGCTCGGCTTAAGTAGGCTTGTGAACACAAGGGTGTATATATTTTTTGTTTTCAAGCTCAAGCTCAATTAATTTTCAACGAGCTGAGATCGAACACTCTGCTACTCAGCTTGACTTATTTAAAGTCGTACCAGAAGGCCACCTGATATGGGCCTGATACAAAGCTTGAGCACTGATGTCTTTTTAGTTTTTGAAAAACAAAATCCAGAATGCTTTCCTTCTCTTCAGAATCGAATATCAATTGCAACAATTTGGTAAAATGGCTCATTGGGATATATCTGATTACAAACTCAAGAACATATGTTAAATTTTTGTGAAGCTGATTTCTATTTTTGAAGCCAATTTGAATTTCTCTGATTTTCTGTTGACTTTGCAGGTGGCTTCGCTAAAGGACGCAGTTGCTAAGAAAGATGAAGAGATTGGAAAGTTGCGGCTGGTTAAAACTAGTGTAAATGATGAGAGACAAGGTATGAGCTCACCACGGCATGGGTCTTCCTCTCCAAGAAGACATTCCATAGGGTCTCCACGGCAAAGCCGAGCACTGTCAGGGGGGAAAAGATCTGGACTTGTTGAGAAAGCAGTTTCTGATAGAGACAATAGCTCAGAGTACAGTGATAAGCATTCTGAAGCTGGTTCTCAGCAGTCAACGGATGACTTTAGACACCGTAAGGAATTGTTTCAACAATCAAGACTTGCTGTAGCTGATGGAGGTTAAAATCCCACAGAAGACATTGAATCAAGGCTTGCTTTAGTAGATGGAAGTCAAAATCTTACGGAAGACGTTGAACTTCTGGGATTTGGGGATGCGGATCATGAGGAGAGATTAAGTGACATATCTGATGGTGAACTTTCAATGGGAACAGAAACTGATGGTTCATTGATAGTATTGTGGAGTTCACTCTTTTCCCTAAAACTGCAAAACTACGAATAGATAGCGCAGAAAAGTGAGTGCTTTTCATCCTCAAGTGTTCGAGTGCTAGTGAATTCTTCTGCCTTCTTAATTTTACTGTTTTGGAATTTTATCTCTTGCATACACACTAAATATTTCTTGTCTCATTCACATTTTAAAATGTCTACTGGAATTTTGCTCATAAGTATTATTGTATTTTGCCTTTTCTTTTGTTCATTACTTATATTTATTGGACAGGTTTGGGATTGATATCATATTTCTTGTTATCCACAACGGAAAAACCAGCATAATTCCTTTTCTAATGTTCTTTAATACAGCTTTCCTGTACCATTTGGTGTTGTGGCCTGGGCCACGTGGACTCTTCTAAATTTGTGAAGTACCCATGTTAGACACTCATTCTAGTCGAGTTTTATGATAGTATGATTAAGATTTTCATCTTATGAATAAAATGCTATATTTAGTTCATAATCATCACTTTTGACCTAAAGAATTAAAAAAACATTAAAGACATGTGAAATCTAATTGTGTCTTGGTGTCCTTAGACATGAGAATTACAAGAATCCAACACTTGGACACAATCTGCACCCGACACCTATATAATTGAGTCCATGTAACACAAAGTTCCCAAATTTAAGCTTCTTGATTGGTTGCAGATTACACTTTTATTTTGATTCTCTGCATTTTTGTGTTTGCTTGCAATTGGGAATATCAGAACTTTTACTTGGCTATGCAACATAGTAAACAACCATGATTAGACAATGTAATTCTGTTTCTATCATGGTGGATTGCAGGCCCAGTGTGCTAGCTAAACTTCGTAGACCTCCACAAAAGCAGGGACATAAAGGATCCTCTCGGTTGTCATTGACCAGTGGCTTTTCAAAAGTTTCATCAAGTATGTAACATCTTTTCTTTAATGCAAAACTTATTTTTTTTCCCAGAAGTACTTAGTTATATATATTTCATTTCCTTTATGTTTTCTTTGATTCTCAATTCGATTCCCCTTTTGTTTATGTCTTTTTTTCCTAGAAACGATTTCTAAAACAACTTTATTGATAGACCATTTCAGAACCATTCAATTATTTTTCTGTCTTCTGTGAAATGCAAACTCTGTAGTGCTGAAAAAACAACGAATAATTGCTGGATCTCTATGCTTAATTTTACAAAAAATACGAGTTTTTGAGTCTTTTAACTGATTTCTTGGGGGATCAACAGAACAATTTCCTCATTACTCTCTTAACTGTAAGATCAATTAATTTAATCATTCGCTTCTTGTTTGTAACCATTTGCTCTACCAATCCTCACACCTTTAACCCATTCACCGGCCTCCATTAGACAAAATACTTGTACAGCCATCGATGATATGATCATAATGTAACTTATGTAGGGTGAGATTCATTATCATGTCCATCTTCATATATTAAGTTGTTAAGGGTTTGTGTTGGTGATTGTAAAGATTCTAGGTTTCATTTCCTTTTTCTAACGCGATCAACGAACTTAATATGATGTGGTACTTGACTTGAAAGCTAGTAACGTGTGACTTGGCAGGAAGTGTAGTTGGCTAAGGATAGTGAGATGTAAGTTACACTTAAAACAATGTGTTCAATAGATAGATTTAGTTTTCTAAGTAATTTTTTAATAATTTTTTGGTATGTAGTATTGTTGAGAATGATTTGTATACTCCATATACGCTCTTTTTAGTTTTGGCAGAAAATATTTTTTAAAAAATATAATTTGTGTGTGTGTTTTTTGATGGTTGATCCGATGGAAAATTGAAGTGAACGGAAAACAAATATAATTAATTAAGTAAAAATATTTTTAATTTTTGAAAAGTACAAAAAAATCAAATTAAAATTTTATCAATGGTAACACGACCACTTTATTGGAATTATAATTTCAAAATTAAAAGGAATTCTTTCCAATTGGGCATTTTAGGTATTGTTGGGGTTGGTGGGCTTATTGAAGATCCACTATAGTGATTCGAACATTTCAACTTGTTGAGCCCATTGAATAAATCATCTATCTAAAAATTAGACTTATTACATTTAAAAAAACTAGATAATATATGGGATTTTAAGAATAAATTGTTTATTTTTTAAAGACAAATATAATTCGATCATATTTTTACCAACGTCTAATAATCTTAATTTTTTTTGTATGAATACTCTATTCAAAGTGCTCTGTAAGATGAATAATCCATTCGTTAACAAAATTATGATAATGCAAAAACTCAAGTTATGGGTAACTTTGTGAACTTGTTTCTAGTGTACATCTAGAGAAATGAAAAAGATAAAATAAATATATAAAATATTTTTTTCATTAAGTATATATAATTAAAATTACAAGTCCCCTGCATCGTTTGGGGGGTGTAGTCAGTTATCACACTAGTCATTAATGCTAAATATGCAGAATCAGATTCATAATAGGAAAGTGAGTTCAAAACGGTTTCCTAAATTAAATCCTTGTAAGATTGGGACATATATAGTCTAATAACAATCCTTTTGGGATATGGGGGGATACAGGGTACTGCTGCGCCCAACTCACAGCAGTTACTGAATAATTTAAACCATTAAAATATGATCCGTGAAGAGTGTTATAAACTCAAATAACATCTTTCAATTTTGATTACCAATTAGAGGGAATCTTCATGCATTAAAAAAAATTTAAGAATACGAAAATCATTAATGATCCACTCATAGGAGACGGTCCTACACCCAAATGACAGAGAGAAGATCGATTATGTAATTAAATTTTTGTGTGAATAGGAGAATTGTTTTGAATCAAGGGCTCGGTGGTGATTGGTTGATGCTTTTGACTAAGATGATCTTCTTGGTTTGAGTGGATTTGATTGTTGTTGTAACTCTCTTGTTGTTTGTGCGTGGTAGGAGATTATTTTAATTTGGTAACAAAAACTTACAATCAAGTGATCAAATCATATTTATAAAATAATCAAATCCAAGAGAGTTAATTTGTTAATCATACTTATAAAATAATCAATTCGCATTCATTTTAATTTGTTACCAAGTTAAAATAATCTCCTAAAACATAGCAACCCTCATAAAATAGAATAATGACTTGGACCCCCTTTTTTTCTCACCCCCTTCACCCCCTCTTCATTTGATTGGCTACTTTTTCTTTTTTTCTTTTTTTATTCCTTCTCCTCCAATCACCACCTGCCACGTGTCTGTGGGGGTGGTGGGGGTGGTGATTGGAGGGGGTCTCAATTATCACCCCATAAAATAATCAAATCATCAATGGAAAATAATCAAATCATTAATTAAAATAATCAAATCCAAGAGAGTTAATTTCAATGCATATTTAGCATTATTTATACATGTATATAAACATAGCAACCCCCATAAACCCTATTCATCTTTCTAAAACTTTCACTCTCTTCTACAAAATCATCAATGGAAACAAACCCATCTCCTTCAAGCACTCATTCTCTGGTTTCCGAAAGAAAGAGGATTGAAGATAGAATCAGAAGCTTCCGGTTCTACACTCACGAGGAGTGCAGAGAAGAGATGGATTTGAGGGTGTCAATGAAGCTCAAGCTCTTTGAGGATGCATGGAAGATCAAGAAAACCCTAACATCAAGCGATGTGAATGAAGATCTTTGTCGGCTCTTGTTGCCTGCGGGGGCAGTGGACAAGCATATAATGGCGGTGTGGGGTGGAGAGAGGGTGGAGCATGTTAACAACATGCACAGTGAGAGGGTGGTGGTTTGGGATTATGACACGGGTTCTGAACATGAATTGGCGTTTAAAAAATGGCACACGAGTAAGAGCTTTGTGTTGGTGGATAACTGGGTGACTCGGTTCGTGAGGATGAGGGAGTTGAGGGATGGAGATGAAATCGGACTTTTTTGGGATGCTAGCAATTCAAGGTTCGGTTTTCGTGTTCTTGCTCGGAGGGTGTTAGGGTTTTGAATTAAGGTTTTGGCTCTTTATTTTCGTGTTCTTCCCTCTTTGTTTTTATTTTTTTTTTCTTTATTTATTTATTTTTAAGGGTTTTGAATTAAGGTTTTGCGGCAGGCACTTAGTAATGAGCATTCAGAAGCAGTAAACAAACAAAATCATGCCCCAAGGAAATAATTTTCTAGTACTTTTTCCTTTTTTTAAATATTTTGCTTGAGTTGAAACCCGCTGCTCAATCTCTTGCACAACTTTTTTCAAGAGAAATGCCATGCACTGAACAAACAGTACAAACCACTGGTTAGAAATTCAATATATGTAAACTTGGTCCGGTGAATAAAGAAAAAATAAGGCTATGAACATATGTGTACTCTAGTGATATAGCATCTATGCACCGTCTAATTGCCATACTTGAGTTATATCTCCAGTCTTTCTTTCAATGCTGTCATCCAGAAGCTTGTTCACAACACTGAAAAGTGATCGAGTTGAAGAGTTCTGCACATAAAATTGCTAAACAAGTGTTATTAGAGCAACATTTGCTAAATTTTTTTTGAGGTACATCAAATTAAATGGGTGACAACATGAGATGTACAAGTAACAACACATATTAGGTGAATTGCATTTGATAAGAAAAAATTGCAAGAAGTTAACTCTAAACTGTTCAGTTTCATCGATTCCAAAATCTTAGCAGCAGGAAGATCAGCATAACATCCTTGCTTCAATTGGAGCGCGCCATGGACCTTATTTTCTGTTTCTTCAGCAACACCGCCATTACGAGCTTCACATAGACTGTTGGTTTCCCCATTTTCACTTGCATATACTTCTAGTTCTAGATCTGAATTCATGACAATAACTTGATAGATACTAGGTTTCACAAATCAATTACGGAACACAGTGCTACAAAGAAACAATTCCACAAAAAAAATTGCCAGTCAGTTTATGACATGTTGTTTAAATGATCTCCTTAAGTAATTTGCAAGCATCAAATGAAGGACCACACTTCATGCAAACTGGAATTGATACAATTCAGTAAATGTGTCAGTAAATAAGAGTGATAAGATAGTCGAATTGCAGGTTTTATAGCAACATGACAAAGGTGAAAATAAACACACTTCAAGGCAACAAAAAAAACCACCTGTAAGTATGGCTTAATTTCAGATGAATTGCCTAAAATAATTGTTTTAATCAACCACAAACAGTTGGTATTTACAAATTTAATGCGTTAATTGAATTCCATGCTTATCAAATTATTGGGGTTTAAAGATCAAATACACAAATGAGACTCTTTTTTTCTTCTTTTTTTTTAAATTTTTTTATTTTGATTAATGGCATTCAGCATTGCCAAGTATCATTGCATTAGCTTTCACACTAAAGTCGACCCCATTATCTGTGGAAGTTTGTTCTTATGTGTGGAATCGGAAGCATTTTTCAAAACTAAGCAGAAGTGGAGCTTCCAGGTCACAAAAGTGCTTCCAGTTTACAAGCCTCTCCTTTATGCAAATAAAAAAAAGTTCATTTTGAATAGAAACTTCATGTCAATCACCTAAGCCACTAAACAAGCACCTTCATTTAAACCAACCTAATATAGCTCTAGTCTTGTACAATATAGGCAATAAAGAAAGGAACACCAACAGAGATTACACTATGATAGGACTAGAAATATACTACAATCCATGAATTTAGGAGCAATTCAGTCACGTTTGCAATTTTAGGGATATCAAAACCAAAATTAAGCAAAACATTTACTAATAGTTCCAACAAAACATGTAAGGTGTGTTTGGTAACGTTTACGTTTTCAGTTTATATTTACAAAAATTTTATAAACTGGTTTTTGTTTATTTTTAGAAAAACATAAACTACAAACGCATTTGGTAATTGACAAAATGTTTAAAAAAATTTAAAAATATAAAAAAGAGTGAGAAATGGCAAGTGGTGGCAAGTGGCGGCGGAAGACGGTGGTGGAAAGTGGTGACGGTGGGTGGTGGGTAGCTGGTGGCAGGTGGGTGGGTGGGTGGGTGGTGGTAGCGAGTGGGTGGTGGTGGTGGTGGTGGTGGTGGTGGTGGTGGCAAGTGGGTGGCGGATGGCGGGTGGTGGTGGTGGTGTGGTGGTGGCGGGTGGTGGTGGTGGTGGGTGGGTGGGTGTGGTGGCGGGTGGTGGGTGGTGAGTGGGTGGTGGTGGTGTGAGGTGGTGGGTAGTGATGGTGGGTGGGTGGGTGACGGGGCGGGTGGTGGGTGGTGGTGGTGGCGGGTGGTGGTGGTGGTGGGTGGGTGGGTGGTGGCAGGTGGGTGGTGGTGGTGGTGGCGGGTAGGTGGCGGGTGGTAGGTGGGTGGGTGACGGTGGCGGGTGGTAGGTGGTGGTGAGTGGTGGTGGCAGGTGGGTGGCGGGTGGGTGGGGAGTGATGGGGGTGGTGGGAGTGGTGGCTGGTGGGTGGTGGTGCCAAGTGGGTGGTGGTGGTGGTGGTGGGTGGCTGGTGGTGGCAGGTGGGTGGTGAGTGGTGGCGGCAAATAGGTGGCGGGTGGTGGTTATAGCGATCCCGATTTCCCCTTTTCTTTATTTGTCGTATCCGGACTCGGTTCCATGGAGTTGGTTGTTGTTTATACCTCGTTTGCATCCTTCACTCTTTGCATTTGAGCCTTGGGTTGTGTTGGGAAGGTTTGGAACAGGTTGATTGAGCTTAGAGACCAAAAACAGTTACCCAGATTTTGGCCTCTCCGCTCGAGCGGGGGTTTGGACGCTCGAGCGGGGAAAACAACCATCCAGTATTTCCTGTGCAGTGTTGGACGCTCGAGCGGGGGATTGGCCGCTCGAGCGGGAGTTTCTGAGTGAAGCTCGAGCGGGGACCTGTCTACAAAAGTTCTGGGAGTGTGCATCCGCCGCTCGAGAGGGGAAAACAACCATCCAGTATTTCATGTGCATAGTACGATGCGTATTAATGTGTGGTTCGTATGTTATTAGTAGATGATGTGTAGAAGGGGATTAATCTTAGGGGATCCTTGGCGGATACCTTGGTAAGGCTATAATATGGTTACCAATGGAAGTGTGGCTTGAAGTTTGAAATTTGGTTTGAGGTTTGGTAAAGCTAGGTCACTTTGGCATAAGTGTCCGTCGTTCAGTTTGGATAGTGGTAATACGAGTAAGGGGGTTAAAGTGTGTGGAGTAAGTGTGGCATACTGTTAGAGTCATTTCGACTTATTCAGTCTTGTCTGTGTGGTATAAGGCGTGGGGTGTATAAAGTTATCCTTTATGTTGCTGCGTTGTTGGGAACTTCAAACGTTTAGGAGTCCCTATTGTGGTAGTACTTTTTGGGAATTGCGTCATTACTGTGAGTATGGCTAGTTTTGTGAGTGATTACGTTGCGATTCACTTGAGGGAAATTGAGTACTCTTTGTGAACTAAAATGATTTTGAATGGAAATGTGGGTTTGCGATCCTTACTTTCAGAAAATAATTTGAGGAAAATCTCTGAGTTCGGCTGTGGCCAGTTGTGTGTCTGGGGCAAGACCTTGAATTTTTTTTTTTTTTTTTTTTTTTTTTTTTGGGTATTAATGTGCTGTAATGTGGTTCCTTATCCTTGCTTAGTCTTGCGTTCCTGTTTTGTGGAAGTCGGCCAGAAACTTCGTGTACAAACGTTTCTCATGTTTCCTGTGTTGGGGTGGTGAGTACTAAATACTGATGTAAGTACTGTCGGTAGTCGAGACCTTGATGGAGGTCTCGTAATTTCTTGTAGTGGTTGCATGTGGCTTACTATTATCATTGTCATCGGGTCTTGGGGAAACGGGACCCTTCCATTAACAGAGGTGTTGTGGGAACATAACAGGGTTGGGAAGACCACTTGGGTGAGTAAATTTCAGATCCGAGAGAAATATCCTGATCTATTTGTGGATGCTTGAGCATGTGTTGTACATTGTTGAACTTTAAGAGCATTGAATGTGTCTGAAGTTGAAAAACATTGAATATATTTTTTTTGGTTCACGGAAGTACTTTGAAACTTGCCATGAAAGGAAAGTTTAATGTAACATTGCATATGTTGAATGTATTATAGAACTGGAGAATATATCATGAACATTGACTATGATATGAACTTGTGAACCATATATTTTGGGAATTCTTAGATTTGAAGAAATACATGTTATAGCAGATGTTGTATATTGCTTCTTGAATAGAGATAAAGTGACCAGTGATGGGTCAGGTTGTGGAACATTGAATTGTAATATTGTTGAGAAATTTCAACGGGAAGTCTTTGGCAAACAAAATAGTAGGTGGTCAAGTGTTTTGAGTAACACCGTGCTTATGAAAAATGTTTACAAAAAACTTTTAAACTTCACATGAAAGTGCAAGATTTATTTCGGAATACTAACATTGAAAATTTAAACATCTTTGAGAAATGTCTCATGAACCAGAAAATGATTTTCTTTTACCTATGCAAACGATTTACTTTGGTCGTGTTGTTGGGAATTATGCATGTTGAGTAGTGACTTAGCTTGGGGTGCTAGTCGGTTGTTGGTGAATTGTTTCGGGGAAGGTTTGGTTTTGTTGAGGCCTTCGTGCCTATAGGGTTGTCGTTTAGAACGTGTTCCCTTGGTTAGTCTCTTCCTTGGTAAGAATAAATTGAAGGTTTGTTGTGAGAGTAATTTCTTTCCTTTGGGCTCGGGTGTTGAGTGCTCTGTGATCCATTGGCCTTGTGTTTTGGCATTTCCATAATTTTGGGGACGAAATTCTTTAAGGGGAGGAGGTTATAGCGATCCCGGTTTCCCCTTTTCTTTATTTGTCGTATCCGGACTCGGTTCCGTGGAGTTGGTTGTTGTTTATACCTCGTTTGCATCCTTTACTCTTTGCATTTGAGCCTTGGGTTGTGTTGGGAAGGTTTGGAACAGGTTGACTGAGCTTAGAGACCAAAAATAGTTACCCAGATTTTGGCCTCTCCGCCGGCGGGTTTGGGCCGGCGGCAAAAACAACCATCCAAGATTTCTGTGCGGTGTTGGGCGCCGGCGAGGATTGGCCGGCGAGAGTTTGTGAGTGCCGCTCGAGCGGGGACCTGCCTACAAAAGTTCTGGGAGTGTGCATCCGTCGCTCGAGTAGGGGATTGGCCGCTCGAGCGGGAGTCTGTGAGTGGCGCTCGAGCGGGGGTTTCCACGCTTGAGCGGGGCGACTGGTATAAGTTCCCGAGATTTAGCTTTTTGGCTCACTTTTTCACACCCGTTTCTCTCTCTTACTTTTCCAAAAAGCCATTTGAGAGCTTTTCTCTCTAAAACCATAACTTCTCTCTAAGTATTGATCTAGCTAGGGTGTTTTCCTCACCTTTGGTCTTTACAAAAGTTGGGTTGATCGTCGAGGGCTTTACTTTGATCCGAAAATTTCAAGTTCTGGATCACGTTGAGTTTCGTCATCTTGTTTCCTTGAGCTCCGAATTTGAGGTAGGGATTCCTACTCACTATTATGGTCTTTGACATAGATTATTGGTAGTTTTAATAAAGTGTTGAAGTTGGTTGATTTTGGGACTCAAGGTTTCAAAATGGTATAAAAGTGGGTTTGTTATTTTGATTCTTAAATATGTACTTTGGGTCTCAAAATGATGATTTGGGTGTTGGTTTTTGATATTTGAACCTATGGTTAATATTGAGAGTTGGGGGAGAAAGCCCTAATTTGTGTATTTATTAATTGGTATAATTAAGTTTGAGAAAGTTATGGATTTGTGAAATTGAAGTGAATATAATGAAATTGGCTCATTATTGGATGGACTAGTGGAGTTGAATTTATTTATCGCTCACTTTTGAAATGTTGATAATTTTACCTGTTGGAGCTTTTATTATCTGTTTAGAAATAATTGCTTGGGCTACCGTTGGAGGGTAGTTTTGATTGTTGTAGACAATGCATGAGGATTAGGCAAACTGAAACTAATCGATTGGACGTGTCATAGAGTATGACTGTTGAATGAATATATTAACTTTATGTATTAATTGATTATGTATACTACCAATGTGTATATATATATGTTGTTTTGTGTGGGCGGTTTATTGGAAGAAAGGGGCTGGACCTCTAAACCAAACGGTTTCTTGGAAGAAAGGGGCTGGACCTCTAAACCGAACGGTTTATTGGAAGAAAGGGGCTGGACCTCTAAACCGGAAATTGATACAGCTCATATGCTTATCTATTGAAGTGTTGATACAGCTCATACGCTTATCTATTGAAGTGTTGATACAGCTCATTTGCTTATCTATTGAAGTGTTGATACAGCTCATATGTTTATCTATTGAATTGTTGATACAGCTCATATGCTTATCTATGGAATTGTTGATATAGCTCATATGCTTATCTGTTGATTTGTTGGTATAGCTCATACGCATATTTAATGGGAAATGTTTAACATAAGTTACTGTCTCATCTAAGTTGTTGGCTAGGTTCTGAGCCGTAGTTGAATTGTGAATTGGATAAGAAATGGAAAATGAAATGACACACGAATACAGTGGTCATGTAATGAAAATGGTGTATGAATTGGTTTATGTGAGTTAAACACTTATAAATTGCTAAAGTCTTAGTTATTGCTCATATTGTGTTTAGCATATCTCTACTGGGCGTTGGCTCACCCAATATGGGACATCATTTTCAGGTGCAGGTAGCATGCCACCTCCAAGGACATAGCTTGGACGGAGATGAGAGTTGAAGACTCTCTTTGGTTCTTTTGTTTGTTTTACATGTATACCAAGCATTGGGCTTTCCTTGTATAGAGTTAGTACTCTTTTTTTTGTAACAAAGTGTTGACTTGGAAAGCTGTAAGCCCTTACGGCATTTGCTTTTGTTGTTAACATGTAATACTGTTGTAAGGACTACTCTGAGGAATGGAAATGTGTTGATTTCTCTTATATCATTTCAGGTCTAGAATGATGGGTTTTGTGTATTATTTTGAGGGCGTGACAACTTGGTATCAGAGCGTACCGGGTTCGAATACTTTGGGTACGTGGGAAGTGATTAGTATCACAATTGGTTTGTCTCGCTTGGTTAGAGACTTAGATGTAGTGTTATGTGATTATGTGATAACATGTTTATGTGACTACTTGGGTATGGGATTTAATTTCTAGGATGTTGATTGGATCCTTGGGTTTCTGGAAGTCTTGTTGGAAGAGCACTTTATCAATGCTGTTTCTAACCGAAACTCTAGTAACGCCTTGGGACTATCATCATCTGGAAATGAAATTCGTAAGTGCTTATGTGTTTATGTGCTTACGTGGAATGAATTACAGCTGTCCATCGTATTAGGACTCTAGTGAAATAGTTTCGGCACCTTTGTTGTTGTGCTAATACCTTTGTTGCTTTTACTAGGATGCCTAGACGAGGGAGTTTTGATTTCCCTCCTTCCACACGGGAAGGGTTGCGGAAACAGTTTGTGGAGTTACGCCAAGGTACTACACCTTTGGTGCAGTTTGAAGCATGGTTCACGAATCTGTCAAGGTTTGCCCCGGAAGTGGTGGAGACGGAGGAATTACGTTGTTCAGAGTTTGAGAGTAGGTTGTGTGATAGCATCCGGGAAAGGATCGCGGGGTCTTGGCATAGGAGTTCTGATGTCTTTGGTTAGGGCTGCGACTCATGTTGAAGCAGCGGTGCTAGCTATGGGACAAAATAGAGAAGAGCCTATGGTGATGGGTGTTAGCCGGGTTAGGGAGGAAGCCATTGCGGAGACTCCTGCGGTTTATAGGTACTCTAGGCCTGGTAAGAGGTGGAGGCGAAAATATGCTCAGTCCCAGGTTAAGTCCTTTTCTTCATCAAGGATTTCGGACTCTTTTGTTGGGAGGTCCAGAGAGGTTCGGGCATCAAACCAGCCTCAAAATAGGGAGATAGGGAGTTTGTTAGTTGTTTCAAATGTGGTCAGCTGGGCCACAAGTATTCGGTTTGCCCATAGAGGAAGAGGACAGGGTTGGCAGTCCGATCAGTAGTTGCACCACCCGAATCTTTTAGCCGGCCAGGTTTTGGGCCGATTGAATGCCCAGTGGGGGAGCAACTGTTAGGGCCTCTATCAGCTCAGGCTTTGAACCAGCCTCATGCTAGGGAGCCGCTTACTTGTTGGGTGTGTAATCAGCCGGGTCATTTCAGCCGTTTCTGTACTCAGCCAGGGGCTACTTTGGGGGTTTTACAACCTAGTCGGGTCCAGCCTTATTTGACTGGACAGGGGCAGTACCGTTTTGGGGAACAAACAGGCCAGATTTCGAGGGCCTCGGGAGAGTCGAGTTCCCAAGCCCCGGTTGGGGAAGTCCGCAGTTGTTCCAGGTGTGGCCGGCTGGGGCACATCAGTAGTTCTTGTCCGGGGTTCGTAAGCTCGTAGGTTATCTTGGGTTGGAGATGACCAACTTTCGCGGTCCAGCGAGGGACGGTAGTGGTGGTAATACCGATAGGGTGGTTTTGTTTTGACTAATCCGTTTTGTAATCGGTGAATTATCGTTTTGTAATCATTGGATTCTGTTGTGTAACCAATGTATTTTGGAAATGTTGGAACATCAAGGTTGTTTGTTCCTAGATATATATATGTTTATATAGCTATGTGTGCCAGCGCTTATCTATTTTTCTGAAATGGGCAGATTAGAGCATGTAGTGACTCTAAAAGTTTTATTGACGTAATAGGTTGTTGTGAGACCATAAAATTCTTGGTAATAATGCATTCATATGCCTGTGATATAGTTTGGGGAAAAATGAGGGTTGATGAGCCATGTTTTCAAATTTGAAAGGATTACTGAGGGATGCGTATCTCGATCAGGATTACTAGAAGGCGAGAACAGTATACTTACCGGGTGTTCAAATTTCATTAGTGTCATCTAATCGATCTTATGTACGTGAAAGTGATGTTGACCTACTGTCATGGGAACTTCTCGAGGGAATGGGAAGTGTGCGATTAATACTAGGTGTAGTATGTATTTAACATGGTATCTTACGAGGGTATAGCGCATAATCTTGTTAGGATTAGACTTGTACCTTCGTGGTAGGTAGCATGGCCGAATTGGCATATGTATTGGTCGGTTGTTTCGATTGAGGGAGTGTTAGTCCCTATATGAGGGTATAGTTGTTGGCATCGGGGAGTGATGTGTCGTAAGCAGCTGGTGCTATATCTCGAGTAGTAGTATGTGGATGGTTCCTAAGTTTTGGGCTCCTTTATTACGGTCGAATGTGATAGGTTTGTACTTTAACACTAGTTAGGTCGGGAGATGCTATCGTAAGGGTTGATTGGGTGTACAGCCTGTAGTTAGGGTGTGACCCGTGGATGGAGTCCTGATGGTATGGTGTTTGCGGATAGAGATGTGGGTTAAATAGTGAGGAGGTGAGACCTTACTCTCTTTTGGATAGTTAGGATGGTGAGTCTTTGAAAGCCTTGTTGGCGTCATGCTTTGGTGTCGGGGTTTGGTGCAAGGCAGTTGTTCGGTTGTGGTAATGGCGGATGGTTGGGCACGTAGACCTAGTGTCTTGGTTGTACTCTCGGAATGAGTGACAAATAGAATGAGGAATAAAGTGTGGACCCTATAGGTCATTGTCGGATGAAGATGTTGTGATTGATTGTGTTCGGTACGAACGGTTGATGGGTAATGTTAAATGTTGTGCCGTAGCAAACCCTGTCAGTTAACTCAGTACGAGGGAAGGGGTAAGCAAATTCTGTTACTTCAAGTTCAATCGAGGTGGTGGGTGAAATCTCTAAGTGAAGAAGTTTTGCATAGTACGATGCGTATTAATGTGTGGTTCGTATGTTATTAGTAGATGATGTGTAGAAGGGGATTAATCTTAGGGGATCCTTGGCGGATACCTTGGTAAGGCTATAATATGGTTACCGATGGAAGTGTGGCTTGAAGTTTGAAATTTGGTTTGAGGTTTGGTAAAGCTAGGTCACTTTGGCATAAGTGTCCGTCGTTTAGTTTGGATAGTGGTAATACGAGTAAGGGGGTGAAATTGTGTGGAGTAAGTGTGGCATATTGTTAGAGTCATTTCGACTTATTCAGTCTTGTCTATGTGGTGTAAGGCGTGGGGTGTATAAAGTTATCCTTTATGTTGCTAGGTTGTTGGGAACTTCAAACGTTTAGGAGTCCCTATTGTGGTAGTACTTTTTGGGAGTTGCGTCATTACTGTGAGTATGGCTAGTTTTGTGAGTGATTACGTTGCGATTCACTAGAGGGAAATTGAGTACTCTTTGTGAACTAAAATGATTTTGAATGGAAATGTGGGTTTGCGATCCTTACTTTCGGAAAATAATTTGAGGAAAATCTCTGAGTTCGGTTGTGGCTAGTTATAAGTGGCCAGTTGTGTGTCTGGGGCAAGACCTTGAATTTTTTTTTTTTTTTTTTTTTTTTTTTTTTTTTTTTTTGGGTATTAATGTGCTGTAATGTGGTTCCTTACCCTTGCTTAGTCTTGCGTTCCTGTTTTGTGGAAGTCGACTGGAAACTTCGTGTACAAACGTTTCTCATGTTTCCCGTGTTGGGGTGGTGAGTACTAAATACTGATGTAAGTACTGTCGGTAGTCGAGACGCAGTGGAGGTCTCAGAACACTGTAGTGGTTGTGTGTGGCTTACTATTATCATTTTCATCGCGTCTTGGGGAAATGGGACCCTTTCATTAATAGACGTGTTGTGGGAACATAACGGGGTTGGGAAGACCACTTGGGTGAGTAAATTTCAGATCCGAGAGAAATATCCAGATCTATTTGTGGATGCTTGAGCATGTGTTGTACATTGTTGAACTTTAAGAGCATTGAATGTGTCTGAAGTTGAAAAACATTGCATATATTTTTTTTGGTTCACGGAAGTACTTTGAAACTTGCCATGAAAGGAAAGTTTAATGTAACATTGCATATGTTGAATGTATTATAGAACTGGAGAATATATCATGAACATTGACTATGATATGAACTTGTGAACCATATATTTTGGGAATTCTTAGATTTGAAGAAATACATGTTATAGCAGATGTTGTAAATTGCTTCTTGAATAGAGATAAAGTGACCAGTGATGGGTCAGGTTGTTGAACATTGAATTGTAATATTGTTGAGAAATTTCAATGGGAAGTCTTTGGCAAACAAAATAGTAGGTGGTCAAGTGTTTTGAGTAACACCGTGCTTATGAAAAATGTTTACAAAAAACTTTTAAACTTCGCATGAAAGTGCAAGATTTATTTCGGAATACTAACATTGAAAATTTAAACATCTTTGAGAAATGTCTCATGAACCAGAAAATGATTTTCTTTTACCTATGCAAACGATTTACTTTGGTCGTGTTGTTGGGAATTATGCATGTTGAGTAGTGACTCAGCTTGGGGTGCTAGTCGGTTGTTGGTGAATTGTTTCGGGGAAGGTTTGGTTTTGTTGAGGCCTTCGTGCCTATAGGGTTGTCGTTTAGAACGTGTTCCCTTGGTTAGTGTCTGCCTTAGTAAGAATAAATTGAAGGTTTGTTGTGAGAGTAATTTCTTTCCTTGGTGCTCGGGTGTTGAGTGCTCTGTGATCCATTGGCCTTGTGTCTTGGCGTTTCCATAATTTCGGGGACGAAATTCTTTAAGGGGGGGAGGTTGTAGCGATCCCGGTTTCCCCTTTTCTTTATTTGTCGTATCCGGACTCGGTTCCATGAAGTTGGTTGTTGTTTATACCTCGTTTGCATCCTTTACTCTTTGCATTTGAGCCTTGGGTTGTGTTGGGAAAGTTTGGAATAGGTTGATTGAGCTTAGAGACCAAAAACAGTTACCCAGATTTTGGCCTCTCCGCCGGCGGGGTTTGACGCCGGCGGAAAACAACCATCCAAGATTTCTGTTGATGTTGGGCTCGGCGAGGATTGGCGCTCGGCGGGAGTTTGTGAAGTGCCGCTTCGGCGAGGAGTTGGGCGCCGGCGGGACCTGTCTGCAAAAGTTCTGGGAGTGTGCATCCGCCGCTCGGCGGATTAGCGCCGGCGGGAGTTCTGAGTGGCACTCGAGCGGGGGTTTCCACGCTCGAGTGGGGCGACTGGTATAAGGTCCCGAGATTCAACTTTTTGGCTCACTTTTTCACACCCGTTTCTCTCTCTTACTTTTCCAAAAAGCCATTTGAGAGCTTTTCTCTCTAAAACCATAACTTCTCTCTAAGTATTGATCTAGCTAGGGTGTTTTCCTCACCTTTGGTCTTTACAAAAGTTGGGTTGATCGTCGAGGGCTTTACTTTGATCCGAAAATTTCAAGTTTTGGAGCACGTTGAGTTTCGTCATCTTCTTTCCTTGAGCTCCGAATTTGAGGGAGGGATTCCTACTCACTATTATGGTCTTTGACATAGATTATTGGTAGTTTTGATAAAGTGTTGAAGTTGGTTGATTTTGGGACTTAGGGTTTCAAAATGGTATAAAAGAGGGTTTGTTATTTTGATTCTTAAACATGTACTTTGGGTCTCAAAATGATGATTTGAGTGTTGGTTTTTGATATTTGAACCTATGGTTAATATTGAGAGTTGGGGGAGAAAGCCCTAATTTGTGTATTTATTAATTGGTATAATTAAGTTTGGGAAAGTTATGGATTTGTGAAATTGAAGTGAATATAATGAAATTGGCTCATTATTGGATGGACTAGTGGAGTTGAATTTATTTATCGCTCACTTTTGAAATGTTGATAATTTTGCCTGTTGGAGCTTTTATTATCTGTTTAGAAATAATTGCTTGGGCTACCGGTGGAGGATAGTTTTGATTGTTGTAGACAGTGCATGAGGATTAGGCAAACTGAAACTAATCGAATGGACGTGACATAGAGTATGACTGTTGAATGAATACATTAACTCTATGTATTGATTGATTATGTATACTACCAATGTGTATATATATATGTTGTTTTGTGTGGGCGGTTTATTGGAAGAAAGGGGCTGGATCTCTAAACCAAACGGTTTATTGGAAGAAAGGGGCTGGACCTCTAAACCGAACGGTTTATTGGAAGAAAGGGGCTGGACCTCTAAACCGGAAATTGATATAGCTTATATGCTTATCTATTGAAGTGTTGATACAGCTCATATGCTTATCTATTGAAGTGTTGATACAGCTCATATGCTTATCTGTGGAATTGTTAATATAGCTCATATGCTTATCTGTAGATTTGTTGGTATAGCTCATATGCATATTTAATGGGAAATGGGAAATGTTTAACATAAGTTACTGTCTCATCTAAGTTGCTGGCTAGGTTCTGAGCTGTAGTTGAATTGTGAATTGGATAAGAAATGGAAAATGAAATACCACACGAATACAGTGGTCATGTAATAGAAGTGGTGTATGAATTGGTTTATGTGATTTAAACACTTATCAATTGCTAAAGTCTTAGTTATTGCTCATATTGTGTTTAGCATATCTCTACTGGGCGTTGGCTCACCCTGTATGGGACATCATTTTCAGGTGCAGGTAGCATGCCACCTCCAAGGACATAGCTTGGACGGAGATTAGAGTTGAAGACTCTCTTTGGTTCTTTTGTTTGTTTCACATGTATACCAAGCGTTGGGCTTTCCTTGTATAGTGTTAGTACTCTTTTTTTTTTTAACCAAGTGTTGACTTGGAAAGCTGTAAGCCCTTACGACATTTGCTTTTGTTGTTAACATGTAATACTGTTGTAAGAACTACTCTGAGGAATGGAAATGTGTTGATTTCTCTTATACCATTGCATGTCTAGAATGATGGGTTTTGTGTATTATTTTTAGGGCGTGACGGTGGACAGTAGTGGCGGGTGGTGGCGGGTGGATGACAGGTAGGTGGTGGATGGTGGTGGTGGTGGCGGCGAGGGGTGGGTGTTGGTGAGTGGGTGGCAAGTGGGTGGTGGCTAGTGGGTGGCTAGTGGGTGGTGGGTGGTGGGTGGTGGTGGCAGGTGGTGGTGAGGGGTGGGGCTGGGTGATGGGTAGTGGTGGCGGAAGACGGTGGTGGAAAATGGTTGCGGGTGGTGGCTAGTGTTGGGTGGTAAAAAAAAAAAAAAAACTCAAAACTCAAAACGGAAACACATTTTTTGTGTTTTTATTTTTTGGCCAAATTTATAAACTGAGACCACTGATTTATAAATCAAAAATTTTACCAAACAAGTTTTTATTTGAGTTTTTAAAATTTTTGCAAATATAAACAGAAAACAGAAAACGTAAGTGTTACCAAACGACACCTTAGAATCTGATTTCTCTCTTTCTTGAAACAAAAGGAAAATCACTGGAGCAGATTGAGGCATTGTTTCAGAGTGAACATGAGCGGCAAGGGAGTGGAGTGGAGCTTAGAGATGTTGGCGACTTGTGCGAGAAGAGTGACCCTCTCCAGGGATCGTTTCTGACCCAATTCGAGTAAGTTCTTATGGTTATTGTATCAATGTGAGTACACAAATGGATGTCATGTTCTAAGTTGTATAAATCAATAATTTCCCAGTTTCAAGCGTACAGGAATTCTGAGAATTATAGCTAGCACATGTAGGAATTGCTTTTTGTGTGTGTGTGTGTGTGTAAACTTGTGTCAGAAAATTAAGTGTATATCTATTCATATGGGAGAATGAGTTTCATTTAATAATTTTTTTTTTTTTAAAAAAAGGAGAGAATCGGAATCAATGGCATGGTTGTGTTTTTGTTTCATGTATTTTCTGTTTTCATACCCTGCAATAAAGATGCACAAGCATGGAGGAAAAGTGATAAAACAATGTCCACATTAAATTCCTTTCTCTGTTACTGGTTGAAATCCAGCTTTATCATTAAACCTTTTGTTTATAGTTTAATTCTGTTTTATTTGTGCTAACTTGTTTGAGACCCCCAAGGGTCAACAAAACAAAGCAAAGAATTGAAATTTTTCTTAATTTGCCAATTTGAGTGCTATTATGTATTCCCTGTACACATCAAAAGTAGGAGTTATTGACTATCTAAGAAAAGCTAAGGTTTGGGAACAATCAAATGTATACAATTTTACTTCCAACATACTGAAAAACTGTTTCCATATTTTTAATGTGCAGGAAAGAAGAATTCAAGATTAATGGAGAAACAAAATAGGGGAAATATCAAAAAAATGAAAAGATCATAAAATAATTTACAATTCATGAAAGTACAAATGACGCATGCAGTAATTTGTGTTAAAAAATGTCATACTTTGTGTATAACGATTAGCAGTAAACTTGAGAAATCTAACCATATTTATAACATCTATAAATACCCACAAATCTAAAATTCATGTATTGACTAATTCATAAAAACATGGTACTTAAAAACAAACACAAAAAGCAATTTTAAAAGCAAACCCAAAAAAAAAAAAAAAAAAAATAGAGAGAGAAGAGGAAAGGAAAGAAAACAAACACAAAAATCGTAAATTATATACACACACACACAAAAAAACATGAAATTGCTTTAAATCAATCACATACTTAAACAAATTCTACAAAACATGCTTTCAGAGCATATATAATCAGAGCATATAATCAAAGCTTTCAATAGAATTTATATGCTTTCAGCTTTGATTCTACTTAAAAAAAACATGCTTTCAGCTTTGCTTTGAAAAACAGCTGTGAGCATATAATCACATACGGCTTTCAATATAATAATAAGTATGTGATTATATGCTCTGATTATTCAAAGCTGTTTTTTTTTTTTTTTTTTTTTGCTTTGAATTTCTAACATGTAAATCAACAGCAGAACCAATGTTCAATTGCTTCGAATTAAGAGTATACCCATATTCAATTGCCGCCTTAGAGCAAATAAGAGCAGAACCAATGTAGCAAGACATACCCATTTTCAAATCAAACCACAAGCATACAAACTTATGTATATAATAACACAACCAAAAATATGTATATACACAATGAATTGAAGTACCAACCACAAAGAACAGATACAACCACAAAGAATAGACACAGCAGAGAGAGAGGAAGAAATTGCGATGCCCAAAAGAAAATTATCTGAACCAAAGCATCACCTACTATTTTCAATGGAGGTTCAGATGATGCTTTGATGATGATAAACAAAAACATTAATTTAAACCATTGTAGACCTTAATTCCACCAACAAACAACAATTGGCTAACCGAGAGAGGTACCGGAGCGGGTTCGAAGCAGAGAAAGAAAGAGAAGACGACGGCGTCAAACAGAGAAAGAATCTGTGGTGGTGGTGAAGTTGGTCGTGGAACAGAGGAGCTAACTCGGTGACCCAGTTCTCAATCGGAACCCTATCTTGCGAGCAGCGAACACTGAGAGAGAAGGGGGGAGAGGGGGAGAGAGTTCTCAATCTGAAACCCTACCTTGGGCGCAGCAAGCACTGAGAGAGAAGGAGAGAGAGGGGGGAGGCAGAAATCGAGACCGGGTTGGAGAGGGAGGGTAGGAAATAAGAATAGAGAGGGAGAGAGAGAGAGAGATAAAGAGGGAATGGGGGAGGAGATGTGGGTAGGTGGGAGAGGGAGAGAGCACATAGGGTTTGGGCGGGAATAAATATCATCCGAACCATTGCTCTTTATCAAAATTGATCTGAGTCTTTGAGCCTAAATGTATCTCACATACATTTTATACATTTTCAAAAATCTTCCTTCCTTATTATATAGATTTAATTTAATTGATAATGCTTAATAACTGGATTGAAAATTAAGTGCCAAAATAATTTATTAATTATGCTAGGGTGCTCGAAAATGAGCTCCCCCGAATCCCCTTAATTTTGTTTTGTTTTGTTTTTTTTTTTTTTTGTTTTTTTTTTCAGAAGCAAAGAAGGAGGAGGAGGAGAGGAACTGGAGGGGGCCATAATCACAGGGGAGGAGGAGGCGGAGGCGGGGCTGGGCAGAGGTGGGGCTGGGCTCGACGGCGATCGGGTTGGGCTTCGATGACGATGACAGCAGGGGACGACGACGACGGGGACCTCTCTTCTCTCTCTCTCTCTCTCTCTCTCTCTCTCTCTCTCTCTCTTTCTCTCCCTCTCCCTCTTCCTCTCTGCGATTGAACATGGAAGAAAGACGAAGAAAAAAATAATAATAATAATGCCCAAAACGACGTCGTTTTGGGCATTAGGGGGATTTAGGGGGGGAGATTTTCGAGCTCTCAAACATTATTCTTTCTTAAAATGATGGAGAGATTTGTTTTTAATTTGAAATGATATATTTTGAATAGATCATTTCATTTTTAATTTTTATTAATTTTTTAATAAATATTATTAATTAGATTAAATTAAAATAATGTTAAAAATAAAAGTCAAAGTTTAATACAAGTAACAGAAAAAATAATAAGAAAAAATACAAAAAAAATTTATTACACTTGTCCCCTATTGTACTATAACGTAATGTTTTAACAAAAGAATGCTATCTATCAAAATATTACACACGTAATTGATTAGATTAAATTAACGTAATGTTAAAAATAAAAGTCAAAACTTAATACAAGTAACTGAAAAAGTAATGACAAAAAATACAGAAAAATCTATTACACTTGTCCCCAATTGTAATATAAGGTAATGTTTTAACAAAATAATGCTATATACCAAAAATATTACGCACGTAATTAATTAGATTAAATTAAAATAATGTTAAAATAAAAGTCAAAATTTGATACATAACAAAAAATACAAAAAAAAATTTATTACACTTGTCCCCTATTGTACTATAACGTAATGTTTTAACAAAAGAATGCTATGTACCAAAATATTACACACGTAATTGACTAGATTAAATTAAAATAATGTTAAAATAAATGTCAAAATTTGATACATAACAAACAATATAAAAAAAATTATTACACTTGTCCCCTATTGTACTATAACGCAATGTTTTAACAAAAGAATGCTATCTACCAAAATATTACACACGTAATTGATTATATTAAATTAAAATAATGTTAAAAATAAGGAAAATTTATTTATAAGTCATATTAAGGAGACTTATACTACATGTGGTCCTACTAAAAAATTTATGTTCCCATAAGTCTTATGGGAAGTTTGTTGACACATTTACCCTCAATATTAGTTGTTAATATCATAAATAATAGTAAAACCATATATAGGAAATTGAATGTTACCATAGATCATATCTATATAAACGTAACGTAACGTAACGTGATACCTACATAAATGTAACGTGACATCTGTACGTAACGTGACACCTATGATCTATGGCAACATCCAATTTGCTAAATTGAATGTTGCCATAAATCATATCTACATAAACGTAACGTAACGTGACACCTACATAAACGTAACGTGACACTTATGATATATGGCAACATTCAATTTTCTATATAGGAAATTGATTGCTGCCATAGATCATATTTATATGAAACGTAACGTGATACCAACATAAACCAGCAATATTTTCACATTCAATTTAAAAAAAATAAAAACTCATTAAGTTTGCGAAACGTATTTGTAGACGTCCCCGAACGCGCCCCGGGAGGACGACTCCCGTTCCGGTTCGATATTGGGTCTACTACAGTTCAAAGGACTCAATTTGTCACGGTTCTAAATCTGAACCAAAGAGTCCAACTCCGGCAAATCGTTTTGAGAAAACAGATTTTGAAAAGAAGTGCCAAACATAGACTGCTTTGTCAGATTACAGAGTCGCCACCTAAATATTTTTAAAATGGGAAATTTAGGAAACCCTGACTCAGTGCCGAAGGCCACGTGTCCGTCATCACCAAAGTGGTCTTGGCTCGGGAGCTTGGGTACGATCGGGGAAGGTCAGCTATGAGCACCCCCTTTCGCCCGGTCCGAAGACCGGCCTCTACTAACCGTGATATCTAATTTTGAAAACCTTATATGCTCTTATACCGGTTATTAGTCTAGATTTACTACGTTATGCGCACAGCGAACAAGTATAGACTAGATCGCCTAATTTGGAAATAAACATTGCATATCCGTTTGTTTCGAAAAACGTGTTGATTTTTGCTACTCGTAAGTAGGCTAAAATACGGATTTCAATGAGTTTTTCCAACTCAAGTAATCCAACCTCCACCCACAGGCATTCAAGCAGTTTATAACACATAAGCATTTAGCCGCATGGTAGTCATACTGTTATGTTAACATCCACACGCATGCGATATGCTAAAGCATAAGCACTTACATCGTACTCCGTGCCAAAACAAGAAACTAGTTAGCAAACATGCGTGACCTAGTTTATGTTAAGTGGCTAATGCGTCGCATACAGGGATGTAATCTAGACAGGCTCGGCTACCCTAAGCATGGCACATGGAATGCAGCAACTACCACGTATTCAATTTGGAATTGAAAGTACGATGCAGTTTGCATGATGTACCGAGCCCGATGCATGTAAACAAATGCGTGGATGCACACATGCATTGCATAAGGTATGCTAATCTACCATCATAAGCAGGTAAATAAAAGGGAAGAAAGAAGTGGGGGTTGGAAGACATACACACACTCACCCACACTTATTACAATTGCGCCCTCACTCGGAGGGACCAAAATAATAATACAATCCCAAAATAAATGAATAAATATTACAAATTCTAATTACTGAATAAATAAATGTGAAATAAAAGGGGCCTGACCCTACGCCTCGAGATCTTGTGAATGATGCATGCTCGATGTTCGCCTTGCCTGGGAACCCGTACCACGCCTCTGTTCCCTCTGCTTTTGCTGCCCTGCCTCTCTGGAAAATTGCCCGAGTCCTGGGACACCTTCCACATACCCTGAATATTACCACCGGCTGAAGGGTTGGACCATCGGCTGCAATTGAGATTATCGGCACAAAAAGTGTGCAGTCACCTTGAAGAGTGCAGTCGGCACTAAATTCTGCGAGGCAGTTTGACAGCGTGACAAAGCGAACAGAGCATGGTATGGAATTTTGGGACAAATGTATGCACGGACACACTCCCTATCATGCAATGGACTCAAGAGAGCATGGCCCTCGACCCCCGGGCCACCAATCACGCATTTCAATGCATGATGGCCCAAGAAGCCAAAGTGTGCAACTTTAATGTGGAATGAAATGCACATAAACAAACAAAGAGCTCAACCTCTATCATACTCAATTCAAGAGGTAAAGCATGCATGTCAAATGCAACCTAAGCATGCAATCTAACATGCAATATGAACATGCAAGTATATAAACACGCTAGGCACACAACCTAAGCAACACATACAAAGTAAGAATGCTACAACACATGAGGGAATGGACTTAAACTAGATTAGGCAGCCTCAAACAAGCCTAAAACAGTGGCCATAAGATGAAAATGAGGCGCCTCGAAATGCGTGCACACTTGCACGCAAACCGAGGCGATGGCATATACAATGCAATATGGCTAAAATGCCATATACAATGCAACATGGACTTATACTAACATGAGAGAGCCTCAACCGCACTCACATAAGAGGCCGTGAGATGAAAATGAAGTGCCTCGAAATGCGTGCACGCGGGCACGCAAACCGAGGCAATGGCATAAAGGCATGAAATGGCATGGAAAACGATATGCAAACATGCTAATGGAATTTCAGTACTGAAATGTGGGGGAAAACAGTCCCGAATCATGGCCAAAGTACACCCGATGCACGGAATAGTCCCGAAACATGAATTTTAGCACCCGAAATGGCCTATAGCTATGCCAAATATGCAAGATATGAACATGAAGTATAAAGACAGAAAATAGACAGTCCCAAAACAAGCATGTTCATAGTACAAAGCATGGCAAGACAGCAAGCACAAGTGGGACTAACATGGCATGCAAAAAAATGGCTCCTCAAGGGAGGCAATGAGGCAAGTGATAGATACAATGCTCAAACAGAAAAATGTCCTTCTACAACATTGAATAGGGACCAAAAATATGAACATTTACAATAGATAACAAGTCCCAAGACAGTATGCACACATACTCAAAATGCAATGCAAGATTAAGGCCCACAAAGGGGTATAACATGAAGTACCAAAAGGATGCACCAAACAGCCAAACATCCTTCATGAGACATGTAGAGGGGGTCAAAATAAGACCCTTTTCAGGCCTGTAGAAGACCCAAAAACAGAAGCATGGTAGGCTAACAAAGCATGCAAAAATGGGGGCCAAAGAGGGGGTATAATGGTAAGTACCACATGGAGACCCCCAACAGTGTTGAGCCCTTCTTCAACATTGAAGAAGGGCTCAAAACAAGAAACTTTGTAGTTTACATCGAAGCTCAAAAATACATGCAACTATGGCTTAGATATGAACCAAGAAAATGCTAGTTTGAGGGAAATAGACACTTACCCTTGAATATCAATGAACCAGCAGGTTTTGATCCAAGAAAATGAACTCCTAGCCTCTGCAAATGACCTCCGATGTGCTGGAAATGGAGTGGTGGTGGTGGTGGTGCTAGGTGGTGGTGAAGAAATAGCCCAAGATCAAGGGTGTTTGGAGGTGGAATGAGAGAGATATATTGAGAGATGGAGGGATGTATATGTATATATCAGATATACATATATTTCTCTGGTTTTTTGTTCCAAAGTCTCCAACCCTAATCAAAGGAGGAGAGGGCCTCCTTATATAAGCAAAGTAAAGCCAAGACTTAGTGGCTAAGTCATTCAAAAAGGGTCAAGGGGGGCCAAGGCTTACTCTAGAAGTTTGGACAGCTGGTAAGGCTTCTTGAGGAAGCCAAGACAAGGGGTCAAGGCTTCCCCAAGAAGCCTTGAGCAAAGGGTGCAAAGAAGGAGGCCAAAGGTGGTTAAAGGGTGCAAAATGGGCACATGTATGCACGTGGGTCGAGTTCTGTGCATCCCAGCTGGCACAGCTGGCATGCACCAAGCTTGGGGGGTGCAAAGGGTTCAAACCGGCCAGAAGATTCGATCATTGTCCAAAATAAAGTGTCAGTCGGCACTCTTTTCTTCCGGTCGGCTAAATTGAGTGCCGATGGATGATTCCTTGGTCAAAACATGGCCGGTGGGTATGCAAATCGAAGCCCCGGAAGTTAGCTTTCCAATGGCGCAAACCTTGCATTAAAATTCCTCCTGTGCAAAAAGTTATGCCCTTTTCCGTGAAGTCGCGCAGACTCGATCCAACCGGGATGATCCCCTGCTTCAACCCAACATATCTCTTCCACCCGGACTTGGCTTTGGGAGATTCTTGAGTACAAAGTGAAGCCCTGGAAGTCTTCTTTCCAACGATGGTGGCCTCATAGCTTAACTCCAAGTATGCAATTGAATAAGCCCGATTCAGCGAGGGCCGCTCGACTTTCTTCTACCCGGATTCATGGCGAACTTCTTCTCCAACCTATTTTCTCCCCTCCTCTCCTCTTTTCTTCAACTCCAAACCCTTAAACAAAGTGTTTGGGAAGATTTACCTCTCTTCTTGCCGAAGAAACTGAACCTGTGCCCTGCACATCTCTCAACACCAAGCAAACCATCAGTAATGCCCAAGTCTTGAGGGCGGTCAAAAATGGGGTGTCTACAGTAACGTGACACGTTACGTTACATTTATGTAGATGTCACGTTACGTTTAGGTAGGTGTCACGTTACGTTTATATAGGTGTCGCGTTACGTTACGTTTATGTAGGTGTCACGTTACGTTACGTTTATGTAAGTGTCATGTCACGTTACGTTTATGTAGTATCTTGTAGAATACCTTCCTATCTAAATAGGACTTGAGACTCTATAAGAAATTACACAGGACTTAGCCTAGTATAATTGTCTGAAATGGACTTAAAAATAAGTCTCCCTAAAAATAAAAGTCAAAATTTAATACAAGTAACAGAAAAAATAATATGTGACACGTCACGTTACGTTTATGTAGGTGTCACGTTACGTTACGTTTATGTAGGTGTCACGTCACGTTATGTTTCTGTAATGTCCCATCTGATATGGTCACGTTACGTTACGTTTATGTAAGTGTCACGTTACGTTTCGCAAACTTAATCTATGGTATAGGAAATTGAATGTTACCATAGATCATATCTATATGAATGTGAATTTCAAAATACACGAACAAGTAACATTTTCACATTCAATTTAAAAAATCAAAAACTTAGTAGTAAGTTTGCGAAACGTAACGTGACACGTTACGTTACGTTTATGTAGGTGTCATGTTACGTTTCACAAACTTAATCTATAGTAACATTCAATTTCCTATATATGGTTTTACCATTATTTCTGATATTAACAACCAATATTGAAGGTAAATGTGTTAACAAACTTCACACAGGACTTATGGGAACGTAAATTTTTTCGTAAAATTATATGCAGCATAAGTCTCCCTAATAAGACTTATAAATAATTTTCCCATGTTTTAACAAAAGAATGTTACCTACCAAAAATATTACACACGTAATTGTCAGGGCTAGCTTTGAAATCTTGTAGGTGAAAGAGAATTTTTAATATGAGATCTATAGCGATTCCGGGTTTCTCTTTTCTTTATTGTTGTATCCGGACTTAGGTTCCGTGGAGCTGGTTGTTGAGTATATGTCGTTTGCATCCTTTACTCTTTATATTTGAGTCTTGGGTTGTGTTGGGAAGATTTGGTGTAGGTTGGTTGAACTTAGGAACCAAGTCTAGTTGCCCAGATTTTGGCTTGTCCGCTCGAGCGGGACTTTTGACGCTCGAGCGGGGACCTTTTTGTTTCTTGTCCGCTCGAGCGGGGAATACACCCATCCAGTATTTCTTGAGTAGTGTGGGACGCTCGAGCGGGGGATTGGCCGCTTGAGCGGGAGTTTGTGTGTGCCGCTCGAGCCGGGAGTTGGGCGCTCGACCGGGAGACCTGTCTGCAAAAGTGCTGAAAGTATGCATCCGACGCTCGAGCGGGGTATTGACCGCTCGAGCGGGAGTCTGTGAGTGCCGCTCGAGCGGGGGTTTGAGCGTTCGAGCGGGGAAACTGGTTTAAGGCTCCGTATTTTTGCTTTTCAAATTACTTTTTCACATTCTCTCTCTTACTTTTTCAAAAACACCATTGTTGAGCTTCTTTCTCTAGATCCTTGCCTTCTCTCTAGGGATTGATCTAGTAAGAGTTGTTTCCTCACCTTTGGCCTTTACAAAAAAGTTGTTGATCGTCGAGGGCTATCTTTTGATCCGAGAAATTTGTGATTTGGAGCATTTTCGTTTTCTTCATCTTCTTCGTTGAGTATCAACTTTTGAGGTAGGGATTCCTACTCACTCTTATGGTCTTTGACATAGATTTTTGGTCATTTTGATAAAGTGTTGGAGTTGATTGATTTTGGGACTTAGGGTTTCAAAATGGTATAAAAGAGGGTTTGTTATCTTGATCCTTAAACTTGTATTTTGGGTCTCAAAATGATGATTTGGGTGTTGGTTGTTGATATTTGAACCTATGGGTTAATGTTGGAAAATGGGGTAGAAACCCTAGTTTGTTGTATAAATTAATTGGTATAATTAATTTGGAAAGGTTGTGGATTTATGGAATTGAGTTAGAAATAATGAAATTGACTCATTATAATGTGAGATGGTGGAGTTGGATTTATTAATCACTCACTTTTGAAAACGTCGATGTTTTATCTGTAGAGCTTTTATTATCTATTTAGAAATAATTGCTTGGGCTACCGGTGGAGGGTAGTTTTGATTGTTGTAAACAATGCATGAGGATTAGGCAAACTAAAACTAATCAATTGGTTAAGTCATAGAGTATGACGGATAAAAGAATGCATTAACGTTATGTATTGGTTGAATATGTATATGACCTTTGTGTATATATATATGTTGTGTTGTGTGGGAGGAGATAGGGGATGTACTCCACGGTTTAGGGGAAGATAGGGGATGGACCTCTAAACCGGATGTTGTTTGGAAGAAGATAAGGGATGGACTCCACTGATACAGCTCATATGCTTGTCAGTTAATGAATTGATATAGCTCCTATGCTTATCTATGGAAGTATTGATATAGCTAATATGCTTGTCTGTTGAAGTGTGGATACAACTTGTAGGCTTATCTGTTGAGATGTTGATATAACTTATATGTTTATCAGTTAATGAAATGTTGATATAGCTAGTATGCTTATCTATTATGAAATGAGAAACGTTTAATATGAACTATTAATTCGTTTAGAGTATGTGGCCAGGTTCTGAGCCACGGTTATGAATTGGATATTGGTTATGAAATGCAAAATGAAATGAAACATGGAAATAGTGGTCATGTGATGGAGATGGTGTAAGATTTGATTTATGGGGAATAAACATTTATCAATTGCTAATGTCTTAGTTATTGCTCATACTGTGTTTAGCATATCTCTACTGGGCGTTGGCTCACCCTATACGGGACATTATTTTCAGGTACATGTAGCATGCCACCTCCAAGGACATAGCTTAAATAATGATGAGAGTTGAAGACTCTTTGTGTTTCTTTGTTTGTATTACATGTATGTCAAGCCAAGGGCTTCTTTTGTATTGAGTTAGTACTCTTCTTTTGTGTAACCAAGTGTTGACTTGGAAAGTTGTAAGCCCTTAGGGCATTTCCTCCTGTTGTTAACATGTAATACTGTTGTAAGAACTACTCTGATGGATAGAAATGGTTGGTTTATTTTATATCAACGCATGTCTAGAGTGATGGGTTTTATGTATTATTTTGAGGGCGTTACAACTTGGTATCAGAGCGTACCGGGTTCGAATACTTTGGGTACGTGGGAAGTGATTAGTTTCACAATGGGTTTGTCTCGCTTGGTCAGAGACTTAGATGTAGTGTTACTTGCTGATATGATAACATGCTTATGTGACTATGTGGGTATGGGATTTAATTTCTAGGATGTTGATTGGATCCTTGGGTTTCTGTGAGTCTTGTTGGATAGGCACTTGATCAATGCTGTTTCTAACCGGAACTCTAGTAACGCCTCGGGACTATCATTATCCGGAAATGAAATTCGTAAGTGCTTATGTGTTTATATGCTTATGTGAAGTGAATTACAGTTGTCCATGCATTAGGACGCGAGTGGTTAGTTTGGGCACACTTATGAATGTGCTAACGTCTTCGTTACCTTTAATAGGATGTCAGAACGAGGACGAGGTGGTAGGCGTGGCAGACCTAGGAGGCAGGAAGTGCCCATACCGGATGAAATTCTGGCAGTACAAGAGGGAGTTGGTCAGGCCAACGTGGCAGAGCCAGTAGGTCAGCAGGCTATGGGTGCCTTGGCCAGAGAGATAGCAGAGGCTTTGGGTATTCTCAGAGTTGAGAATCAGGTTGCTGAGGCAGGGCCTTCTTTCTTGAAGAGGGAATTTTTCCGGTCTCACCCGGAGGAGTTTGTTGGGGATCCAAAGGAGCCACTTAAGGTAGATGAGTGGTTGGAACAAATGAGTAAAACGTTCGAGATGCTTGGCATCGAGGACGGAGCACTGAAAGTGACCTTGGTATCCTTCCAGCTAAAGGGAGATGCGGGTCAATGGTGGAAGTACGAGAAGGTTCGTGTTGGTGGGGCATGGAAGGCTTTTGTAGATGCTTTCCAGGAGAGGTTCTTGTCTTCAACTGCTAGGGAGAAGGATTGAATCGCTTTTGTCTAGCGGCAAGTTAAGGTTTGTCAGTGGCCGAATTTGAGGCTACTTTTACTAGCTTGTCCAGGTTTGCACCTGAACTCGTGGCGTCCGAGGAACGCCGTTGCTATGAGTTTGAGCGGAAGTTGAGGCGTGGCCTCAAGCTGAGGGTTGGTGGATCTCTTATTCGAGAGTATAGACATCTGGTGGATGCGGCTGCTCATATGGAGATTATGATGCAGGAGGAGGATGATGAGAAGCAGCAAGGTTCCAAGAGGAGCCAAGAGGGCCAGGGTGATGGCAGGAGACAGAGGGGTTTTAACCCTCAGCAGTCTCAGGGTGGTTTACCTAGATCGACTTTTCTAGTACCGAGTGCAGGCTCCGAGAGAGGTAGTCAGGGAGGCTTGACTTGTTTTGCATGTGGCCAGCTAGGTCACAAGTCTTCGGTTTGCCCACAGAAAAGGAGGGGGTCAGCGAGCAGCTTCTTCTTCAGCTAGACCTCAGGGCCAGAGTCAGAGCAAGGGCCAACCTTTGTCTTGTTATCAGTGTGGACAGCCTGGGCACCTGAAAAGGTTTTGCCCACAGTTGAGTGCCACCAGCGTCACGGTTCTATCTGAGACAGAGTTATCACCACCAGCTTGTGCAGGCCTCGAGGGCCAATCCGGGAGCTTCGTCTTCCCAGTCTGTGCATCAGTCGTATGCTCCTAGAGGTGAGTAGGTGGATCAGGGGCCTCTGCCACAGATGATGTCATCACAGAGGACCTAATCTGGCTCCATCGGTTGTGAGAGGTACCTTTACGTTTTGCAACTCGGTTGCTCAGATTGATTGACACGGTGTGTCTCATTCTTTGTATGTCTGCGGCATTTGCATCTGAACACTCGAACACCTATCACGGATTCTCTGCGCGATGGCGGATATATGTAAATCTGGCGTTTACTTACCATTTCTCACGCATTAGGGTTCGAACACTTTCGAACACCTATCGGATTCTCTGCCTGATGGCGAGATATGTAAATCTGGCGTTTACTTACCATTTCTCACGCATTAGGGTTCGAACACTTTCGAACACCTATACGGATTCTCTGCGATGGCGAGATATGTAAATCTGGCGTTTACTTACCATTTCTCGCGCATTAGGGTTGAACACTCGAACACCTATCACGGATTCTCTGCCGCGATGGCGGATATGTAAATCGGCGTTTACTTACCATTTCTCACGCATTAGGGTTGAACACTCGAACACCTATCTGATTCTCTGCGCGATGGCGGATATGTAAATCTGGCGTTTACTTACCATTTCTCACGCATTAGGGTTGAACACTTTCGAACACCTATCACGGATTCTCTGCGCGATGGCGAGATATGTAAATCTGGCGTTTACTTACCATTTCTCGCATTAGGGTTGAACACTTTCGAACACCTATCACGGATTCTCTGCCTGATGGCGGATATGTAAATCTGGCGTTTACTTACCATTTCTCACGCATTAGGGTTCGAACACTTTCGAACACCTATCTGATTCTCTGCGCGATGGCGAGATATGTAAATCTGGCGTTTACTTACCATTTCTCACGCATTAGGGTTGAACACTTTCGAACACCTATACGGATTCTCTGCGATGGCGGATATGTAAATCTGGCGTTTACTTACCATTTCTCACGCATTGGGGTTGAACACTCGAACACCTATCACGGATTCTCTGCGCGATGGCGGATATGTAAATCTGGCGTTTACTTACCATTTCTCACGCATTAGGGTTCGAACACTTTCGAACACCTATCTGATTCTCTGCACGATGGCGGATATGTAAATCTGGCGTTTACTTACCATTTCTCACGCATTAGGGTTGAACACTTTCGAACACCTATCTGGATTCTCTGCCGCGATGGCGGATATGTAAATCTGGCGTTTACTTACCATTTCTCACGCATTAGGGTTGAACACTCGAACACCTATCGGATTCTCTGCGCGATGGCGAGATATGTAAATCTGGCGTTTACTTACCATTTCTCACGCATTAGGGTTGAACACTTTCGAACACCTATCACGGATTCTCTGCCGCGATGGCGGATATGTAAATCTGGCGTTTACTTACCATTTCTCACGCATTAGGGTTCGAACACTTTCGAACACCTATCACGGATTCTCTGCACGATGGCGGAATATGTAAATCTGGCGTTTACTTACCATTTCTCACGCATTAGGGTTGAACACTTTCGAACACCTATCGGATTCTCTGCCGCGATGGCGAGATATGTAAATCTGGCGTTTACTTACCATTTCTCGCATTAGGGTTGAACACTCGAACACCTATCACGGATTCTCTGCGATGGCGGATATGTAAATCGGCGTTTACTTACCATTTCTCACGCATTAGGGGTTGAACACTCGAACACCTATCTGATTCTCTGCACGATGGCGGATATGTAAATCTGGCGTTTACTTACCATTTCTCACGCATTAGGGTTCGAACACTTTCGAACACCTATCTGATTCTCTGCCGCGATGGCGAGATATGTAAATCTGGCGTTTACTTACCATTTCTCACGCATTAGGGTTCGAACACTTTCGAACACCTATCGGATTCTCTGCGCGATGGCGGATATGTAAATCTGGCGTTTACTTACCATTTCTCGGCGCATTAGGGTTCGAACACTTTCGAACACCTATCACGGATTCTCTGCGCGATGGCGGATATGTAAATCTGGCGTTTACCATTTCTCACGCATTAGGGTTCGAACACTCGAACACCTATCTGATTCTCTGCCGCGATGGCGAGATATGTAAATCTGGCGTTTACTTACCATTTCTCGCGCATTAGGGTTCGAACACTTTCGAACACCTATCTGATTCTCTGCGCGATGGCGGATATGTAAATACTGGCGTTTACTTACCATTTCTCACGCATTAGGGTTGAACACTTTCGAACACCTATCTGATTCTCTGCGCGATGGCGAGATATGTAAATCTGGCGTTTACTTACCATTTCTCACGCATTAGGGTTGAACACTCGAACACCTATCACGGATTCTCTGCCGCGATGGCGGATATGTAAATCTGGCGTTTACTTACCATTTCTCACGCATTAGGGTTCGAACACTTTCGAACACCTATCTGATTCTCTGCGCGATGGCGGATATGTAAATCTGGCGTTTACTTACCATTTCTCACGCATTAGGGTTGAACACTTTCGAACACCTATCTGATTCTCTGCCTGATGGCGGATATGTAAATCTGGCGTTTACTTACCATTTCTCACGCATTAGGGTTCGAACACTTTCGAACACCTATCACGGATTCTCTGCCGCGATGGCGAGATATGTAAATCTGGCGTTTACTTACCATTTCTCACGCATTAGGGTTCGAACACTTTCGAACACCTATCACGGATTCTCTGCGCGATGGCAGATATGTAAATGTGGCATTTCCTTACCATTTCTCAGGCATTAGGGTTCGAACACTCGAACACCTATACGGATTCTCTGCCGCGATGGCGGATATGTAAATCTGGCGTTTACTTACCATTTCTCACGCATTAGGGTTCGAACACTTTCGAACACCTATCACGGATTCTCTGCGATGGCGGATATGTAAATCTGGCGTTTACTTACCATTTCTCACGCATTAGGGTTGAACACTTTCGAACACCTATCTGGATTCTCTGCGATGGCAGATATGTAAATGCGGCGTTTCGTTACCATTTCTCACGCATTAGGGTTCGAACACTCGAACACCTGTACGGATTCTCCTGCACAGTGGCAGATATGTAAATACGGCGTTTACTTACCATTTCTCACGCATTAGGGTTCGAAGACTCGAACACCTATAAGGATTCTCCTGCACAGTGGCAGATATGTAAATGTGGCATTTCCTTACCATTTCTCAGGCATTAGGGTTCGAACACTCGAACACCTATACGGATTCTCCTGCGATGGCGGATATGTAAATCTGGCGTTTACTTACCATTTCTCACGCATTAGGGTTGAACACTTTCGAACACCTATCACGGATTCTCTGCGATGGCGGATATGTAAATCTGGCGTTTACTTACCATTTCTCACGCATTAGGGTTGAACACTTTCGAACACCTATCTGATTCTCTGCCTGATGGCGAGATATGTAAATCTGGCGTTTACTTACCATTTCTCGCGCATTAGGTTCGAACACTCGAACACCTATCTGATTCTCTGCGATGGCGGATATGTAAATCTGGCGTTTACTTACCATTTCTCGCGCATTAGGGTTGAACACTTTCGAACACCTATCTGGATTCTCTGCGATGGCGAGATATGTAAATCTGGCGTTTACTTACCATTTCTCACGCATTAGGGTTGAACACTTTCGAACACCTATCTGATTCTCTGCCGCGATGGCGAGATATGTAAATCTGGCGTTTACTTACCATTTCTCACGCGCATTAGGGTTGAACACTCGAACACCTATCACGGATTCTCTGCGATGGCGGATATGTAAATCTGGCGTTTACTTACCATTTCTCACGCATTAGGGTTGAACACTTTCGAACACCTATCGGATTCTCTGCCGATGATGGCGAGATATGTAAATCTGGCGTTTACTTACCATTTCTCACGCATTAGGGTTGAACACTCGAACACCTATCTGATTCTCTGCGATGGCGGATATGTAAATCTGGCGTTTACTTACCATTTCTCACGCATTAGGGTTCGAACACTCGAACACCTATCACGGATTCTCTGCGATGGCGAGATATGTAAATCTGGCGTTTACTTACCATTTCTCACGCATTAGGGTTCGAACACTTTCGAACACCTATCACGGATTCTCTGCGATGGCGGATATGTAAATCTGGCGTTTACTTACCATTTCTCACGCATTAGGGTTCGAACACTTTCGAACACCTATCTGATTCTCTGCACGATGGCGAGATATGTAAATCTGGCGTTTACTTACCATTTCTCACGCGCATTAGGGTTGAACACTCGAACACCTATCACGGATTCTCTGCGCGATGGCGGATATGTAAATCTGGCGTTTACTTACCATTTCTCACGCATTAGGGTTCGAACACTTTCGAACACCTATCGGATTCTCTGCGCGATGGCGGATATGTAAATCTGGCGTTTACTTACCATTTCTCGCATTGGGGTTGAACACTTTCGAACACCTATCTGATTCTCTGCGCGATGGCGGATATGTAAATCTGGCGTTTACTTACCATTTCTCACGCATTAGGGTTGAACACTCGAACACCTATCACGGATTCTCTGCGATGGCGAGATATGTAAATCTGGCGTTTACTTACCATTTCTCACGCATTAGGGTTGAACACTTTCGAACACCTATCGGATTCTCTGCCGCGATGGCGGAATATGTAAATCTGGCGTTTACTTACCATTTCTCACGCATTAGGGTTCGAACACTCGAACACCTATCTGATTCTCTGCGCGATGGCGAGATATGTAAATCTGGCGTTTACTTACCATTTCTCACGCATTAGGGTTCGAACACTTTCGAACACCTATCACGGATTCTCTGCGATGGCGAGATATGTAAATCTGGCGTTTACTTACCATTTCTCACGCATTAGGGTTCGAACACTTTCGAACACCTATCTGATTCTCTGCGCGATGGCGGATATGTAAATCTGGCGTTTACTTACCATTTCTCACGCATTAGGGTTGAACACTCGAACACCTATCTGATTCTCTGCCGCGATGGCGAGATATGTAAATCTGGCGTTTACTTACCATTTCTCACGCATTAGGGTTGAACACTTTCGAACACCTATCACGGATTCTCTGCGCGATGGCGAGATATGTAAATCTGGCGTTTACTTACCATTTCTCACGCATTAGGGTTCGAACACTTTCGAACACCTATCACGGATTCTCCGCGATGGCGGATATGTAAATCTGGCGTTTACTTACCATTTCTCACGCATTAGGGTTCGAACACTTTCGAACACCTATCTGGATTCTCTGCGATGGCGAGATATGTAAATCTGGCGTTTACTTACCATTTCTCACGCATTAGGGTTGAACACTCGAACACCTATCTGATTCTCTGCGCGATGGCGGATATGTAAATCTGGCGTTTACTTACCATTTCTCACGCATTAGGGTTCGAACACTTTCGAACACCTATCACAGATTCTCTGCCTGATGGCGGATATGTAAATCTGGCGTTTACTTACCATTTCTCACGCATTAGGGTTCGAACACTCGAACACCTATCACGGATTCTCTGCCTGATGGCGGATATGTAAATCTGGCGTTTACTTACCATTTCTCGCGCATTAGGGTTCGAACACTTTCGAACACCTATCTGATTCTCTGCCGCGATGGCGAGATATGTAAATCTGGCGTTTACTTACCATTTCTCGCGCATTAGGGTTGAACACTCGAACACCTATCTGGATTCTCTGCACGATGGCGAGATATGTAAATCTGGCGTTTACTTACCATTTCTCACGCATTAGGGTTGAACACTTTCGAACACCTATCACGGATTCTCTGCCGCGATGGCGGATATGTAAATCTGGCGTTTACTTACCATTTCTCACGCATTAGGGTTGAACACTTTCGAACACCTATCGGATTCTCTGCGATGGCGGATATGTAAATCTGGCGTTTACTTACCATTTCTCACGCATTAGGGTTCGAACACTCGAACACCTATCTGATTCTCTGCCGCGATGGCGAGATATGTAAATCTGGCGTTTACTTACCATTTCTCACGCATTAGGGTTGAACACTTTCGAACACCTATCTGATTCTCTCTGGCGATGGCGAGATATGTAAATCTGGCGTTTACTTACCATTTCTCACGCATTAGGGTTCGAACACTTTCGAACACCTATCGGATTCTCTGCACGATGGCGAGATATGTAAATCTGGCGTTTACTTACCATTTCTCACGCATTAGGGTTCGAACACTTTCGAACACCTATCACGGATTCTCTGCGATGGCGGAATATGTAAATCTGGCGTTTACTTACCATTTCTCACGCATTAGGGTTCGAACACTCGAACACCTATCACGGATTCTCTGCCGCGATGGCGGAATATGTAAATCTGGCGTTTACTTACCATTTCTCACGCATTGGGGTTGAACACTCGAACACCTATCACGGATTCTCTGCCGCGATGGCGGATATGTAAATCTGGCGTTTACTTACCATTTCTCACGCATTAGGGTTGAACACTTTCGAACACCTATCGGATTCTCTGCGCGATGGCGAGATATGTAAATCTGGCGTTTACTTACCATTTCTCGCGCATTAGGGTTGAACACTTTCGAACACCTATCTGATTCTCTGCCGCGATGGCGAGATATGTAAATCTGGCGTTTACTTACCATTTCTCACGCATTAGGGTTGAACACTTTCGAACACCTATCTGATTCTCTGCCGCGATGGCGAGATATGTAAATCTGGCGTTTACTTACCATTTCTCACGCGCATTAGGGTTGAACACTTTCGAACACCTATCACGGATTCTCTGCGCGATGGCGAGATATGTAAATCTGGCGTTTACTTACCATTTCTCACGCATTAGGGTTCGAACACTCGAACACCTATCACGGATTCTCTGCGCGATGGCGGATATGTAAATCTGGCGTTTACTTACCATTTCTCACGCATTAGGGTTCGAACACTTTCGAACACCTATCTGATTCTCTGCGCGATGGCGGATATGTAAATCTGGCGTTTACTTACCATTTCTCACGCATTAGGGTTCGAACACTTTCGAACACCTATCACGGATTCTCTGCCGCGATGGCGGATATGTAAATCTGGCGTTTACTTACCATTTCTCACGCATTAGGGTTCGAACACTTTCGAACACCTATCACGGATTCTCTGCGATGGCGGATATGTAAATACGGGGTTTACTTACCATTACCCACGCATTAGGGTTCGACCACTCGAACACCTATACGGATTCTCCTACACAGTGGCAGATACGTAAATATGGCGTTTACTTACCATTTCTCGCGCATTGCGGATCGAACACTCGAACACCTATCTGATTCTCTGCGCGATGGCGAGATATGTAAATCTGGCGTTTACTTACCATTTCTCGCGCATTAGGGTTGAACACTTTCGAACACCTATCACGGATTCTCTGCGCGATGGCGGATATGTAAATCTGGCGTTTACTTACCATTTCTCACGCATTAGGGTTCGAACACTTTCGAACACCTATCTGATTCTCTGCCTGATGGCGAGATATGTAAATCTGGCGTTTACTTACCATTTCTCACGCATTAGGGTTCGAACACTTTCGAACACCTATCACGGATTCTCTGCGCGATGGCGGATATGTAAATCTGGCGTTTACTTACCATTTCTCACGCATTAGGGTTCGAACACTCGAACACCTATCTGATTCTCTGCGCGATGGCGGATATGTAAATCTGGCGTTTACTTACCATTTCTCACGCATTAGGGTTGAACACTTTCGAACACCTATCTGATTCTCTCTGCGATGGCGAGATATGTAAATCTGGCGTTTACTTACCATTTCTCGCGCATTAGGGTTGAACACTCGAACACCTATCTGATTCTCTGCCGCGATGGCGGATATGTAAATCTGGCGTTTACTTACCATTTCTCGCGCATTAGGGTTCGAACACTTTCGAACACCTGTCTGATTCTCTGCGATGGCGAGATATGTAAATCTGGCGTTTACTTACCATTTCTCACGCATTAGGGTTCGAACACTTTCGAACACCTATCACGGATTCTCTGCGCGATGGCGAGATATGTAAATCTGGCGTTTACTTACCATTTCTCCGCGCATTAGGGTTCGAACACTCGAACACCTGTCGGATTCTCTGCCGCGATGGCGGATATGTAAATCTGGCGTTTACTTACCATTTCTCACGCATTAGGGTTCGAACACTTTCGAACACCTATCTGATTCTCTGCACGATGGCGGAATATGTAAATCTGGCGTTTACTTACCATTTCTCACGCATTAGGGTTGAACACTCGAACACCTATCTGATTCTCTGCGATGGCGGAATATGTAAATCTGGCGTTTACTTACCATTTCTGCATTAGGGTTGAACACTTTCGAACACCTATCTGATTCTCTGCGCGATGGCGGATATGTAAATCTGGCGTTTACTTACCATTTCTCACGCATTAGGGTTGAACACTTTCGAACACCTATCTGATTCTCTGCCGCGATGGCGGATATGTAAATCTGGCGTTTACTTACCATTTCTCACGCATTAGGGTTCGAACACTCGAACACCTATCTGATTCTCTGCCTGATGGCGGATATGTAAATCTGGCGTTTACTTACCATTTCTCGCGCATTAGGGTTCGAACACTTTCGAACACCTATCTGATTCTCTGCACGATGGCGAGATATGTAAATCTGGCGTTTACTTACCATTTCTCACGCATTAGGGTTCGAACACTTTCGAACACCTATCGGATTCTCTGCCGCGATGGCGGAATATGTAAATACGGCGTTTACTTACCATTTCTCACGCATTAGGGTTGAACACTCGAACACCTATCACGGATTCTCTGCCGCGATGGCGAGATATGTAAATCTGGCGTTTACTTACCATTTCTCACGCATTAGGGTTGAACACTTTCGAACACCTATCACGGATTCTCTGCGCGATGGCGAGATATGTAAATCTGGCGTTTACTTACCATTTCTCACGCATTAGGGTTCGAACACTTTCGAACACCTATCTGATTCTCTGCGATGGCGGATATGTAAATCTGGCGTTTACTTACCATTTCTCACGCGCATTAGGGGTTGAACACTCGAACACCTATCTGATTCTCTGCGATGGCGGAATATGTAAATCTGGCGTTTACTTACCATTTCTCACGCATTAGGGTTCGAACACTTTCGAACACCTATCTGATTCTCTGCCGCGATGGCGGAATATGTAAATCTGGCGTTTACTTACCATTTCTCGCGCATTAGGGTTGAACACTCGAACACCTATCTGATTCTCTGCGATGGCGGAATATGTAAATCTGGCGTTTACTTACCATTTCTCACGCATTAGGGTTCGAACACTTTCGAACACCTATCTGATTCTCTGCCGCGATGGCGAGATATGTAAATCTGGCGTTTACTTACCATTTCTCACGCATTACGGTTCGAACACTCGAACACCTATCACGGATTCTCTGCCGCGATGGCGAGATATGTAAATCTGGCGTTTACTTACCATTTCTCACGCATTAGGGTTCGAACACTTTCGAACACCTATCTGATTCTCTGCCTGATGGCGGATATGTAAATCTGGCGTTTACTTACCATTTCTCACGCATTAGGGTTCGAACACTCCAACACCTATCACGGATTCTCTGCGCGATGGCGAGATATGTAAATCTGGCGTTTACTTACCATTTCTCACGCATTAGGGTTCGAACACTCGAACACCTATCTGATTCTCTGCCTGATGGCGGATATGTAAATCTGGCGTTTACTTACCATTTCTCACGCATTAGGGTTGAACACTTTCGAACACCTATCACGGATTCTCTGCCGCGATGGCGGATATGTAAATCTGGCGTTTACTTACCATTTCTCACGCATTAGGGTTCGAACACTCGAACACCTATCTGATTCTCTGCGCGATGGCGGATATGTAAATCTGGCGTTTACTTACCATTTCTCACGCATTAGGGTTGAACACTTTCGAACACCTATCTGATTCTCTGCGATGGCGAGATATGTAAATCTGGCGTTTACTTACCATTTCTCACGCATTAGGGTTCGAACACTCGAACACCTATCACGGATTCTCTGCCGCGATGGCGAGATATGTAAATCTGGCGTTTACTTACCATTTCTCACGCATTAGGGTTCGAACACTTTCGAACACCTATCTGATTCTCTGCGCGATGGCGGAATATGTAAATCTGGCGTTTACTTACCATTTCTCACGCATTAGGGTTGAACACTCGAACACCTATCTGATTCTCTGCCTGATGGCGAGATATGTAAATCTGGCGTTTACTTACCATTTCTCACGCATTAGGGTTGAACACTTTCGAACACCTATCTGATTCTCTGCCGCGATGGCGGATATGTAAATCTGGCGTTTACTTACCATTTCTCACGCATTAGGGTTGAACACTTTCGAACACCTATCTGATTCTCTGCGATGGCGAGATATGTAAATCTGGCGTTTACTTACCATTTCTCACGCATTAGGGTTCGAACACTCGAACACCTATCACTGATTCTCTGCCGCGATGGCGGATATGTAAATCTGGCGTTTACTTACCATTTCTCACGCATTAGGGTTCGAACACTTTCGAACACCTATACGGATTCTCTGCGCGATGGCGGATATGTAAATCTGGCGTTTACTTACCATTTCTCACGCATTAGGGTTGAACACTTTCGAACACCTATCACGGATTCTCTGCCGCGATGGCGGATATGTAAATCTGGCGTTTACTTACCATTTCTCACGCATTAGGGTTCGAACACTTTCGAACACCTATCTGATTCTCTGCGATGGCGAGATATGTAAATCTGGCGTTTACTTACCATTTCTCACGCATTAGGGTTGAACACTCGAACACCTATCTGATTCTCTGCCGCGATGGCGGAATATGTAAATCTGGCGTTTACTTACCATTTCTCACGCATTAGGGTTGAACACTTTCGAACACCTATCACGGATTCTCTGCGCGATGGCGGATATGTAAATCTGGCGTTTACTTACCATTTCTCACGCATTAGGGTTCGAACACTTTCGAACACCTATCTGATTCTCTGCGCGATGGCGGATATGTAAATCTGGCGTTTACTTACCATTTCTCACGCGCATTAGGGTTCGAACACTTTCGAACACCTATCACGGATTCTCTGCGATGGCGGAATATGTAAATCTGGCGTTTACTTACCATTTCTCACGCATTAGGGTTCGAACACTTTCGAACACCTATCTGATTCTCTGCCGCGATGGCGGATATGTAAATCTGGCGTTTACTTACCATTTCTCACGCATTAGGGTTCGAACACTCGAACACCTATCACGGATTCTCTGCGCGATGGCGAGATATGTAAATCTGGCGTTTACTTACCATTTCTCACGCATTAGGGTTCGAACACTTTCGAACACCTATCTGATTCTCTGCGCGATGGCGAGATATGTAAATCTGGCGTTTACTTACCATTTCTCACGCATTAGGGTTGAACACTTTCGAACACCTATCGGATTCTCTGCGATGGCGGATATGTAAATCTGGCGTTTACTTACCATTTCTCACGCATGGGGTTCGAACACTCGAACACCTATCGGATTCTCTGCCGCGATGGCGAGATATGTAAATCTGGCGTTTACTTACCATTTCTCACGCATTAGGGTTGAACACTTTCGAACACCTATCACGGATTCTCTGCGCGATGGCGAGATATGTAAATCTGGCGTTTACTTACCATTTCTCACGCATTAGGGTTGAACACTTTCGAACACCTATCACGATGGCGAGATATGTAAATCTGGCGTTTACTTACCATTTCTCACGCATTAGGGTTCGAACACTTTCGAACACCTATCTGATTCTCTGCGCGATGGCGGATATGTAAATCTGGCGTTTACTTACCATTTCTCACGCATTAGTGTTCGAACACTCGAACACCTATCTGATTCTCTGCCTGATGGCGGATATGTAAATCTGGCGTTTACTTACCATTTCTCACGCATTAGGGTTCGAACACTTTCGAACACCTATCTGGATTCTCTGCCGCGATGGCGGATATGTAAATCTGGCGTTTACTAACCATTTCTCACGCATTAGGGTTCGAACACTCGAACACCTATACGGATTCTCCTGCACGATGGCGAGATATGTAAATCTGGCGTTTACTTACCATTTCTCACGCATTAGGGGTTGAACAATCGAACACCTATCTGATTCTCTGCCGCGATGGCGGAATATGTAAATACGGCGTTTACTTACCATTTCTCACGCATTAGGGGTCGAAGACTCGAACACCTATACGGATTCTCCTGCGCGATGGCGGATATGTAAATCTGGCGTTTACTTACCATTTCTCACGCATTAGGGTTCGAACACTTTCGAACACCTATCTGATTCTCTGCCGCGATGGCGGAATATGTAAATCTGGCGTTTACTTACCATTTCTCACGCATTAGGGTTCGAACACTTTCGAACACCTATCACGGATTCTCTGCGCGATGGCAGATATGTAAATACGGCGTTTACTAACAATTTCTCACGCATTAGGGTTCGAACACTCGAACACCTATACGGATTCTCTGCCTGATGGCGGATATGTAAATCTGGCGTTTACTTACCATTTCTCGCGCATTAGGGTTGAACACTTTCGAACACCTATCTGATTCTCTGCGCGATGGCGGATATGTAAATCTGGCGTTTACTTACCATTTCTCACGCATTAGGGTTGAACACTTTCGAACACCTATCTGATTCTCTGCCGCGATGGCGAGATATGTAAATCTGGCGTTTACTTACCATTTCTCACGCATTAGGGTTCGAACACTTTCGAACACCTATCTGATTCTCTGCGATGGCGAGATATGTAAATCTGGCGTTTACTTACCATTTCTCACGCATTGGGGTTGAACACTTTCGAACACCTATCACGGATTCTCTGCGATGGCGAGATATGTAAATCTGGCGTTTACTTACCATTTCTCACGCATTAGGGTTCGAACACTTTCGAACACCTATCTGATTCTCTGCGATGGCGGAATATGTAAATCTGGCGTTTACTTACCATTTCTCGCGCATTAGGGTTGAACACTTTCGAACACCTATCTGATTCTCTGCGCGATGGCGAGATATGTAAATCTGGCGTTTACTTACCATTTCTCACGCATTAGGGTTCGAACACTTTCGAACACCTATCTGATTCTCTGCCGCGATGGCGGATATGTAAATCTGGCGTTTACTTACCATTTCTCACGCATTAGGGTTCGAACACTTTCGAACACCTATCACGGATTCTCTGCACGATGGCGAGATATGTAAATCTGGCGTTTACTTACCATTTCTCACGCATTAGGGTTCGAACACTCGAACACCTATCTGATTCTCTGCGCGATGGCGGAGATATGTAAATCTGGCGTTTACTTACCATTTCTCACGCATTAGGGTTCGAACACTCGAACACCTATCACGGATTCTCTGCCGCGATGGCGAGATATGTAAATCTGGCGTTTACTTACCATTTCTCACGCATTAGGGTTGAACACTTTCGAACACCTATCTGATTCTCTGCGATGGCGAGATATGTAAATCTGGCGTTTACTTACCATTTCTCACGCATTAGGGTTCGAACACTTTCGAACACCTATCTGATTCTCTGCGATGGCGAGATATGTAAATCTGGCGTTTACTTACCATTTCTCACGCATTAGGGTTCGAACACTTTCGAACACCTATCACGGATTCTCTGCCGCGATGGCGAGATATGTAAATCTGGCGTTTACTTACCATTTCTCACGCATTAGGGTTGAACACTCGAACACCTATCTGATTCTCTGCACGATGGCGGAATATGTAAATCTGGCGTTTACTTACCATTTCTCACGCATTAGGGTTCGAACACTTTCGAACACCTATCTGATTCTCTGCGCGATGGCGGATATGTAAATCTGGCGTTTACTTACCATTTCTCACGCATTGGGGTTGAACACTTTCGAACACCTATCTGATTCTCTGCCTGATGGCGGATATGTAAATCTGGCGTTTACTTACCATTTCTCACGCATTAGGGGTTGAACACTTTCGAACACCTATCTGATTCTCTGCCGCGATGGCGAGATATGTAAATCTGGCGTTTACTTACCATTTCTCGCGCATTAGGGTTCGAACACTCGAACACCTATCACGGATTCTCTGCCGCGATGGCGGAATATGTAAATCTGGCGTTTACTTACCATTTCTCACGCATGGGGTTCGAACACTTTCGAACACCTATCTGATTCTCTCTGCGCGATGGCGGAATATGTAAATCTGGCGTTTACTTACCATTTCTCACGCGCATTAGGGTTGAACACTTTCGAACACCTATCGGATTCTCTGCGCGATGGCGGAATATGTAAATCTGGCGTTTACTTACCATTTCTCACGCATGGGGTTCGAACACTTTCGAACACCTATCTGATTCTCTGCCGCGATGGCGAGATATGTAAATCTGGCGTTTACTTACCATTTCTCACGCATTAGGGTTGAACACTCGAACACCTATCACGGATTCTCTGCACGATGGCGGATATGTAAATCTGGCGTTTACTTACCATTTCTCACGCATTAGGGTTGAACACTTTCGAACACCTATCACGGATTCTCTGCCGCGATGGCGGATATGTAAATCTGGCGTTTACTTACCATTTCTCGCGCATTAGGGTTCGAACACTTTCGAACACCTATCACGGATTCTCTGCGCGATGGCGGATATGTAAATCTGGCGTTTACTTACCATTTCTCACGCATTAGGGTTGAACACTTTCGAACACCTATCACGGATTCTCTGCCTGATGGCGAGATATGTAAATCTGGCGTTTACTTACCATTTCTCGCGCATTAGGGTTGAACACTTTCGAACACCTATCTGATTCTCTGCGCGATGGCGAGATATGTAAATCTGGCGTTTACTTACCATTTCTCACGCATTAGGGTTGAACACTTTCGAACACCTATCGGATTCTCTGCTGCGATGGCGAGATATGTAAATCTGGCGTTTACTTACCATTTCTCACGCATTAGGGTTGAACACTCGAACACCTATCACGGATTCTCTGCGCGATGGCGGATATGTAAATCTGGCGTTTACTTACCATTTCTCACGCATTAGGGTTGAACACTTTCGAACACCTATCGGATTCTCTGCGATGGCGGATATGTAAATCTGGCGTTTACTTACCATTTCTCACGCATTAGGGTTGAACACTCGAACACCTATCACGGATTCTCTGCGCGATGGCGAGATATGTAAATCTGGCGTTTACTTACCATTTCTCACGCATTAGGGTTGAACACTCGAACACCTATCTGATTCTCTGCCGCGATGGCGAGATATGTAAATCTGGCGTTTACTTACCATTTCTCCGCGCATTGGGGTTCGAACACTTTCGAACACCTATCGGATTCTCTGCCGCGATGGCGGATATGTAAATCTGGCGTTTACTTACCATTTCTCACGCATTAGGGTTGAACACTCGAACACCTATCTGATTCTCTGCGCGATGGCGGAATATGTAAATCTGGCGTTTACTTACCATTTCTCACGCATTGGGGTTGAACACTTTCGAACACCTATCTGATTCTCTGCGCGATGGCGGATATGTAAATCTGGCGTTTACTTACCATTTCTCACGCATTAGGGTTCGAACACTTTCGAACACCTATCTGATTCTCTGCGATGGCGAGATATGTAAATCTGGCGTTTACTTACCATTTCTCACGCACTAGGGTTCGAACACTTGAACACCTATCACGGATTCTCTGCGATGGCGAGATATGTAAATCTGGCGTTTACTTACCATTTCTCGCGCATTAGGGTTCGAACACTTTCGAACACCTATCTGATTCTCTGCCGCGATGGCGGAATATGTAAATCTGGCGTTTACTTACCATTTCTCACGCATTAGGGTTCGAACACTTTCGAACACCTATCACGGATTCTCTGCCTGATGGCGAGATATGTAAATCTGGCGTTTACTTACCATTTCTCACGCATTAGGGTTGAACACTTTCGAACACCTATCTGATTCTCTGCGCGATGGCGAGATATGTAAATCTGGCGTTTACTTACTATTTCTCACGCATTAGGGTTCGAACACTCGAACACCTATCTGATTCTCTGCGCGATGGCGAGATATGTAAATCTGGCGTTTACTTACCATTTCTCACGCATTAGGGTTCGAACACTTTCGAACACCTATCACGGATTCTCTGCCGCGATGGCGGATATGTAAATCTGGCGTTTACTTACCATTTCTCCGCGCATTAGGGTTGAACACTTTCGAACACCTATCTGATTCTCTGCCGCGATGGCGAGATATGTAAATCTGGCGTTTACTTACCATTTCTCACGCATTAGGGTTCGAACACTCGAACACCTATCTGATTCTCTGCGCGATGGCGAATATGTAAATCTGGCGTTTACTTACCATTTCTCACGCATTAGGGTTGAACACTCGAACACCTATCTGATTCTCTGCGATGGCGAGATATGTAAATCTGGCGTTTACTTACCATTTCTCACGCATTAGGGTTCGAACACTTTCGAACACCTATCTGATTCTCTGCGATGGCGAGATATGTAAATCTGGCGTTTACTTACCATTTCTCACGCATTAGGGTTCGAACACTTTCGAACACCTATCACGGATTCTCTGCCGCGATGGCGAGATATGTAAATCTGGCGTTTACTTACCATTTCTCACGCATTAGGGTTCGAACACTCGAACACCTATCTGATTCTCTGCACGATGGCGAGATATGTAAATCTGGCGTTTACTTACCATTTCTCACGCATTAGGGTTCGAACACTTTCGAACACCTATCACGGATTCTCTGCGATGGCGGATATGTAAATCTGGCGTTTACTTACCATTTCTCACGCATGGGGTTGAACACTTTCGAACACCTATCTGATTCTCTGCGAGATATGTAAATCTGGCGTTTACTTACCATTTCTCACGCATTAGGGTTCGAACACTTTCGAACACCTATCACGGATTCTCTGCGATGGCGGAATATGTAAATCTGGCGTTTACTTACCATTTCTCACGCATTAGGGTTCGAACACTTTCGAACACCTATCTGATTCTCTGCCGCGATGGCGAGATATGTAAATCTGGCGTTTACTTACCATTTCTCACGCATTAGGGTTCGAACACTTTCGAACACCTATCTGATTCTCTGCGATGGCGGATATGTAAATCTGGCGTTTACTTACCATTTCTCACGCATTAGGGTTCGAACACTCGAACACCTATCACGGATTCTCTGCCGCGATGGCGGATATGTAAATCTGGCGTTTACTTACCATTTCTCACGCATTAGGGTTCGAACACTTTCGAACACCTATCTGATTCTCTGCGCGATGGCGAGATATGTAAATCTGGCGTTTACTTACCATTTCTCACGCATTAGGGTTCGAACACTTTCGAACACCTATCTGATTCTCTGCGATGGCGAGATATGTAAATCTGGCGTTTACTTACCATTTCTCACGCATGGGGTTGAACACTTTCGAACACCTATCTGATTCTCTGCCGCGATGGCGAGATATGTAAATCTGGCGTTTACTTACCATTTCTCACGCATTAGGGTTCGAACACTTTCGAACACCTATCACGGATTCTCTGCCTGATGGCGGATATGTAAATCTGGCGTTTACTTACCATTTCTCACGCATTAGGGTTCGAACACTTTCGAACACCTATCTGATTCTCTGCGCGATGGCGAGATATGTAAATCTGGCGTTTACTTACCATTTCTCACGCATGGGGTTCGAACACTCGAACACCTATCTGATTCTCTGCCGCGATGGCGAGATATGTAAATCTGGCGTTTACTTACCATTTCTCACGCATTAGGGTTCGAACACTTTCGAACACCTATCTGATTCTCTGCACGATGGCGAGATATGTAAATCTGGCGTTTACTTACCATTTCTCACGCATTAGGGTTCGAACACTTTCGAACACCTATCTGATTCTCTGCCTGATGGCGAGATATGTAAATCTGGCGTTTACTTACCATTTCTCACGCATTAGGGTTCGAACACTTTCGAACACCTATCACGGATTCTCTGCGATGGCGAGATATGTAAATCTGGCGTTTACTTACCATTTCTCACGCATTAGGGTTCGAACACTTTCGAACACCTATCTGATTCTCTGCCGCGATGGCGAGATATGTAAATCTGGCGTTTACTTACCATTTCTCACGCATTAGGGTTCGAACACTTTCGAACACCTATCTGATTCTCTGCGCGATGGCGAGATATGTAAATCTGGCGTTTACTTACCATTTCTCACGCATTAGGGGTTGAACACTTTCGAACACCTATCTGATTCTCTGCATGGCGATATGTAAATCTGGCGTTTACTTACCATTTCTCACGCATGGGGTTGAACACTCGAACACCTGCACGGATTCTCTGCGATGGCGGAATATGTAAATCTGGCGTTTACTTACCATTTCTCACGCATTAGGGTTGAACACTTTCGAACACCTATCACGGATTCTCTGCACGATGGCGGAATATGTAAATCTGGCGTTTACTTACCATTTCTCACGCATTAGGGTTCGAACACTTTCGAACACCTATCTGATTCTCTGCCTGATGGCGAGATATGTAAATCTGGCGTTTACTTACCATTTCTCACGCATTGGGGTTGAACACTTTCGAACACCTATCACGGATTCTCTGCCGCGATGGCGGAATATGTAAATCTGGCGTTTACTTACCATTTCTCACGCATTAGGGTTCGAACACTCGAACACCTATCACGGATTCTCTGCCGCGATGGCGAGATATGTAAATCTGGCGTTTACTTACCATTTCTCACGCATTAGGGTTGAACACTTTCGAACACCTATCACGGATTCTCTGCGATGGCGAGATATGTAAATCTGGCGTTTACTTACCATTTCTCACGCATTAGGGTTCGAACACTTTCGAACACCTATCTGATTCTCTGCCGCGATGGCGAGATATGTAAATCTGGCGTTTACTTACCATTTCTCACGCATTAGGGTTCGAACACTTTCGAACACCTATCACGGATTCTCTGCACGATGGCGAGATATGTAAATCTGGCGTTTACTTACCATTTCTCACGCATTGGGGTTGAACACTTTCGAACACCTATCTGATTCTCTGCCGCGATGGCGGATATGTAAATCTGGCGTTTACTTACCATTTCTCGCGCATTAGGGTTGAACACTCCGAACACCTATCTGATTCTCTGCCGCGATGGCGGATATGTAAATCTGGCGTTTACTTACCATTTCTCACGCATGGGGTTGAACACTTTCGAACACCTATCACGGATTCTCTGCGATGGCGGAATATGTAAATCTGGCGTTTACTTACCATTTCTCACGCATTAGGGTTCGAACACTTTCGAACACCTATCACGGATTCTCTGCGATGGCGAGATATGTAAATCTGGCGTTTACTTACCATTTCTCACGCATTAGGTTCGAACACTTTCGAACACCTATCACGGATTCTCTGCCGCGATGGCGGATATGTAAATCTGGCGTTTACTTACCATTTCTCACGCATTGGGGTTGAACACTTTCGAACACCTATCACGGATTCTCTGCGCGATGGCGAGATATGTAAATCTGGCGTTTACTTACCATTTCTCACGCATTAGGGTTGAACACTTTCGAACACCTATCACGGATTCTCTGCCGCGATGGCGAGATATGTAAATCTGGCGTTTACTTACCATTTCTCACACATTAGGGTTCGAACACTCGAACACCTATCTGATTCTCTGCGATGGCGAGATATGTAAATCTGGCGTTTACTTACCATTTCTCACGCATTAGGGTTGAACACTTTCGAACACCTATCACGGATTCTCTGCCTGATGGCGGAATATGTAAATCTGGCGTTTCGTTACCATTTCTCGCGCATTAGGGTTCGAACACTCGAACACCTATCACGGATTCTCTCTGCGATGGCGAGATATGTAAATCTGGCGTTTACTTACCATTTCTCACGCATTAGGGTTGAACACTTTCGAACACCTATCTGATTCTCTGCACGATGGCGAGATATGTAAATCTGGCGTTTACTTACCATTTCTCACGCATTAGGGTTGAACACTCGAACACCTATCACGATTCTCTGCCGCGATGGCGGATATGTAAATCTGGCGTTTACTTACCATTTCTCACGCATTAGGGTTGAACACTTTCGAACACCTATCTGATTCTCTCTGGCGATGGCGGAATATGTAAATCTGGCGTTTACTTACCATTTCTCACGCATTAGGGTTGAACACTTTCGAACACCTATCTGATTCTCTGCCGCGATGGCGAGATATGTAAATCTGGCGTTTACTTACCATTTCTCACGCATTAGGGTTGAACACTCGAACACCTATCTGATTCTCTGCGATGGCGAGATATGTAAATCTGGCGTTTACTTACCATTTCTCACGCATTAGGGTTGAACACTTTCGAACACCTATCTGATTCTCTGCCGCGATGGCGAATATGTAAATCTGGCGTTTACTTACCATTTCTCACGCATTAGGGTTGAACACTTTCGAACACCTATCTGATTCTCTGCCTGATGGCGAGATATGTAAATCTGGCGTTTACTTACCATTTCTCACGCGTGGGGTTCGAACACTCGAACACCTATCACGGATTCTCTGCCGCGATGGCGGATATGTAAATCTGGCGTTTACTTACCATTTCTCACGCATTAGGGTTCGAACACTTTCGAACACCTATCTGATTCTCTGCGATGGCGAGATATGTAAATCTGGCGTTTACTTACCATTTCTCACGCGCATTAGGGGTTGAACACTTTCGAACACCTATCACGGATTCTCTGCCGCGATGGCGAGATATGTAAATCTGGCGTTTACTTACCATTTCTCGCGCATTAGGGTTGAACACTTTCGAACACCTATCACGGATTCTCTGCCGCGATGGCGGATATGTAAATCTGGCGTTTACTTACCATTTCTCACGCATTAGGGTTGAACACTTTCGAACACCTATCTGATTCTCTGCGATGGCGGATATGTAAATCTGGCGTTTACTTACCATTTCTCACGCATTAGGGTTGAACACTTTCGAACACCTATCACGGATTCTCTGCGCGATGGCGAGATATGTAAATCTGGCGTTTACTTACCATTTCTCACGCATTAGGGTTCGAACACTTTCGAACACCTATCACGGATTCTCTGCGCGATGGCGAGATATGTAAATCTGGCGTTTACTTACCATTTCTCACGCATTAGGGTTCGAACACTTTCGAACACCTATCTGATTCTCTGCCGCGATGGCGAGATATGTAAATCTGGCGTTTACTTACCATTTCTCACGCATTAGGGTTCGAACACTTTCGAACACCTATCTGATTCTCTGCCGCGATGGCGGAATATGTAAATCTGGCGTTTACTTACCATTTCTCACGCGTGCATTAGGGTTCGAACACTTTCGAACACCTATCACGGATTCTCTGCGATGGCGGAATATGTAAATCTGGCGTTTACTTACCATTTCTCACGCGCATTAGGGTTCGAACACTTTCGAACACCTATCTGATTCTCTGCCGCGATGGCGGAATATGTAAATCTGGCGTTTACTTACCATTTCTCACGCATTAGGGTTGAACACTTTCGAACACCTATCTGATTCTCTGCGATGGCGGAATATGTAAATCTGGCGTTTACTTACCATTTCTCACGCATTAGGGTTGAACACTCGAACACCTATCTGATTCTCTGCCGCGATGGCGGATATGTAAATCTGGCGTTTACTTACCATTTCTCACGCGCATTAGGGTTCGAACACTTTCGAACACCTATCTGATTCTCTGCCGCGATGGCGAGATATGTAAATCTGGCGTTTACTTACCATTTCTCACGCATTAGGGTTCGAACACTCGAACACCTATCACGGATTCTCTGCGCGATGGCGAGATATGTAAATCTGGCGTTTACTTACCATTTCTCACGCATTAGGGTTCGAACACTTTCGAACACCTATCACGGATTCTCTGCCTGATGGCGGATATGTAAATCTGGCGTTTACTTACCATTTCTCACGCATTAGGGTTCGAACACTCGAACACCTATCGGATTCTCTGCCGCGATGGCGGAATATGTAAATCTGGCGTTTACTTACCATTTCTCACGCGTGGGGTTCGAACACTTTCGAACACCTATCTGATTCTCTGCGATGGCGAGATATGTAAATCTGGCGTTTACTTACCATTTCTCACGCATTAGGGTTCGAACACTTTCGAACACCTATCACGGATTCTCTGCGCGATGGCGAGATATGTAAATCTGGCGTTTACTTACCATTTCTCACGCATTAGGGTTCGAACACTCGAACACCTATCACGGATTCTCTGCCGCGATGGCGAATATGTAAATCTGGCGTTTACTTACCATTTCTCACGCATTAGGGTTCGAACACTTTCGAACACCTATCTGATTCTCTGCCGCGATGGCGGATATGTAAATCTGGCGTTTACTTACCATTTCTCGCGCATTAGGGTTCGAACACTTTCGAACACCTATCACGGATTCTCTGCGATGGCGGAATATGTAAATCTGGCGTTTACTTACCATTTCTCACGCATTAGGGTTCGAACACTTTCGAACACCTATCGGATTCTCTGCGATGGCGGAATATGTAAATCTGGCGTTTACTTACCATTTCTTGCGCATTAGGGTTCGAACACTTTCGAACACCTATCACGGATTCTCTGCGATGGCGAGATATGTAAATCTGGCGTTTACTTACCATTTCTCACGCATTAGGGTTCGAACACTCGAACACCTATCTGATTCTCTGCCGCGATGGCGAGATATGTAAATCTGGCGTTTACTTACCATTTCTCACGCATTAGGGTTCGAACACTTTCGAACACCTATCACGGATTCTCTGCCGCGATGGCGGATATGTAAATCTGGCGTTTACTTACCATTTCTCACGCATTAGGGTTCGAACACTTTCGAACACCTATCTGATTCTCTGCACGATGGCGAGATATGTAAATCTGGCGTTTACTTACCATTTCTCACGCATTAGGGGTTGAACACTTTCGAACACCTATCGGATTCTCTGCCGCGATGGCGAGATATGTAAATCTGGCGTTTACTTACCATTTCTCACGCATTAGGGTTCGAACACTTTCGAACACCTATCTGATTCTCTGCGATGGCGGAATATGTAAATCTGGCGTTTACTTACCATTTCTCACGCATTAGGGTTCGAACACTTTCGAACACCTATCACGGATTCTCTGCCTGATGGCGAGATATGTAAATCTGGCGTTTACTTACCATTTCTCACGCGTGGGGTTGAACACTCGAACACCTATCTGATTCTCTGCCGCGATGGCGGATATGTAAATCTGGCGTTTACTTACCATTTCTCGCGCATTAGGGTTGAACACTTTCGAACACCTATCACGGATTCTCTGCCGCGATGGCGGAATATGTAAATCTGGCGTTTACTTACCATTTCTCACGCGCATTAGGGTTGAACACTTTCGAACACCTATCACGGATTCTCTGCCGCGATGGCGAGATATGTAAATCTGGCGTTTACTTACCATTTCTCACGCATTAGGGTTGAACACTTTCGAACACCTATCACGGATTCTCTGCCGCGATGGCGAGATATGTAAATCTGGCGTTTACTTACCATTTCTCGCGCATTAGGGTTGAACACTTTCGAACACCTATCACGGATTCTCTGCGATGGCGAGATATGTAAATCTGGCGTTTACTTACCATTTCTCACGCATTAGGGTTCGAACACTTTCGAACACCTATCGGATTCTCTGCGCGATGGCGAGATATGTAAATCTGGCGTTTACTTACCATTTCTCACGCATTAGGGTTCGAACACTTTCGAACACCTATCTGATTCTCTGCGATGGCGGAATATGTAAATCTGGCGTTTACTTACCATTTCTCACGCATTAGGGTTCGAACACTTTCGAACACCTATCACGGATTCTCTGCACGATGGCGGATATGTAAATCTGGCGTTTACTTACCATTTCTCACGCATTAGGGTTGAACACTTTCGAACACCTATCTGATTCTCTGCCGCGATGGCGGATATGTAAATCTGGCGTTTACTTACCATTTCTCACGCGCATTAGGGGTTGAACACTCGAACACCTATCACGGATTCTCTGCGATGGCGGAATATGTAAATCTGGCGTTTACTTACCATTTCTCACGCATTAGGGTTCGAACACTCGAACACCTATCTGATTCTCTGCGATGGCGAGATATGTAAATCTGGCGTTTACTTACCATTTCTCACGCATTAGGGTTCGAACACTTTCGAACACCTATCTGATTCTCTGCCGCGATGGCGAGATATGTAAATCTGGCGTTTACTTACCATTTCTCACGCATTAGGGTTCGAACACTTTCGAACACCTATCGGATTCTCTGCCGCGATGGCGGATATGTAAATCTGGCGTTTACTTACCATTTCTCACGCATTAGGGTTCGAACACTCGAACACCTATCACGGATTCTCTGCGATGGCGAGATATGTAAATCTGGCGTTTACTTACCATTTCTCGCGCATTAGGGTTCGAACACTTTCGAACACCTATCTGGATTCTCTCTGCGATGGCGGATATGTAAATCTGGCGTTTACTTACCATTTCTCACGCATTAGGGTTGAACACTTTCGAACACCTATCACGGATTCTCTGCCGCGATGGCGAGATATGTAAATCTGGCGTTTACTTACCATTTCTCACGCATTAGGGTTCGAACACTCGAACACCTATCGGATTCTCTGCGATGGCGAGATATGTAAATCTGGCGTTTACTTACCATTTCTCACGCATTAGGGTTGAACACTTTCGAACACCTATCACGGATTCTCTGCACGATGGCGAGATATGTAAATCTGGCGTTTACTTACCATTTCTCACGCATTAGGGTTCGAACACTTTCGAACACCTATCTGATTCTCTGCCGCGATGGCGGAATATGTAAATCTGGCGTTTACTTACCATTTCTCACGCATTGGGGTTGAACACTTTCGAACACCTATCACGGATTCTCTGCGCGATGGCGAGATATGTAAATCTGGCGTTTACTTACCATTTCTCACGCATTAGGGTTCGAACACTTTCGAACACCTATCACGGATTCTCTGCACGATGGCGAGATATGTAAATCTGGCGTTTACTTACCATTTCTCGCGCATTAGGGTTGAACACTTTCGAACACCTATCTGATTCTCTGCGATGGCGAGATATGTAAATCTGGCGTTTACTTACCATTTCTCACGCATTAGGGTTGAACACTTTCGAACACCTATCACGGATTCTCTGCGATGGCGAGATATGTAAATCTGGCGTTTACTTACCATTTCTCACGCATTAGGGTTGAACACTCGAACACCTATCACGGATTCTCTGCACGATGGCGGAATATGTAAATCTGGCGTTTACTTACCATTTCTCACGCATTAGGGTTGAACACTTTCGAACACCTATCTGATTCTCTGCGATGGCGAGATATGTAAATCTGGCGTTTACTTACCATTTCTCACGCATTAGGGTTCGAACACTTTCGAACACCTATCTGATTCTCTGCCGCGATGGCGAGATATGTAAATCTGGCGTTTACTTACCATTTCTCACGCATTAGGGTTGAACACTTTCGAACACCTATCTGATTCTCTGCCGCGATGGCGAGATATGTAAATCTGGCGTTTACTTACCATTTCTCACGCATTAGGGTTCGAACACTCGAACACCTATCACGGATTCTCTGCCGCGATGGCGGAATATGTAAATCTGGCGTTTACTTACCATTTCTCACGCATTAGGGTTCGAACACTTTCGAACACCTATCTGATTCTCTGCCGCGATGGCGGAATATGTAAATCTGGCGTTTACTTACCATTTCTCACGCATTGGGGTTGAACACTTTCGAACACCTATCACGGATTCTCTGCCTGATGGCGAGATATGTAAATCTGGCGTTTACTTACCATTTCTCGCGCATTAGGGTTGAACACTCGAACACCTATCTGATTCTCTGCCGCGATGGCGGATATGTAAATCTGGCGTTTACTTACCATTTCTCGCGCATTAGGGTTCGAACACTTTCGAACACCTATCACGGATTCTCTGCCGCGATGGCGGATATGTAAATCTGGCGTTTACTTACCATTTCTCACGCATTAGGGTTCGAACACTTTCGAACACCTATCTGATTCTCTGCCGCGATGGCGAGATATGTAAATCTGGCGTTTACTTACCATTTCTCACGCATTAGGGTTCGAACACTCGAACACCTATCACGGATTCTCTGCCGCGATGGCGGATATGTAAATCTGGCGTTTACTTACCATTTCTCACGCATTAGGGTTGAACACTTTCGAACACCTATCACGGATTCTCTGCGATGGCGGAATATGTAAATCTGGCGTTTACTTACCATTTCTCACGCATTAGGGGTTGAACACTTTCGAACACCTATCACGGATTCTCTGCCGCGATGGCGAGATATGTAAATCTGGCGTTTACTTACCATTTCTCACGCGTGGGGTTGAACACTTTCGAACACCTATCTGATTCTCTGCACGATGGCGAGATATGTAAATCTGGCGTTTACTTACCATTTCTCACGCATTAGGGTTCGAACACTTTCGAACACCTATCACGGATTCTCTGCGATGGCGGATATATGTAAATCTGGCGTTTACTTACCATTTCTCACGCGCATTAGGGGTTGAACACTTTCGAACACCTATCTGATTCTCTGCGCGATGGCGGAATATGTAAATCTGGCGTTTACTTACCATTTCTCACGCATTAGGGTTGAACACTTTCGAACACCTATCTGATTCTCTGCCTGATGGCGAGATATGTAAATCTGGCGTTTACTTACCATTTCTCACGCATTAGGGTTGAACACTTTCGAACACCTATCTGATTCTCTGCGATGGCGAGATATGTAAATCTGGCGTTTACTTACCATTTCTCACGCATTGGGGTTGAACACTTTCGAACACCTATCTGATTCTCTGCGATGGCGGAATATGTAAATCTGGCGTTTACTTACCATTTCTCGCGCATTAGGGTTCGAACACTTTCGAACACCTATCTGATTCTCTGCCGCGATGGCGAGATATGTAAATCTGGCGTTTACTTACCATTTCTCACGCATTAGGGTTCGAACACTTTCGAACACCTATCTGATTCTCTGCCGCGATGGCGGATATGTAAATCTGGCGTTTACTTACCATTTCTCACGCATTAGGGTTCGAACACTTTCGAACACCTATCACGGATTCTCTGCGATGGCGAGATATGTAAATCTGGCGTTTACTTACCATTTCTCACGCGCATTAGGGTTGAACACTTTCGAACACCTATCTGATTCTCTGCGATGGCGGAATATGTAAATCTGGCGTTTACTTACCATTTCTCACGCATTGGGGTTGAACACTTTCGAACACCTATCTGATTCTCTGCGCGATGGCGAATATGTAAATCTGGCGTTTACTTACCATTTCTCACGCATTAGGGTTGAACACTTTCGAACACCTATCTGATTCTCTGCCTGATGGCGAGATATGTAAATCTGGCGTTTACTTACCATTTCTCGCGCATTAGGGGTTGAACACTTTCGAACACCTATCTGATTCTCTGCGATGGCGAGATATGTAAATCTGGCGTTTACTTACCATTTCTCACGCATTAGGGTTGAACACTTTCGAACACCTATCTGATTCTCTGCCGCGATGGCGAGATATGTAAATCTGGCGTTTACTTACCATTTCTCACGCATTAGGGTTGAACACTTTCGAACACCTATCTGATTCTCTGCCGCGATGGCGGATATGTAAATCTGGCGTTTACTTACCATTTCTCACGCATTAGGGTTGAACACTTTCGAACACCTATCACGGATTCTCTGCGATGGCGAGATATGTAAATCTGGCGTTTACTTACCATTTCTCACGCATTAGGGTTCGAACACTTTCGAACACCTATCTGATTCTCTGCCGCGATGGCGAGATATGTAAATCTGGCGTTTACTTACCATTTCTCACGCATTAGGGTTCGAACACTTTCGAACACCTATCTGATTCTCTGCCGCGATGGCGAGATATGTAAATCTGGCGTTTACTTACCATTTCTCACGCATTAGGGTTCGAACACTTTCGAACACCTATCACGGATTCTCTGCGATGGCGGATATGTAAATCTGGCGTTTACTTACCATTTCTCACGCATTAGGGTTGAACACTTTCGAACACCTATCTGATTCTCTGCCGCGATGGCGGATATGTAAATCTGGCGTTTACTTACCATTTCTCACGCATTAGGGTTGAACACTTTCGAACACCTATCTGATTCTCTGCACGATGGCGGAATATGTAAATCTGGCGTTTACTTACCATTTCTCACGCGCATTAGGGTTCGAACACTTTCGAACACCTATCACGGATTCTCTGCGCGATGGCGAGATATGTAAATCTGGCGTTTACTTACCATTTCTCACGCATTAGGGTTGAACACTTTCGAACACCTATCACGGATTCTCTGCGCGATGGCGAGATATGTAAATCTGGCGTTTACTTACCATTTCTCGCGCATTAGGGTTCGAACACTCGAACACCTATCTGATTCTCTGCGCGATGGCGAGATATGTAAATCTGGCGTTTACTTACCATTTCTCGCGCATTAGGGTTGAACACTTTCGAACACCTATCTGATTCTCTGCCGCGATGGCGGATATGTAAATCTGGCGTTTACTTACCATTTCTCACGCGTGGGGTTGAACACTTTCGAACACCTATCTGATTCTCTGCCGCGATGGCGGATATGTAAATCTGGCGTTTACTTACCATTTCTCACGCATTAGGGTTCGAACACTTTCGAACACCTATCTGATTCTCTGCACGATGGCGGATATGTAAATCTGGCGTTTACTTACCATTTCTCACGCATTAGGGTTCGAACACTTTCGAACACCTATCACGGATTCTCTGCCGCGATGGCGAGATATGTAAATCTGGCGTTTACTTACCATTTCTCACGCATTAGGGTTCGAACACTTTCGAACACCTATCTGATTCTCTGCCGCGATGGCGAGATATGTAAATCTGGCGTTTACTTACCATTTCTCACGCATTAGGGTTCGAACACTTTCGAACACCTATCTGATTCTCTGCCGCGATGGCGGATATGTAAATCTGGCGTTTACTTACCATTTCTCGCGCATTGGGGTTGAACACTTTCGAACACCTATCTGATTCTCTGCCTGATGGCGAGATATGTAAATCTGGCGTTTACTTACCATTTCTCACGCATGGGGTTGAACACTTTCGAACACCTATCTGATTCTCTGCGCGATGGCGAATATGTAAATCTGGCGTTTACTTACCATTTCTCACGCGCATTAGGGGTTGAACACTTTCGAACACCTATCTGATTCTCTGCCTGATGGCGAGATATGTAAATCTGGCGTTTACTTACCATTTCTCACGCATTAGGGTTGAACACTTTCGAACACCTATCTGATTCTCTGCCGCGATGGCGGATATGTAAATCTGGCGTTTACTTACCATTTCTCACGCATTAGGGTTGAACACTTTCGAACACCTATCACGGATTCTCTGCCGCGATGGCGAGATATGTAAATCTGGCGTTTACTTACCATTTCTCGCGCATTAGGGTTGAACACTTTCGAACACCTATCACAGTTCTCTCTGCCGATGGCGGATATGTAAATCTGGCGTTTACTTACCATTTCTCGCGCATTAGGGTTGAACACTTTCGAACACCTATCTGATTCTCTGCGCGATGGCGAGATATGTAAATCTGGCGTTTACTTACCATTTCTCACGCATTAGGGTTGAACACTTTCGAACACCTATCTGATTCTCTGCCGCGATGGCGGAATATGTAAATCTGGCGTTTACTTACCATTTCTCACGCATGGGGTTGAACACTTTCGAACACCTATCACGGATTCTCTGCCGCGATGGCGGATATGTAAATCTGGCGTTTACTTACCATTTCTCACGCATTAGGGTTGAACACTTTCGAACACCTATCTGATTCTCTGCCGCGATGGCGGAATATGTAAATCTGGCGTTTACTTACCATTTCTCACGCATTAGGGTTCGAACACTCGAACACCTATCACGGATTCTCTGCCGCGATGGCGGATATGTAAATCTGGCGTTTACTTACCATTTCTCACGCATTAGGGTTGAACACTTTCGAACACCTATCACGGATTCTCTGCCGCGATGGCGGAATATGTAAATCTGGCGTTTACTTACCATTTCTCACGCATTAGGGTTGAACACTTTCGAACACCTATCTGATTCTCTGCGATGGCGGAATATGTAAATCTGGCGTTTACTTACCATTTCTCACGCATTAGGGTTCGAACACTTTCGAACACCTATCGGATTCTCTGCCGCGATGGCGGATATGTAAATCTGGCGTTTACTTACCATTTCTCACGCATTAGGGTTGAACACTTTCGAACACCTATCTGATTCTCTGCCGCGATGGCGAGATATGTAAATCTGGCGTTTACTTACCATTTCTCACGCATTAGGGTTCGAACACTTTCGAACACCTATCTGATTCTCTGCACGATGGCGAGATATGTAAATCTGGCGTTTACTTACCATTTCTCACGCATTAGGGTTGAACACTTTCGAACACCTATCACGGATTCTCTGCGCGATGGCGAGATATGTAAATCTGGCGTTTACTTACCATTTCTCACGCATTAGGGTTCGAACACTTTCGAACACCTATCACGGATTCTCTGCGCGATGGCGAGATATGTAAATCTGGCGTTTACTTACCATTTCTCACGCATGGGGTTGAACACTTTCGAACACCTATCTGATTCTCTGCACGATGGCGGATATGTAAATCTGGCGTTTACTTACCATTTCTCACGCATTAGGGTTGAACACTTTCGAACACCTATCTGATTCTCTGCCGCGATGGCGGATATGTAAATCTGGCGTTTACTTACCATTTCTCGCGCATTAGGGTTGAACACTCGAACACCTATCTGATTCTCTGCACGATGGCGAGATATGTAAATCTGGCGTTTACTTACCATTTCTCACGCATTAGGGTTGAACACTTTCGAACACCTATCACGGATTCTCTGCGATGGCGGAATATGTAAATCTGGCGTTTACTTACCATTTCTCACGCATTAGGGTTGAACACTTTCGAACACCTATCTGATTCTCTGCCGCGATGGCGGATATGTAAATCTGGCGTTTACTTACCATTTCTCACGCATTGGGGTTGAACACTTTCGAACACCTATCACGGATTCTCTGCCTGATGGCGAGATATGTAAATCTGGCGTTTACTTACCATTTCTCACGCATGGGGTTCGAACACTTTCGAACACCTATCTGATTCTCTGCCGCGATGGCGAGATATGTAAATCTGGCGTTTACTTACCATTTCTCACGCATTAGGGTTCGAACACTCGAACACCTATCTGATTCTCTGCGATGGCGGAATATGTAAATCTGGCGTTTACTTACCATTTCTCACGCATTAGGGTTGAACACTTTCGAACACCTATCTGATTCTCTGCCTGATGGCGGATATGTAAATCTGGCGTTTACTTACCATTTCTCGCATTAGGGTTCGAACACTTTCGAACACCTATCTGATTCTCTGCCGCGATGGCGAGATATGTAAATCTGGCGTTTACTTACCATTTCTCACGCATGGGGTTTGAACACTTTCGAACACCTATCTGATTCTCTGCCGCGATGGCGAGATATGTAAATCTGGCGTTTACTTACCATTTCTCACGCATTGGGGTTGAACACTTTCGAACACCTATCTGATTCTCTGCCGCGATGGCGAGATATGTAAATCTGGCGTTTACTTACCATTTCTCGCGCATTAGGGTTGAACACTTTCGAACACCTATCTGATTCTCTGCCTGATGGCGAGATATGTAAATCTGGCGTTTACTTACCATTTCTCACGCATGGGGTTCGAACACTCGAACACCTATCTGATTCTCTGCGCGATGGCGAGATATGTAAATCTGGCGTTTACTTACCATTTCTCACGCATTAGGGTTGAACACTTTCGAACACCTATCGGATTCTCTGCGCGATGGCGAGATATGTAAATCTGGCGTTTACTTACCATTTCTCGCGCATTAGGGTTGAACACTTTCGAACACCTATCACGGATTCTCTGCCGCGATGGCGAGATATGTAAATCTGGCGTTTACTTACCATTTCTCACGCATTAGGGTTGAACACTTTCGAACACCTATCACGGATTCTCTGCCGCGATGGCGAATATGTAAATCTGGCGTTTACTTACCATTTCTCACGCATTAGGGTTGAACACTTTCGAACACCTCTCGGATTCTCTGCGATGGCGAGATATGTAAATCTGGCGTTTACTTACCATTTCTCACGCATTAGGGTTCGAACACTTTCGAACACCTATCTGATTCTCTGCGCGATGGCGGAATATGTAAATCTGGCGTTTACTTACCATTTCTCACGCATTAGGGGTTGAACACTTTCGAACACCTATCTGATTCTCTGCCGCGATGGCGAGATATGTAAATCTGGCGTTTACTTACCATTTCTCACGCATTAGGGTTCGAACACTTTCGAACACCTATCTGATTCTCTGCCTGATGGCGAGATATGTAAATCTGGCGTTTACTTACCATTTCTCACGCATTAGGGTTGAACACTCGAACACCTATCACGGATTCTCTGCGATGGCGGATATGTAAATCTGGCGTTTACTTACCATTTCTCACGCATTAGGGTTGAACACTTTCGAACACCTATCTGATTCTCTGCCGCGATGGCGAGATATGTAAATCTGGCGTTTACTTACCATTTCTCACGCATTAGGGTTCGAACACTTTCGAACACCTATCACAGATTCTCTGCGATGGCGAGATATGTAAATCTGGCGTTTACTTACCATTTCTCCGCGCATTAGGGTTCGAACACTTTCGAACACCTATCTGATTCTCTGCCGCGATGGCGGAATATGTAAATCTGGCGTTTACTTACCATTTCTCACGCGCATTAGGGTTCGAACACTTTCGAACACCTATCACGGATTCTCTGCCGCGATGGCGAGATATGTAAATCTGGCGTTTACTTACCATTTCTCACGCATTAGGGTTCGAACACTTTCGAACACCTATCTGATTCTCTGCCTGATGGCGAGATATGTAAATCTGGCGTTTACTTACCATTTCTCGCGCATTAGGGTTGAACACTTTCGAACACCTATCTGATTCTCTGCGATGGCGGATATGTAAATCTGGCGTTTACTTACCATTTCTCACGCATTAGGGTTGAACACTTTCGAACACCTATCTGATTCTCTGCCGCGATGGCGGATATGTAAATCTGGCGTTTACTTACCATTTCTCACGCATTAGGGTTCGAACACTCGAACACCTATCACGGATTCTCTGCCTGATGGCGGAATATGTAAATCTGGCGTTTACTTACCATTTCTCACGCATTAGGGTTCGAACACTTTCGAACACCTATCACGGATTCTCTGCGCGATGGCGAGATATGTAAATCTGGCGTTTACTTACCATTTCTCCGCGCATTAGGGTTGAACACTTTCGAACACCTATCTGATTCTCTGCGATGGCGGAATATGTAAATCTGGCGTTTACTTACCATTTCTCACGCATTAGGGTTCGAACACTTTCGAACACCTATCTGATTCTCTGCCGCGATGGCGGATATGTAAATCTGGCGTTTACTTACCATTTCTCACGCATTAGGGTTCGAACACTTTCGAACACCTATCTGATTCTCTGCCGCGATGGCGGAATATGTAAATCTGGCGTTTACTTACCATTTCTCACGCATTAGGGTTGAACACTTTCGAACACCTATCTGATTCTCTGCCGCGATGGCGGAATATGTAAATCTGGCGTTTACTTACCATTTCTCACGCATTGGGGTTGAACACTTTCGAACACCTATCTGATTCTCTGCCTGATGGCGAGATATGTAAATCTGGCGTTTACTTACCATTTCTCACGCATTAGGGTTCGAACACTTTCGAACACCTATCACGGATTCTCTGCCGCGATGGCGAGATATGTAAATCTGGCGTTTACTTACCATTTCTCACGCATTAGGGTTCGAACACTTTCGAACACCTATCTGATTCTCTGCGCGATGGCGAGATATGTAAATCTGGCGTTTACTTACCATTTCTCACGCATTAGGGTTGAACACTCCGAACACCTATCACGGATTCTCTGCCGCGATGGCGGAATATGTAAATCTGGCGTTTACTTACCATTTCTCACGCATTAGGGTTCGAACACTTTCGAACACCTATCTGATTCTCTGCGCGATGGCGAGATATGTAAATCTGGCGTTTACTTACCATTTCTCACGCGCGTGGGGTTGAACACTTTCGAACACCTATCACGGATTCTCTGCCGCGATGGCGGATATGTAAATCTGGCGTTTACTTACCATTTCTCACGCATTAGGGTTCGAACACTTTCGAACACCTATCTGATTCTCTGCGATGGCGGATATATGTAAATCTGGCGTTTACTTACCATTTCTCACGCATTAGGGTTCGAACACTTTCGAACACCTATCTGATTCTCTGCCGCGATGGCGAGATATGTAAATCTGGCGTTTACTTACCATTTCTCACGCATTAGGGTTCGAACACTTTCGAACACCTATCACGGATTCTCTGCCGCGATGGCGGAATATGTAAATCTGGCGTTTACTTACCATTTCTCGCGCATTAGGGTTCGAACACTCGAACACCTATCTGATTCTCTGCCGCGATGGCGAGATATGTAAATCTGGCGTTTACTTACCATTTCTCACGCATTGGGGTTGAACACTTTCGAACACCTATCGGATTCTCTGCCGCGATGGCGGATATGTAAATCTGGCGTTTACTTACCATTTCTCACGCATTAGGGTTCGAACACTTTCGAACACCTATCTGATTCTCTGCGCGATGGCGAGATATGTAAATCTGGCGTTTACTTACCATTTCTCACGCATTAGGGTTGAACACTTTCGAACACCTATCTGATTCTCTGCCGCGATGGCGAGATATGTAAATCTGGCGTTTACTTACCATTTCTCGCGCATTAGGGGTTGAACACTTTCGAACACCTATCACGGATTCTCTGCGATGGCGGAATATGTAAATCTGGCGTTTACTTACCATTTCTCGCGCATTAGGGTTCGAACACTCCGAACACCTATCTGATTCTCTGCCGCGATGGCGGATATGTAAATCTGGCGTTTACTTACCATTTCTCGCGCATTAGGGTTCGAACACTTTCGAACACCTATCACGGATTCTCTGCCGCGATGGCGGATATGTAAATCTGGCGTTTACTTACCATTTCTCACGCGTGGGGTTGAACACTCGAACACCTATCTGATTCTCTGCGCGATGGCGAGATATGTAAATCTGGCGTTTACTTACCATTTCTCGCGCATTAGGGTTGAACACTCGAACACCTATCTGATTCTCTGCACGATGGCGAGATATGTAAATCTGGCGTTTACTTACCATTTCTCACGCATTAGGGTTGAACACTTTCGAACACCTATCTGATTCTCTGCCTGATGGCGAGATATGTATCTGGCGTTTACTTACCATTTCTCACGCATTAGGGTTCGAACACTTTCGAACACCTATCTGATTCTCTGCCGCGATGGCGAGATATGTAAATCTGGCGTTTACTTACCATTTCTCACGCATTAGGGGTTGAACACTTTCGAACACCTATCACGGATTCTCTGCCGCGATGGCGGAATATGTAAATCTGGCGTTTACTTACCATTTCTCGCGCATTAGGGTTGAACACTCGAACACCTATCTGATTCTCTGCGATGGCGGATATGTAAATCTGGCGTTTACTTACCATTTCTCACGCGTGGGGTTGAACACTTTCGAACACCTATCTGATTCTCTGCCGCGATGGCGGAATATGTAAATCTGGCGTTTACTTACCATTTCTCGCGCATTGGGGTTGAACACTTTCGAACACCTATCACGGATTCTCTGCCGCGATGGCGGAATATGTAAATCTGGCGTTTACTTACCATTTCTCACGCATTAGGGTTGAACACTCGAACACCTATCTGATTCTCTGCACGATGGCGAGATATGTAAATCTGGCGTTTACTTACCATTTCTCACGCATTAGGGTTGAACACTTTCGAACACCTATCTGATTCTCTGCCGCGATGGCGAGATATGTAAATCTGGCGTTTACTTACCATTTCTCGCGCATTAGGGTTCGAACACTTTCGAACACCTATCACGGATTCTCTGCCGCGATGGCGGAATATGTAAATCTGGCGTTTACTTACCATTTCTCGCGCATTGGGGTTGAACACTTTCGAACACCTATCACGGATTCTCTGCGCGATGGCGAGATATGTAAATCTGGCGTTTACTTACCATTTCTCACGCATTAGGGTTCGAACACTTTCGAACACCTATCTGATTCTCTGCGATGGCGAGATATGTAAATCTGGCGTTTACTTACCATTTCTCGCGCATTAGGGTTCGAACACTTTCGAACACCTATCGGATTCTCTGCCGCGATGGCGGATATGTAAATCTGGCGTTTACTTACCATTTCTCACGCATTAGGGTTGAACACTTTCGAACACCTATCTGATTCTCTGCCGCGATGGCGGAATATGTAAATCTGGCGTTTACTTACCATTTCTCACGCATTAGGGTTGAACACTTTCGAACACCTATCTGATTCTCTGCCGCGATGGCGGAATATGTAAATCTGGCGTTTACTTACCATTTCTCGCGCATTAGGGTTCGAACACTTTCGAACACCTATCTGATTCTCTGCGATGGCGGATATGTAAATCTGGCGTTTACTTACCATTTCTCACGCATTAGGGTTGAACACTTTCGAACACCTATCTGATTCTCTGCCGCGATGGCGAGATATGTAAATCTGGCGTTTACTTACCATTTCTCACGCGTGGGGTTGAACACTCCGAACACCTATCTGATTCTCTGCGATGGCGAGATATGTAAATCGGCGTTTACTTACCATTTCTCACGCATTAGGGTTGAACACTTTCGAACACCTATCTGGATTCTCTGCACGATGGCGAGATATGTAAATCTGGCGTTTACTTACCATTTCTCACGCATTAGGGTTCGAACACTTTCGAACACCTATCTGATTCTCTGCCGCGATGGCGAATATGTAAATCTGGCGTTTACTTACCATTTCTCACGCATTAGGGTTGAACACTTTCGAACACCTATCACGGATTCTCTGCGATGGCGGATATGTAAATCTGGCGTTTACTTACCATTTCTCACGCATTAGGGTTGAACACTTTCGAACACCTATCTGATTCTCTGCGCGATGGCGAGATATGTAAATCTGGCGTTTACTTACCATTTCTCACGCGTGGGGTTCGAACACTTTCGAACACCTATCACGGATTCTCTGCCGCGATGGCGGATATGTAAATCTGGCGTTTACTTACCATTTCTCACGCATTGGGGTTGAACACTTTCGAACACCTATCACGGATTCTCTGCGCGATGGCGAGATATGTAAATCTGGCGTTTACTTACCATTTCTCACGCATTAGGGTTCGAACACTCGAACACCTATCTGATTCTCTGCGATGGCGAGATATGTAAATCTGGCGTTTACTTACCATTTCTCACGCATTAGGGTTGAACACTTTCGAACACCTATCTGATTCTCTGCGCGATGGCGGATATGTAAATCTGGCGTTTACTTACCATTTCTCACGCATTAGGGTTGAACACTTTCGAACACCTATCACGGATTCTCTGCCTGATGGCGAGATATGTAAATCTGGCGTTTACTTACCATTTCTCGCGCATTAGGGTTGAACACTTTCGAACACCTATCACGGATTCTCTGCGATGGCGAGATATGTAAATCTGGCGTTTACTTACCATTTCTCGCGCATTAGGGTTGAACACTTTCGAACACCTATCACGGATTCTCTGCCGCGATGGCGAGATATGTAAATCTGGCGTTTACTTACCATTTCTCACGCATTAGGGTTGAACACTTTCGAACACCTATCTGATTCTCTGCGATGGCGAGATATGTAAATCTGGCGTTTACTTACCATTTCTCACGCATTAGGGTTGAACACTTTCGAACACCTATCACGGATTCTCTGCCTGATGGCGGATATGTAAATCTGGCGTTTACTTACCATTTCTCACGCATTAGGGTTGAACACTTTCGAACACCTATCACGGATTCTCTGCGCGATGGCGGAATATGTAAATCTGGCGTTTACTTACCATTTCTCACGCATTAGGGGTTGAACACTTTCGAACACCTATCGGATTCTCTGCGCGATGGCGAGATATGTAAATCTGGCGTTTACTTACCATTTCTCACGCATTAGGGTTGAACACTCGAACACCTATCTGATTCTCTGCCGCGATGGCGGATATGTAAATCTGGCGTTTACTTACCATTTCTCACGCATTAGGGTTGAACACTTTCGAACACCTATCACGGATTCTCTGCGCGATGGCGAGATATGTAAATCTGGCGTTTACTTACCATTTCTCACGCATTAGGGTTGAACACTCGAACACCTATCTGATTCTCTGCGCGATGGCGAGATATGTAAATCTGGCGTTTACTTACCATTTCTCACGCATTAGGGTTGAACACTTTCGAACACCTATCTGATTCTCTGCACGATGGCGAGATATGTAAATCTGGCGTTTACTTACCATTTCTCACGCATTAGGGTTCGAACACTCGAACACCTATCTGATTCTCTGCGATGGCGGATATGTAAATCTGGCGTTTACTTACCATTTCTCGCGCATTGGGGTTGAACACTTTCGAACACCTATCTGATTCTCTGCTGCGATGGCGGATATGTAAATCTGGCGTTTACTTACCATTTCTCACGCATTAGGGTTCGAACACTTTCGAACACCTATCTGATTCTCTGCCGCGATGGCGAGATATGTAAATCATCGGCGTATACTTACCATTTCTCACGCATTAGGGTTCGAACACTTTCGAACACCTATCTGATTCTCTGCACGATGGCGAGATATGTAAATCTGGCGTTTACTTACCATTTCTCACGCATTAGGGTTGAACACTTTCGAACACCTATCACGGATTCTCTGCGATGGCGGAATATGTAAATCTGGCGTTTACTTACCATTTCTCACGCATTAGGGTTGAACACTTTCGAACACCTATCACGGATTCTCTGCGCGATGGCGGATATGTAAATCTGGCGTATACTTACCATTTCTCACGCATTAGGGTTCGAACACTTTCGAACACCTATCACGGATTCTCTGCGCGATGGCGGATATGTAAATCTGGCGTTTACTTACCATTTCTCGCGCATTAGGGTTCGAACACTTTCGAACACCTATCTGATTCTCTGCCGCGATGGCGGAATATGTAAATCTGGCGTTTACTTACCATTTCTCACGCATTAGGGTTCGAACACTTTCGAACACCTATCACGGATTCTCTGCCGCGATGGCGGAATATGTAAATCTGGCGTTTACTTACCATTTCTCACGCGCATTAGGGTTCGAACACTTTCGAACACCTATCACGGATTCTCTGCCGCGATGGCGAGATATGTAAATCTGGCGTTTACTTACCATTTCTCACGCATTAGGGTTCGAACACTTTCGAACACCTATCTGATTCTCTGCCGCGATGGCGAGATATGTAAATCTGGCGTTTACTTACCATTTCTCGCGCATTAGGGGTTGAACACTTTCGAACACCTATCTGATTCTCTGCACGATGGCGAGATATGTAAATCTGGCGTTTACTTACCATTTCTCACGCGTGGGGTTGAACACTTTCGAACACCTCTCGGATTCTCTGCCTGATGGCGAGATATGTAAATCTGGCGTTTACTTACCATTTCTCACGCATTAGGGGTTGAACACTTTCGAACACCTATCACGGATTCTCTGCGCGATGGCGAATATGTAAATCTGGCGTTTACTTACCATTTCTCACGCATTAGGGTTGAACACTTTCGAACACCTATCACGGATTCTCTGCCGCGATGGCGAGATATGTAAATCTGGCGTTTACTTACCATTTCTCGCGCATTAGGGTTGAACACTTTCGAACACCTATCACGGATTCTCTGCCGCGATGGCGGATATGTAAATCTGGCGTTTACTTACCATTTCTCACGCGTGGGGTTCGAACACTTTCGAACACCTATCTGATTCTCTGCCGCGATGGCGAATATGTAAATCTGGCGTTTACTTACCATTTCTCACGCATTAGGGTTGAACACTTTCGAACACCTATCGGATTCTCTGCGCGATGGCGGATATGTAAATCTGGCGTTTACTTACCATTTCTCGCGCGTGGGGTTGAACACTTTCGAACACCTATCTGATTCTCTGCCGCGATGGCGAGATATGTAAATCTGGCGTTTACTTACCATTTCTCGCGCATTAGGGTTCGAACACTTTCGAACACCTATCGGATTCTCTGCCGCGATGGCGGAATATGTAAATCTGGCGTTTACTTACCATTTCTCACGCATTAGGGTTCGAACACTTTCGAACACCTATCACGGATTCTCTGCGCGATGGCGAGATATGTAAATCTGGCGTTTACTTACCATTTCTCACGCATTAGGGTTCGAACACTTTCGAACACCTATCTGATTCTCTGCCGCGATGGCGGAATATGTAAATCTGGCGTTTACTTACCATTTCTCACGCATTAGGGTTGAACACTTTCGAACACCTATCACGGATTCTCTGCGCGATGGCGAGATATGTAAATCTGGCGTTTACTTACCATTTCTCACGCATTAGGGTTGAACACTTTCGAACACCTATCTGATTCTCTGCCGCGATGGCGGAATATGTAAATCTGGCGTTTACTTACCATTTCTCACGCATTAGGGTTCGAACACTTTCGAACACCTATCTGATTCTCTGCCGCGATGGCGGATATGTAAATCTGGCGTTTACTTACCATTTCTCACGCATTAGGGTTGAACACTCGAACACCTATCACGGATTCTCTGCCGCGATGGCGAGATATGTAAATCTGGCGTTTACTTACCATTTCTCACGCATTAGGGTTGAACACTTTCGAACACCTATCACGGATTCTCTGCGATGGCGGATATGTAAATCTGGCGTTTACTTACCATTTCTCACGCATTGGGGTTGAACACTTTCGAACACCTATCGGATTCTCTGCCGCGATGGCGAATATGTAAATCTGGCGTTTACTTACCATTTCTCACGCATTAGGGTTGAACACTCGAACACCTATCTGATTCTCTGCCTGATGGCGAGATATGTAAATCTGGCGTTTACTTACCATTTCTCACGCATTAGGGTTCGAACACTTTCGAACACCTATCACGGATTCTCTGCGCGATGGCGAGATATGTAAATCTGGCGTTTACTTACCATTTCTCACGCATTGGGGTTCGAACACTTTCGAACACCTATCTGATTCTCTGCCGCGATGGCGGATATGTAAATCTGGCGTTTACTTACCATTTCTCACGCATTAGGGTTCGAACACTCGAACACCTATCACGGATTCTCTGCCGCGATGGCGGATATGTAAATCTGGCGTTTACTTACCATTTCTCACGCGTGGGGTTCGAACACTCGAACACCTATCTGATTCTCTGCGCGATGGCGGATATGTAAATCTGGCGTTTACTTACCATTTCTCACGCATTAGGGTTGAACACTTTCGAACACCTATCTGATTCTCTGCGATGGCGAGATATGTAAATCTGGCGTTTACTTACCATTTCTCACGCATTAGGGTTCGAACACTTTCGAACACCTATCTGATTCTCTGCCGCGATGGCGAGATATGTAAATCTGGCGTTTACTTACCATTTCTCACGCATTAGGGTTCGAACACTTTCGAACACCTATCACGGATTCTCTGCGATGGCGAGATATGTAAATCTGGCGTTTACTTACCATTTCTCACGCATTAGGGTTCGAACACTTTCGAACACCTATCTGATTCTCTGCGATGGCGGAATATGTAAATCTGGCGTTTACTTACCATTTCTCACGCATTAGGGTTGAACACTTTCGAACACCTATCTGATTCTCTGCGCGATGGCGGATATGTAAATCTGGCGTTTACTTACCATTTCTCACGCATTAGGGTTGAACACTTTCGAACACCTATCTGATTCTCTGCCTGATGGCGGATATGTAAATCTGGCGTTTACTTACCATTTCTCACGCGCATTAGGGGTTGAACACTTTCGAACACCTATCTGATTCTCTGCGATGGCGGATATGTAAATCTGGCGTTTACTTACCATTTCTCACGCATTAGGGGTTGAACACTTTCGAACACCTATCACGATTCTCTGCGCGATGGCGAGATATGTAAATCTGGCGTTTACTTACCATTTCTCACGCATTAGGGTTGAACACTCGAACACCTATCTGATTCTCTGCGCGATGGCGGATATGTAAATCTGGCGTTTACTTACCATTTCTCACGCATTGGGGTTGAACACTTTCGAACACCTATCTGATTCTCTGCCGCGATGGCGAGATATGTAAATCTGGCGTTTACTTACCATTTCTCCGCGCATTAGGGTTGAACACTTTCGAACACCTATCACGGATTCTCTGCCGCGATGGCGGATATGTAAATCTGGCGTTTACTTACCATTTCTCACGCATTAGGGTTCGAACACTCGAACACCTATCTGATTCTCTGCGCGATGGCGGATATGTAAATCTGGCGTTTACTTACCATTTCTCACGCATTGGGGTTGAACACTTTCGAACACCTATCACGGATTCTCTGCCGCGATGGCGGATATGTAAATCTGGCGTTTACTTACCATTTCTCACGCATTAGGGTTGAACACTTTCGAACACCTATCTGATTCTCTGCGCGATGGCGAGATATGTAAATCTGGCGTTTACTTACCATTTCTCACGCATTAGGGTTGAACACTTTCGAACACCTATCTGATTCTCTGCCGCGATGGCGGATAATATGTAAATCTGGCGTTTACTTACCATTTCTCACGCATTAGGGTTCGAACACTTTCGAACACCTATCTGATTCTCTGCGCGATGGCGGATATGTAAATCTGGCGTTTACTTACCATTTCTCACGCATTAGGGTTGAACACTTTCGAACACCTATCGGATTCTCTGCCGCGATGGCGGATATGTAAATCTGGCGTTTACTTACCATTTCTCACGCGCATTAGGGTTCGAACACTTTCGAACACCTATCTGATTCTCTGCGCGATGGCGAGATATGTAAATCTGGCGTTTACTTACCATTTCTCACGCATTAGGGTTCGAACACTCGAACACCTATCTGATTCTCTGCCTGATGGCGAGATATGTAAATCTGGCGTTTACTTACCATTTCTCACGCATTAGGGTTCGAACACTTTCGAACACCTGTCGGATTCTCTGCCTGATGGCGAGATATGTAAATCTGGCGTTTACTTACCATTTCTCACGCGCATTAGGGTTCGAACACTCGAACACCTATCTGATTCTCTGCGATGGCGAGATATGTAAATCTGGCGTTTACTTACCATTTCTCACGCATTAGGGTTCGAACACTTTCGAACACCTATCACGGATTCTCTGCGCGATGGCGGAATATGTAAATCTGGCGTTTACTTACCATTTCTCACGCATTAGGGTTCGAACACTTTCGAACACCTATCACGGATTCTCTGCCGCGATGGCGAGATATGTAAATCTGGCGTTTACTTACCATTTCTCACGCATTGGGGTTGAACACTTTCGAACACCTATCTGATTCTCTGCCTGATGGCGGAATATGTAAATCTGGCGTTTACTTACCATTTCTCACGCATTAGGGTTGAACACTTTCGAACACCTATCTGATTCTCTGCGATGGCGGATATGTAAATCTGGCGTTTACTTACCATTTCTCACGCATTAGGGTTGAACACTTTCGAACACCTATCTGATTCTCTGCCTGATGGCGGAATATGTAAATCTGGCGTTTACTTACCATTTCTCACGCATTAGGGTTGAACACTTTCGAACACCTATCACGGATTCTCTGCCGCGATGGCGAATATGTAAATCTGGCGTTTACTTACCATTTCTCACGCATTAGGGTTGAACACTTTCGAACACCTATCACGGATTCTCTGCGCGATGGCGAGATATGTAAATCTGGCGTTTACTTACCATTTCTCACGCATTAGGGTTCGAACACTCCGAACACCTATCTGATTCTCTGCCTGATGGCGGATATGTAAATCTGGCGTTTACTTACCATTTCTCACGCATTAGGGTTCGAACACTTTCGAACACCTATCTGATTCTCTGCCGCGATGGCGAGATATGTAAATCTGGCGTTTACTTACCATTTCTCTCGCGCATTGGGGTTGAACACTCGAACACCTATCTGATTCTCTGCGCGATGGCGGATATGTAAATCTGGCGTTTACTTACCATTTCTCACGCATTAGGGTTCGAACACTTTCGAACACCTATCTGATTCTCTGCGATGGCGGATATATGTATCTGGCGTTTACTTACCATTTCTCACGCGTGGGGTTGAACACTTTCGAACACCTATCACGGATTCTCTGCCGCGATGGCGGAATATGTAAATCTGGCGTTTACTTACCATTTCTCACGCATTAGGGTTGAACACTTTCGAACACCTATCTGATTCTCTGCCGCGATGGCGGAATATGTAAATCTGGCGTTTACTTACCATTTCTCACGCATTAGGGTTCGAACACTCGAACACCTATCACGGATTCTCTGCCGCGATGGCGGAATATGTAAATCTGGCGTTTACTTACCATTTCTCACGCATTAGGGTTCGAACACTCGAACACCTATCTGATTCTCTGCCGCGATGGCGAGATATGTAAATCTGGCGTTTACTTACCATTTCTCACGCGCATTAGGGTTGAACACTTTCGAACACCTATCACGGATTCTCTGCCGCGATGGCGAGATATGTAAATCTGGCGTTTACTTACCATTTCTCACGCGTGGGGTTGAACACTTTCGAACACCTATCTGATTCTCTGCTGCGATGGCGAATATGTAAATCTGGCGTTTACTTACCATTTCTCACGCATTAGGGTTGAACACTTTCGAACACCTATCACGGATTCTCTGCGCGATGGCGGAATATGTAAATCTGGCGTTTACTTACCATTTCTCACGCATTAGGGTTCGAACACTTTCGAACACCTATCGGATTCTCTGCGCGATGGCGAGATATGTAAATCTGGCGTTTACTTACCATTTCTCGCGCATTAGGGTTCGAACACTTTCGAACACCTATCTGATTCTCTGCCGCGATGGCGGAATATGTAAATCTGGCGTTTACTTACCATTTCTCACGCATTAGGGTTGAACACTTTCGAACACCTATCACGGATTCTCTGCGATGGCGGAATATGTAAATCTGGCGTTTACTTACCATTTCTCACGCATTAGGTTCGAACACTCGAACACCTATCTGGATTCTCTGCGCGATGGCGAGATATGTAAATCTGGCGTTTACTTACCATTTCTCACGCATTAGGGTTCGAACACTTTCGAACACCTATCTGATTCTCTGCGATGGCGAGATATGTAAATCTGGCGTTTACTTACCATTTCTCACGCATTAGGGTTGAACACTTTCGAACACCTATCTGATTCTCTGCCGCGATGGCGGATATGTAAATCTGGCGTTTACTTACCATTTCTCACGCATTAGGGTTGAACACTTTCGAACACCTGTCGGATTCTCTGCGATGGCGAGATATGTAAATCTGGCGTTTACTTACCATTTCTCACGCATTAGGGTTCGAACACTTTCGAACACCTATCTGATTCTCTGCGCGATGGCGAGATATGTAAATCTGGCGTTTACTTACCATTTCTCACGCATGGGGTTGAACACTCGAACACCTATCTGATTCTCTGCCTGATGGCGAGATATGTAAATCTGGCGTTTACTTACCATTTCTCACGCATTAGGGTTGAACACTTTCGAACACCTATCTGATTCTCTGCGATGGCGGATATATGTAATCTGGCGTTTACTTACCATTTCTCACGCATTGGGGTTGAACACTCGAACACCTATCACGGATTCTCTGCCGCGATGGCGAGATATGTAAATCTGGCGTTTACTTACCATTTCTCACGCGCATTGGGGTTGAACACTTTCGAACACCTGCACGGATTCTCTGCGCGATGGCGGATATGTAAATCTGGCGTTTACTTACCATTTCTCACGCGTGGGGTTGAACACTTTCGAACACCT